>JBBBDQ010001581.1:4015000-4070000 GCA_037127315.1 Ascarosepion bandense
CTCTCTTCCTCTGTATTCAACATAGGCAATTGACAATCATTCGATCAAATGAAAATTTCAGACAAAAATCGATGGAAGGAAAACACTTGAAAACTTGGCAGCGAAGTTTTCGATGTTGGGGAGGGCATCTGATAGAGGGTAAACAGGTGCAGACGCCTCAGTTACAGTAACAGAAGGAGAGGTGCGGGATTGAGATGATCATCTCGTCTGAAAGAGCCAAAAAATAAATAAATAGAATAAAATCCGGGATGAAAGTGCCGCACATAAAAATAGAGCCGACGTTTAAGGACGAAAAGAATGATAACAGTGAGATATAGAAAAAGTAAAGGAGACGAAGAGGACGATGATGGTGACGGAGGTCGTTGAGGGGTGGGGAGAGAAAAGCGGCAAAAGACAATTATAAAAGCGAGAAGGAAAAGAAGAAACGAACATTCATAAAAAAGTATTCAATCATGAACGAAGGTTATAAATACAAACGAAATTTACATTTAATAGATTCTGTAGAAAACCAAAACATAACCCAAGAACCAAGAGTTGCAACAAAAGATATCTGAAAAAGAGAACCTAGGTTAAATTTCTTGTACAGATGAAACAACGCTGGCCAAACAAATCTCTGCGTGGCCAATATCAAGAACGTATTAATAAAGCCAATGTTAATAAAGTTAGCACATACCGATGGTTACGAGCATCTGGGTTAAAGGATGACATGGAAGATTTTATTTTTTGCAGCGCAAGACCAGAGACTTTTTCAAAGGAGCTTTCACGTAAATATCATACATAATAGTATGGATCTAAAATGCCGGTTCTTCGGCAAATATCAGGAAACTATAGACCATGTAATCTTAGGATGCTCTGCTCTTGTGCCAACTGAATATAAAAATCCTGACGATACTCTGGGGAAATGATAAAAAAAAAGGAACACAACAACATATCGATAAAAGTTCTGAAAATTCAAGCTTAAGAGAATTACAAAAAAGTCTTGATAGGTTCAGGCGACAAACTAAGAATTATTGTGATGCTATGGGAGTTAGAAAAAATTTAAATGTAGCCATACAAGCACACCACTACCTGCCTTTGGTCTTTCCGCAGACTTAGTAAGTAGTGCAACTATAGCAGAAATAGAAACATACTACTACTACTATTATTATTACTACTACTACTAATAATAATAATGATGATGATGATGATGATGATGATGATGATGATAATTGTAATCACAAGTACAGCTCAAACATAATGAAGAGCTTTATCTAAGTAAAATCTTCGGGATTTTTTAGGGTTTTTTTTTTGGCAAAAATGATCAGTGGAAAAAGTCTTAAAGCCAATAATGACCTTAGGTGTCTGGTTGGGACTCACAAGGAAATGTATATACAACAAAAATTCAAGAAAATAATTATAATAATGATGATGAACTGGTAATATTGTAGTTTCTTTATAAATAAATGGCCGAGCAGTAAAACTGTCAGTTAAAATGAATAAAATTTTTCTCTTAAAACAATTTTTCATCAGAATAGGTCTAGTAGCTGTTATCGCTTTTTCTAGTAATGAAGAGTGTTTCCTTCCTAAACTTTTATTTGAATTCCAGTATCTTGGTTATATCATTATTTTCTTTTCAAGGTACATGTACCATCCATTTTATTTGCTGATGCTGTTAAAGGTCCTCAAATGAATAATATTTGGAACAGTTTCACATGTCTAACAGTTTTCACATGTCTTCTTCACATGTCTAACAAATTCTCCTTTGCGAAGGAGGTGGTTATCCATGAATGCGCCTATATATTCTTTGTCAGCAATTGATGGATTTTATAGTTATTTTTGTCAAGCCAGCCATGATTCCTTGTGAAAAAGAAGACCAGTTTAAAGATTTCAATAATAACGTCACCGTTAATTCTGAGATTCTTGAATTCAAATTCTGAGATAGTATCTTGCGCTCGCTTTCACACAAATGCCATTAAAATGGCATAGATCTTTTTCTGCTGTCCTTAAATAGTAAGTAAGCAAGACTGAGTTCTCTAAATTTGCAGACTCTAGTAGAACAACTTTAAATACAAACGTACTGAAGAGGGATGGGCTCCGTCAGACTATCTCGTCAAAGATATACTCACCGTTGCTATGGTTGCAGTATATGTGGTGTAAATACGATTCAAATGAGTAACAGGATTCTTGAGAATGGAGGTGAATAAGACTTGCGTATCAACTGATTTGAAACATTCTTTAACAGGTTGGCTCCCAAGTCTCATTTCCTTTGATGCTCCAGGTCCCAACACTAAATCTTAATTTTGGTACAAGAAAATTGGTCTTAGCATAGTTTCATACACAAGGTAAGGATACCATAGTTAGTATTCCTTACCCACGATCAAACGGTGTGTCGTTGGGTACCTGAGTCCATTTTACAACCCAGACACACGCAAATGGACGGTACAGCACTGTGTATATAAAAATAAAAAAATGGCCCCCTCCAGAAAAAAAAAAAAAAAAAGCAAATATTTCAAACAGAAAATAAAATAAAAGACAAAAAATGTTTGAATATTTAAATTTTGGAAGGAGATAATGTATTTGTGGTTTTACTGTGATCTCATGAGCAATCAATCATAGCATTCCATGTCTATCCAAATATCTATCTATCTTTTGTACCACGAAGCAAAAGTTTTTCCGCTTTCATTGTACGTAACGGAATTCCGTTATGTTGTAAGCAATATTATTCACAGAATTTGTGTTCAAATTCCTTCCTTCTTTTAAAATTTCCAAGTGGTGATTGAATTGTTGACTGAACTGTTCAGGTGTCATAGTCAACAATTGCTGTTGTGACATTTGGAACTGTTAGGTATCTCTTTCAGTATGTCTGGTTATATTGCCATTTTTGCGAGTTTTTGTTTATCACAATTCTGAAACACAACAGTATTAGTTTTTTTTTATTTTCACCGACTAGGATATAGGAGGATTGGGTTGGATAACACATTACTGTTTATACGTGTGTATTGTCTAGCAACCATGTTGTTGTTCTTATTTACCCCTTTTTGTGTAGAGTCAGTGAATCGTTAGGGGAGAGTTGTCTCCGTTAACAAGAAAAATCTACACAAGTGGATCAAATGAAGGAAGGCCGAAGACTACAACTACCGAAACTAAAATCAGCATACTCGTTTGAATATCAAGGCATATTATGTAATATGTCTATTTGGAAGATGTCAGTTATTCGTGCTAGATGAAAGGTATGGGAGAAAACAAGCTTTCTTCAGGCTACATGGAGGTAGTCGTGCTGTCGCTCTAAGTGATGCGACCTATCCAGTTTCTTCCGGTTCAGCATCTAGAGACGACTTATCCGGGTGTTGGCTGCATGCAGAAATGAAATCTAATGACATCTTTTATCTGGCATTTTCCTTCAGCCACTGTAGGATTTGGTAATGATTTGGCGCTACTGATTCCACCCAAAACAATTGGACAGTAGACACAAATTCTCAAGGTTTCAGGTTTTCAGATAAAACAAGAAGAAAAGACTAAACATAAGCTAGAAGAAAAATGAATGCATGGTCATCAGCAAAAAAGAGGGGCTCAAAATGCCAATTACAATTTGGGGATACTGAAATGAAGCAGATACAGTAATTTAAATACCTGGGAAGTGTTCTAATAGAAGAAAGATAATGCGACATTGAGATCCGAAGGCTTATTTGAATGACTAAGGATGCATTCCAAACCAAGAGCAGAGTATTGAGAAACAGGAAAGTTTGGTTATGAACAAAGAAAAAATTACTGGGTTGTTATGTGATATCTGTCCTTCTGTATGTTAGCAAATGCTAGATAATCTCATCAAAGATGAAGGTAAGACTTGAAGCAATCAAAATTTGGTTCTACAGAAGAATGCTGAGGGTACAATGGATTGAATATGTGAGCAACGACGAGAATATGTGAGCAACGGAGAGGATGAAAACGAAAAAAAAACTTTTATTTAAAATCAGGAAGAGACAGTTAAAGTTTCTGGGATATGTAATAAGGAAAGAGAGCTTGGAGAATCTGATACTCACAAGACAGATAGAAAGAAAGAGAAACAAAGAAAAGCAACACATGACATACTTGATGGGCTTGATCAAATGGATGGCAGAGCAGCATTTAGGAGGAGTAATAAGTGAAAAGGTGTTAAGAGCTTCAAGGGATAGAGGGATGTGGAAGGGTATGATCGCCTACGTCCTGAGAGGTCACGACACATAGAAGAAGCAGATAGATGTTCCTTCTCTGGGACAGAAGGGTTTGTTTACTAAAGAAGTTTATTGTTCTTTAAAAGAATATTTTGACAAAACGTTTAACACTAGCTGGTCTAGAACTCTTTTTACAAAGACCCTGTAAAACTACGAGCAAATGTTTTTGAATTATTACAATATTTTTTACGTAATATTGATAGATAACTCTATTTTCCTAACTCCAGTTACATGATGGTTTCAATTTCTACGTTTATTATGTACGAGGCACTGACTTAGCCTATTCTATCACAATATAGCTTTCATGTGCCTATACAATAAACTGACTATCCTTTTTTTTTTTCATCTTTTTTTTAAGTTTTGCCGTGAACGCTGCCAGTAAGACCTTTGGCAAAACTGTTAAATAAATCTATATCAAATTAGATTTCAGATGAAAAGAGAATTATTGAATTATCATATCTTGGAAAATCCGATCTTACGATAGACGAACAAAAATACTTTTAGTGTTTACTCGTGATAGTAAGTCTCTTATAAGATTTAAGTTATTAACCCTATAGTGTGGATTTACCGGTCAAAATGCTGCGGTGTCTAGTAAGAATAACATTATGTACCTCAGTTTTACCGGTAAGAGCATCTGCTTCATATTAACCGGTAAGAGCAAGCCCATTAATTTTACCGGTAACAAAGTACCTCAATTGTACCGGTGAGAGCATATTCATTAATTGTACCGGTAAAAACTTGTACACCAATTTTACCTGTAAGAGTATGTACCTCAATGTTACTGGTAAGAATATGTACCTCAGTTTTACCAATAATAGCATGTGCTTCAATTTTACCGGTAAGAGTATGTACGTAAACTTTACCTGCAAGAGTAAGTACCTAAATTCTACCAATAAGAACATGTACCTTAATTTTACCAGTAAGAGCATGTACCTCAATTTTATTAATAGGAATATATCCCTTTATTTTTTATTCTAGAAAATAGAATTAATATAGATTTGTTTGTACGTAAACCCAATGGCAGTATTTTTCGTTGACATTTTTCTGTGAACAGTTCCGAACGTCCTTGAGTAGAAAGATTAAATAAGACGATCATCAAGTTCTGTCATATAATGACGCCTTTGTTATTTATGTGACACTGCAATCTACATGCTGAGATGGCTAACAAGTCAATAATTTATTCAGTCAGTTAAGTGCCATACGTGATACGCGCTTGGGAGATCATTTCTCTAAAGAGACATAACTGACTAGGCTGAGAATTTTCATGCAGTAGCTTGCCATTACTTTCTGCAGTAGGCTGGTTGCTAACCAAGTCTATAGAACACAATTTGTTCCATTATTTAACCCAAACCTGGGGGAAGTCCAATCCGTCGTAAGACGTGTGTATACGTGATTACTTCCGGTACGCCACCGGAAGTGTGACTAACTCTTCACTGACTGGCACTGACTCTTCAGTAACTCATTAGCAATGGTGGACTCTCTACCACTCTCTTGTAGAGAATCCACCATTGCTATATATAGCAATGGGAACAGTCCATTTGTAGTCAAATAGGAGCGGCGCCCTAACAAGAAGCGACAGATTAATAACTTTCCCAAAAGTATTTGCGCGTAAGTGAATGCAACGAATTAAACTAGAATTCGAACTCGGCTCTCTGATTTCTCATTCCGAGCCGATATCTACTGCACCAACAAAGCATATAATAACAATTACACATCTTAATATATAAGTTAGCTACATAAATAAAGTACATGATAGGAGCCACCTTCTACTCTATAGATGCTGCTGATTTTATTTTGGTATAATTCTGAAAAGATGAAACAATCTCTCAAGAGACAGTTCATCAACAACTTGTTGGTTAACCGGTGGGTAAACATAATTATTCTTGATTATTTCTTTGTTTCTTCAATATTCACTTTAATCTAACTCTCGATTAGTAACTCAAACTGAGTCCAGAACATATTGGCGTTACCACAAATCAAGTTTTCTCCGAATACATATTTTTTATTGACATAAAATTCGTTTCATACAGTATTTGCTAGTGTGAATCAGATACTGCATCGGCAATAACAAATTCGAATTTGTCAAATACGCACAGCAAAACTCGGTAAAGCAAAGTAAACAAAAAGACGACAAATTTCGGAACAGTAAAAAACCAGAAAGGGAAATAAATCGGAAAGAGAAAATTCGACACAGAAATAGTAAAATTAATAAGCATTTCATTACGGAAATCATTGTCATCTAAAAAAATTCTATATAAAATTAGGGCTGCCCTGCCGTGATTCAAACACAGGACAAAGTGGCAACCCTCCTGTTTGATTATAAGGTAAAACTCATTTGGAAATACGAAGTTTAGTTTTATGAATGATTTTTATGCTAAAAGAAACTGAAAGACAGAAACAGTACATTTGAAACCTACAAGGACAAAGTTTTCTCTTTCAATATATATTTTCGCATAATTCACCACTACGTAGGAATTCAAAATGCCAACTACAAGTCGGGGATATGTAAGTTATATTAAACAAAATATACAGACTGGAACACAGGTTAGTCAATTAAGAAATACTATTAGTAGAAATCAATATATACAGTCTGGCCGTGAAATAGTATGTCCGAGTAATGAGTCTATATCCAAACACCTCCAAGGGAACTCTACAACAATATTTAGTCGGCCTTCCAACTTAAGAAGAAATGTGGCACAAGGCCCTTTTAATGTGGGTCCACCGGGCCATATGGCCCGGCAAAAAATATCTGTCTATCGTTACCCAGTCGTGATTCTTCCCTTCGGCGGAGCTACGATTGGGTTAGTGCTCTCTGCCTTCGGGCAGAGAGCTGACAGTGTCATAGTAGCGGTTTGCGACTACTATTGTAGGCAACTCTACAATAGTATTTAGTTGGCCTTCCGGCTCAATGCGAAATGTGGCACGAGGCCTTTTTTATGTGGGTTTTCCGGGCTATATAGCCAGGCCAAAAATATCTATCGTTACCTGGTCGCAATTCTACCCTTTGGCGGAGCCACGACTGGGTTAGTGCTCTCTGCCCGAAGACAGAAAGCGCTTTCTGACAGTGACAAAGGTAGCTTTTCAACTACTATTGTAGGCAACGTTACACTAGTATTTAGTTGGCCTTCCCACTTAAGGCAACATATAACACAAAGTCATTTTTATGTGGGTCTTCCGGGCCATATAGCCCGGCAAAAAATATCTGTCTATCGTTACCCAGTCGTGACTCTACCCTTCGGTGGAACCACGACTGGGTTAGTGATTTCCGCTCGAAAGCAGAGAGCTGACAGTGTCAATAGTAGCAGGTTGCAAGGCAACGCTACGACTGCTGTTCTCTGTATAGGCAGGATTACATTTACCTTCAGGCTAGTCCATTATTTCAATAAAAAGGAGAGATCCTACAACAGAGAGAAAGGAAGATTTCGTTGAAAACAAAGAAAAAAAATGGAAATTTATACTTAACATCAGGAAGAGATTCCTGAGGTTTTTGGGGGACATAATAGGGAAGGGGGGTACAAAAATCTGATACTGACGGGACAACTACAGAGAGAGAGAGAGAGAGAGAGAGAGAGAGAGAGAGAGAGAGACGGGGAAAGCTTCGCTAGACATACTTGATGAGCGAGTGGATGCCGATGCGTGATTTGAGAGAGATTCCAATAGGGCAAGTATTGAGAGCGACAATGGATACGGGCAAATGGAAGTCCATGATCGCCTACGGCCTGAAGGGACACGGCACATAAAGAAGAAGATATAATTCCGACATTCTAACGGGCAATAATAATAATAATAATAATAATAATAATAATAATAATAATTCTGTCGTTGATAGCGGAAAGCAAGAATAGAATAGAAGAAGTCAAAGAAGACATCATGAGGCATATAAGTCAGACGCAAAATGCGGAAAGGGAGGAACGAAAACAACTCTCAGAAAGCATAACCTAAAAACTATTAAACTCTACAATGCAGTACTCAAATTCAAAGTAGATCGCACATAATTATCAAAGATGTAATGCATGCTTCAACAATAGCAACAACAAAAATATTGAACATCAAATTAAAAAAAGACAGTCTCATGAAGATCCACCTTGGAAAAGAATAATAGAAAAAGAAATCGAATAATTTAAAAGTGCATTAACAGTACTCGATGAACTGGCAAGAGCGATAAATGTAAGAACTAAAAAAGGCAGAAGTGTCGAAAGAAAACACAATATTATGAATGAAAATGAAGTTCTATCAACTAAAGAAAAAAATAAAGCAAACGATACAGCTGAAGGGTAAAAGAATAAGACGCTATGAAAAAAAGATCAAGATTCTACAGACAGAATAAGATCTTTCAAACCGAATTTTACAGAGAAATAGGTAAACAAAAAATTGAAGTAAAAATCCCCGCCATCCTAAATTAAAGGAGTTGCACAGTTCTGGGGAAAATATGGACTTGCCCTAAAGAACATAACAAAGGAGTAGACTGGATTACGCAAGAGATAGAACGGATGAAAAATAAACCACAACAAACATGGACTGGAATCATAGAAAACGGTGTTGAATGTGCACTGAAAAAAAGCACACAACTGGAAATCTCCAGGAATAGATTTCCTAACGTTTGGATATATTATTTAAATACAGCACACCAAAAACTAACCAAACACCTTCAAGGAATAATTAATGATCCTACTAATATTCCGGTGTGGAGAACCAAAGGAATTACTTTTTTTTATCCAAGAATAGGACACAAATATCCTGGAAAAATATAGATCAATTACATGTCTTCCCACAACTTACAAACTATTGACATCTATTTTGACAAAACTGACATATTTCTTCTTCGAAAGAAAAGACATACTACCGCTTAAACAAAAAGCTTGCAAACGTGGCTTTTACGGATGTAAAGACCAGTTACTTATTAATAGGATGATCTTGGAAAACTGCTTCAGTGCAAAGAAAAATCCTAGTACTGTCTGGATAGATTATCGTAAAGCATTCGGTAGTGTACCAAACTTTTGGATCTTGAAGCTTTTAAGTATATACAAGGTATCACCCATCATTCTCATCAATGTCGATATGGAAAACAACTCTTCACCTCAATCATATAAATGGAACCTATAAGTCTGGTGAAATAAATATCAACAGAGGTATACTTCAAGGTGACTCTTTGTTTCCCTAACTATTTTCTATATCACTAATAGTATTAGCTAACTAATTTAACAGGACAGAATGTGGTCTTAAAATAGCCATCTGATGCTAGGAATGAGAGTGAGCTGGAAGGTCTTCAGCCAATAGTAAAATGCTTCAGTGGTGACATTGGAATGAAATTCAATTTTGGTAAATGTGCTAAAGCCATCATTTTACAAGGATTGCTACAACAAACATCCTCTATTAGCTTAGACTCTACTGTAACAATAAAAGATTTACAGCAAGAAGAAGCCTCTAAGTAACTAGTTGTAAATGAGGGTGAATGAACTCACCGTAAGAAAATGAAAGAATGCGTAAAGAGTACAATAGAAAAGTACGACTGGTATTGAAAATTGAATTGAATTCTCAGAATAGAACTATGGCCATTAATAGCATATCTATCTCAGTGGTCCAGTTTCGTTTCAACAACTTGAACTGGACGAATGGATTCTAAAACAAGAAAGCCTCTTTCTAAGCATAAAATGGTGCAGACTGTCTATTCATACCCCGTAAGAAAGTTGGAAGAGATCTAATTCAGATTGAATTATCATACAAAACAACAACTATTAGCTTAATAACATACATGGAAACAACAAAGAACTGGATGATACAATTATTTAAACAGAAAACAGAAAGAAAACTTTTCACTGATGAAAGAAGGTAGTAAATACAAACAAAGTTTACATTTAGTAGATTATGTAGAAAACCAAAACTGAACCCAAGAACCAACTGTTGCAGCAACAAATATGAAAAGTAACTCAAAGATACAGCTCTTGAGCAGATGAAACAACGCTGGAAAGACAAACCTCTAAATGGTCAATATCCAGAACACGCTAATCAACTCGATGTTGATAAAGTTAATAGTCACTGATGGTTACTAGCATCTGGATCAAAGTCCAAAACCAGAGTCTTTTCACCAGGAACTTTCAGACAAATATGATACATAATAATGTTAATCCAAAAGGCATGTTCTGTGACAAATTCCACGAAACAAGAGATCATCTAATCTCAGAATTTTCTGTACTTGCCCGAAATGAATTTAAAAATCGTCTCGACAAAGTGGGGTAATATTTACACTGGAAGATGTACAAGCATTTTGGAATATATGTAAACAAATATTGGTATGAAAATCACCCAGCACCGATTACAAAAATAGACGACTTCACCATTTTATGGGATTACACTATCTGCATAGAAAAAATTGAAATAGGTTGGAGATTATTGTCAAAAATCAAAAAACCCAAAACTTGCATACTAATTGACATGGCTTGTCCAGCGGATTGTAACTAAGCAATCAAGGAATTGAAAAAAAGCTCCCAAATTAAATAAACCTGGAAACTGAAATAGAAAAAACGTGGAAATAGAAAACAAGAATAGCACCAGTGATAGTAGGTGCGCTTGGAATTATAAGCAAACGAACAGAACAACACATTGAAAAATTCCTGGAAATCCCAGCTTAAGAGAAATACAAAAAATTGTCTTGATAAGTTCTGCCCGCATACTAAAAGAACTTTGTTCATGTAACGCTAGGGATGTTATGGAAGATAGAAGAATAAATGAAACACATCACTATCCGCAGACTTGGTAGGTAGTGGAAACATAGCAGAAATCGAATTATGATGAAAATGACAAAATATAATTCTGTCATTCTAACGGATAATAATAATAATAATAATAATAATAATAATAATAATAATAATAATATAATTCTGTCAATTTTATAATAATGAAAAAATATAGTAATTGTTAGTGGTGTTGGTCTGGGCACTGTATGTACTGAAAGCCCAAAGTGGCTGGTGAAGATGATGGTCAATGTGAAGTTTTAACATTTTCAGAAGACTGCACTCCTTGTGGCTACTCGTATGCTCCCAGTACACGGAACCTGATGAAAATATGTCATCTCAGTTCACTTGGTTGGTACTTTGGTTCAATTTCCAACAAAATTTGCTGTTAGCAGATATATTAATTCAACGTGTTCTTCTGATTGTAGTGGTTTCGGGAAGACGTGCGCTACGGCCTACATTTATCGTAGATAAATAATAGACCATTTCGTTTTGACTGTATAGATTACCGGAAGAAAAAGATACGTCCGAAATGTTGTTCGACTTCAGAGAAGGCGAAGGGCAGAGAAAGACTTTTAATGTTCTCATATGTTTAAAGTCTGCTTCAGTGGAATGGAAAACTGTCAATTTTGAAGCTTTTCATTTGTTTTACATTTTTAAATAATGACATCCATTCATACTACAGTTACTGCAATATTTTGTTAAATGTATTAAGCTGAAATATTTAACGATGTCATTTGATAATTGTCACAGTTATTTCATAGTCGAACTCACAGGGAGCTTATTCAATCATTAACTTAAGGATTAGGATTCTTCAGGAAATTCAAATAATAAAACCGTGAAATGTTAATGGAACTTGCTAATAGTAACAATAATAATAATAGTAGCAGTAGTAGTTATAATAATAATAGTAGTAGTAATAAAATCGTCTTCTAACTTAGGTTATAATAACATATGTTTGGCTGTTAACTGATTATATTAAGAATACTAACGGGATTTTATTATTGAACAAGAAGATCAATAATGCTTCAATTAATTATCATCGAATGATGACCTGGAATTTATCTCAACTGCAACTGACAAAGTTCAACAATCGGAAGCGATCAATCGATAATTTTTGAATTATTGGAAATAATCTCGTTACACTACCTCAAGCAATTATTGCAGGCGTGAGCGGATCATTCTCTGTTAATATTTATATGCATATACTCTATTTCTATACATGTAAGCAGGATTATTATCGATTCATATAAAGACACACATAGGCACACACAAACATCGGCTGTGTGCGATGGAAAAGTTGTCGCATAAATGATGCAAGAAGGAAAATAACACTGACATCTTATTTTAACAGATTACCAAAATTACAAAAAAAAAATAATTGAAATATCAAAGACTAAATTTATTCGATAAAATCACCATTTGCTTAAACCGCGGCATCCAAACGACCACTGAATCTCCAGCATCTATCCTTGTTTAAGTTGGTGAATATTGTCATAATTCTTGCCCTCAGTTTATCTCTGGTGCTACAACGAAGTTTGGTAGTCGCTCGGCCAATTATTTATTAGATTAAATTTATATATATTAATTACTATGTATGAACTAAACTATTATGCTGCAAAATTAAAAATAATTATTATATATTATATCAAAAAGTAAAAGAATTGCACAAACCAAATAAAAATAATAATAAAATATAGCTTCCCTGTGTCTCTTCTATAAATACTTTCATGGCGATTGTTCTAATGAACTTTCCCCTGTGGTACCTAAATTTTATAAATCTAAACACAGTAGTAGATTAACAACAAGCTGCCACCATTTTGCAGTTGAAACGGCGAGATGTCCATTTTTCTCCAATCGCACTTCTCGCTTGTGGAAATATTTCCAGCTTCTTATAGTCAATCAACTTTGAGCCTCAAAAGTTGGCGTCAATCTTTTTCTTCTGTCTTCCCAATTCTTGTTATTTTATTGTTCTCTCACAAAAAATATTTACATTCTCATTTAAACAAAGAAATCCTTAATAACAGCTAGCAGATTAAACCCAAAGCGTTCGGAGCTACAGATCTTTTAGAAAATTTCTAATAAAAACTTCATCGCAGTGGCTTGTCTGTTGTCTTTAATGAAACATATACATATATATGTCAGAAAGGGATGTGCGTTGTAGTACAGTGGATATCGGCTCGGAACGAGAAACCGGGGAGCCGAGTTCGAATTTCAGTTGAATCCATTGTCTTCACTTACGCGCAAATACCCTTGGGAAAGGTATTAATCCGTTTCTTCCTTCCAGTTATGGGTTAAATAGCAGGACAGATTGGGTTCTATAGCCTTGGTCGGCAACCAGTCTACCGCAGAAAGCAATGGCAACCTACTGCGGGATTATCTTCTGCCCAATCAGTCATGTCTCTTTCGAGACATGATCGCCCAAGCGTGTATCACGTATGGTACTTAACTGACTGACATATATATATATGAAACACGCATATATATATATATATATATATATATATATATATATATATATATGCGCGTTTTATATATATATGTATGTGTGTATGTGTTGAAATCTCTATAGATGGAAAAACTGTTGAAAGAGTAAGCACATTTATATTCTTGTGATCAGTAGTCCGTGAAATATCAGCAAATGTAAATACACGAGTAGCTTTATCATCATAAGCTTTTGATAAAAGGAGAACATTTACAAGAGAAAAGATATATCTCGGGTAATCAAAGTTAGATGATTTGATGCATTAATTAGTCCTATTACTACCCGCCCATCAACCTCAATGCCGACAAACTTTTTTTAGGATAGGTTCGTAGGAATAGAATATGTATTCCTTGGCAGAAATTTGTTTGTCGATCAAGTTTCACTGACGTATTTTTGTAAAGAGTGATTTTGTCGCGAGTTAGATGTTTGCTGGTAAATATTTTTTTTCTAAAAATATTTTTTACTGGTAAGTTTACTATAAAAATATCTATTTTTATACTTACGTAGTGTTTTGACGCCCGTTTCGGGGTTAACTACCCTACCTGGTGCTACCCACCCGGATCAAGCTGGACATGGGAACAACAGCATTTAAAATGCTGTTCCCCGCTCATCAAAACCTCCCCATCAGAGGCTTTGCTTTC
The DNA here is from genome assembly GCA_037127315.1 of Ascarosepion bandense. NCBI lineage: Eukaryota > Metazoa > Mollusca > Cephalopoda > Sepiida > Sepiidae > Ascarosepion > Ascarosepion bandense. The sequence goes on from JBBBDQ010001581.1 coordinate 4,029,048, forward strand.
AGAAGCAGTCTATCTTCGTAAAGAGGACGCGTAAAAGATTGCAGGAAAATGCATTTTCTTTAATTGCCTCCGAGCTATTGTTGGTGCCACATAAAATTGTCGAATCAAAATGGAAAATATTAGAAATGTTAATGATAGTAATTGCCTTATAAGGAAAGAATTGGCATTCTTTGACCGAGCAGCCAGTACAACATTCGGTTGAAATTTATGAGATAATTCTCATGAGACGATTTCTCGGGAAAATAAGTTTATCAAATTCCTCCATAAGCTTTTATCGATCGTTCTAACTTTTTGTGTAGAACATCGGCACATCTTGATTTTGTCAGTATTTTCTCTTCGAATTACATGTACTATCCATTTTCGTTTTTGCTCCTGTTGAAATCCTAAGATGATATGGTTTCTTTTATTTGGTACTGTTCTTTTTAGTATGATTCTATAGCGCCAGTCCACGAGGTTAGAAAAACGACGGTCTTCGCTAAAACCAACAACTTTCATTCGCTCAAAGCCATTTTAAAGCGATTGCATACAGCAGAAAGTTTAGATATTTTTAAACGTGTTTGGTGGCATGTATGACATCTATATGAGAGGCTTGATCTGAGGAAATTCGAGTTTTTTTTAATGTTAATTATTTGGTTTTGTACCAATCTTCGGTGTTGAGTGAATCTACCTATAGATATACCGTAGTCTGTTCTATGTTCAATTTCCTTATCTCTTGTACTAAATTTGTTATAACAGATCCATACACAGAGGTATTTTAAGTGCTTGGTATAATGAATTCAGGGTTGGTGACATCATTGCTTTTATTCCAATTTCAGATGATATCTTCTGTTTTGGAAATGTATAACTTGAGTCTCATTTCTTACAACACTTGGTAGAGGATGTTTTCATTTTTATGATGGATTCAGGATTGGTGCCATCACTACTTTCATTCCAATTTCAGATCAATATTTCTGTTTTGGAAAGGTATATCCCAACTCCTATTTCTTAGTATACTTGCTAAATGATCTTGATATTTTGTTTTGGGTAATTCTTATCCAAACTATGAATGTTTGTGTAATTAGCATATCCCCGTCATCATAAGTACATTGGCCTCAGACAGGAAAGCAGGAACTCTGTCTTCTATTAGTAGATTCGTCTGGGATGTGATATAAAAGGTTTAAATGATCAGTACCCATCTCATCACGTCTGTACTTGTAAAAGCGCAAGGCATAGTCTCTGAAATTAAATAGACAGGAGATCTCATTTCATCGTTGTCATACTTCTGAAGATATTTGAAATGTTTTATTATTGGGTTCCTTGTCAGACATGAATGGTTCCTTTATTAGATCGAGATATTCAGTTGAATTTGGAAGACAGTTTCTTGTGGACGAGAAGAGGAATCTCTACTGAGGTGGTCATATGCATCTCTTTATATAGCAGGTATACAATTTTCTATTAAACAAGTATGCGATTTCTTAATTATTTGATAACTTTTATATTATTTATAATCATTATACCAGGCACTCGACAGGAATAGGGAAGCCCGAACCGTCGCCTTGGATATCTCTAAAGCGTTCGACAGAGTTTAGCATGCTGGCCTTCTATGCAAACTGCGGGCAATTGTTTGAACTAATCCAGTCATTCCTATCTAACCGCACATTGAAAGTAGTATTAAACGGACATGCCTCCCAGAGCTACCATACGAACGGGGGTGTGCCTCAAGGCTCTATCCTAGGTCCTACGCTCTTTCTGATCTACATTAATGATCTCCCCGATACCATAATATCCAAAGTAAGTATGTACGCCGATGACACCACAGTGTACTCTCGCCTCGATCAAAAATCTGGTGTGGGCGACAAAGCTAACCTTGCAGCCGAGCTTGAAAAGGACCTCCAATCCGTAGTGAACTGGGGTAAGAAATCGCTCGTAAATTTTAATGCTTCTAAAACGAAGCTACTATCAATTAACCATCATAGACAACCGCACCTACCTCCCATTAGCATGGACCAGGCTTGCCTCCTAGAGAGTAAAACACTACGCCTCCTTGGTCTCACACTTTCAGCGGACCTCAAGTGGAATGACAATATCGAATCCATTGCTAAATCCGCTGCTATGAAAGTCGGTTCTCTATGTAAGGCCAGGAGGTTTTTTTCCGTCTGAATCTATCCTGCACATTTATAAATCTACCATCCGCTCGTGCATTGAATACTGTTGCCATATCTGGTCGGGTGCCCCTGCTATTCTCCTTGGGCTTCTCGACAAGGTACAACGGAGGGTCTGTAATGTGATCGATACTGACTTGGCAGACCGCCCGCAGTCTTTCTCTCACCGGCGCGACGTGGCTTCCCTATATCTCGTCTATAAATACTTCCATGGCTTCTGCTCCGATGAACTTAGATCACGGGTGCCCACTAGGTTCGAATTTGCACGAGATACTAGATTAGCAACTAGATCCCACCCTTTTTACAGTGAAACCGATAAAATGCAACCGCAACTTCTACTCTAACAGTTTATTTTCTCGTACTTCCCGACTGTGGAATTCCCTTCCACATACATGACTGCTTCCCCGACGGTTACAATCTCCAGTAGTTTAAATGTAAGGTCAGTAGATACCTCCTAACACAATAACTCGCTTCCATTCTTTCAAACACTCTTCCCATCCTCCCAACTACCTATCACTCCATTTCTGACATTTCCTATATCTAACCATTCTTTCTATTTACCTTCCCCTATGTAGCCCCATGCGCAATAATGGCAGTGGAATGCCTTGCTTGGGGTGTAACGATTAAAAAAAAATTAACTCTAAGCAAGCAGGAAGGCCACTGGTGAGAGAAAAATAAGGTACAGGAGATGTCGAACAAAGAATAAGAGAAGGATGGGAATTAAGGAGATAAAAGATAGCAATTGACGTAGCATTAAGTCTTTTGGAGATTGTAGTTATCAGGAAAGCAAGCAAATGGAAAAGAGTTCTACAAGCGCGAAGTGCGAGAAAAGAAAGTATTAAATTAAAAGAGGCGGTTTAACCATTTCTGTGGTAAAATGAGTGGTACCTTGATGTTAATCTAGTAGCACGCGTAAATACATGTGGATAAGGAAGCAGGAAAAAACTCTTGAGAGTTGTTGCCATGAAAATACTTGTAGAAAAGAAAGAGGGAAGCCTCATCACGTCTCTGAGAAAGTGACTGAAAGCGGGCTGCTAAGTCAGGATTTATTATATTGCAAATACTTTTTTGGATTTTGTCGAGAATCTCAGGATGAATAGCAGCAGCACCCGACAAAATATAGCAACAATACTTAATGCATAGACAAATGGTAGATTTATAAATGTGCAAAATGGATTCTGACGAGAAAAAACTTCCTGGCCCAACACAGTGACCCAAACTTCCTAGCGGTGTATGCACCTATAGATTTAAAGTAGCCATTCCATTTGAATATATGTCATCTTTACCCACTTTTAAAAGAACGAAGATGTGAGCAGCGGACGTTTATAAAACGATTAGAGCCTATTTAACACAGTGCTTATTAATACTCTCATCATAATGGATTTACTTGAAATACTTGTGTATGTGTGAGTATATTCAGGCTTACATTTTTACTTCCATAGTTCATTAATTTGTGATAAACCCTATTTTAGGGTGATGAGCTTCTCATTCCAAATCTCTTTCATAAAACTGAGAAACTTGTCAATGAATTCAGGGAAAATGCTAAGCTGTTTTCAATGGTCAACCGCAATGACAAATGATACTTTATTTTCCCTTATTTATTTATTGTAGTTACCTTAACTTTGTGTTTGGAGGTGGACTTTATAATGTTCTAATTATGTGGGCATATTTAGTTTAGTAAATTTAGGGTTCAAATCTATATCGATATAGCGAAACTCAGACATTTCTTTTGTAGTGGTTTAGATTGTATCATGTTGTTGCATATTTTTTCTTTTCTACAACAAATTCTACTTGGCTTCGTTAATTTCGTTTCCAATTTAGACGGAGGTGGCGAGTAGGAGCAAAAAAGCAGCTTCCCCTTCTCAATGTACCGCTTAGAAAAGCGATACATTAAATTGAAAAAGATCCCTTTGGAAAAATAACCTTCCCCTAAGAAGCAACAAGAACCTGTGGTGTCTCCAGAACCAGAAAGCGAGATGGAGTGCAAAAAAAAATGCCTCCACCACGCGCTTCTCCGCTAAAAAGGGGCAGGGAAGAAGAGGAGGATGATAAGTGAAAAAAAAAAAGAAAAGAAATCAGATAGGAGCAACGTGGAAAGGGTTCTGGTAGCGGCAAAGACCCAATCTGCGCCTGCTTCACCTGAGAAAGCCCAACAAAAAAAAAAAAAACGCAACCAAGGTCTCTCTTTATCATCATCAAAAGCTCCTACAACTCCCTCCTCAACACCCTTCCCGAACTCTTCCCAGGGAAAATGTACTAGAAAAGTAAGAATAATTGCCAAGTGAACAGGAAGGCCTTTGAGAGGGACTTTTCCTTGCAAAAGAGAGCCTAATTAAGGCCATTATTTAAAATAATAACCTTAATAAGGAACACTTAGAGGAATTTAAGAGTATGGGATCGCCAAAGAAGCGTACCCAAAACGAAGAATGGCTTAAACAGAGTCACCAGCACTATTTACATTATTCGGACTATTGTCCTAATCTTTGTTGCCATTTGTACAATGTTTCAGCCACTGTTAGATGATTACCAAAGAAGTTTCGCACAAAGGAATGAGAACGATATACTCCAGTGATCATAATAAAGGGTTCGGTTTAAAATTTCTAGTAGGTGACGAAGGCTGGAGCGTACAACGGCCGAAACGTTGTACAAATGGCAACAAAGATAAGGACAATAGTGCGAATAATATAAATAAATACTTCCTCATTTCAGAAATACAGACAAATACTAGAGTTACAAACTCGTTTGTGCCCAGATGGCGTTAAATGGTAGGTCTAGAATGGCTGGACACTAGAAGTTCAGCGTGTCTTTACTGGACAAGGGGGACTTCCATCAACAGCTAACTAAACTAGTGCAGCGGGAATAGGTGGTGGGAGAGACTTAAAGAGCGCATCAAGTCTTTCAGCGCTGACGATAGCAGTCGACTTGCCTTAGCTAAGGCTAACAAGGTGAGGACACTTAAGAATAGTATATTCCGGGCGGTGGCAGGGGGAATCCCGTAGAGATACGATTAGCTGGCCCGTTTGGCTAGCAAACGTTAACGGGATCAGGTAATTAGGCATAAGTTAAACAAGATGTTTAACGAAGCCGTGAACATGGGCGCAGATTTGCGCAAGCAAGAGATCCGTCGTGGTGCCGATCGATATGTTCGAGAGCTCAAAACCCCGGAGGTTCGTACTCTGAGGTCGACCGAGGATATGTGCGAGGCGTTTCGGCGGCATTTCGAGGGCCGCTTTACCAAGAAGCCTGGTATTTGTGAAAACAAGTTTCGTAGCTATTTCGCTGGATTTCCTCATCTTACGCCAACTGAAGCAAGAGTGAGATAACGGAAGGTGAAGTTCACTTGGCATTGAAGAGGCAGTAGCAAGTCTCCAGGACTTGATGGTCTACCCTATGTATTGTAGTTGAGGTTGTTGCACATCTTTGTACAAATTTCGACGGTTCCAGACGGTTCCAGACGGTTCAACTGGTTCCAGCAGGAGTCTGTCCCCGATCGGTATTCCAGGGGAGTGATCACGCTGTTGAAAAAGGTCAAGGGTGTTTGTTGGAAGAGACTTAGATGATCACAGGCCCATAACTCTGCTAAACACAGAGTTAAAGATTTTGGCAAATATCCTAACGGAGCGTTGGAAGTTAGTTTAAGGGATTCTGTTGGGACGAACAATTCAGAGCAACCTGCATCTGATCCGCACGATCATAGGTGTAAAAGACGACAAGCAGGCCGCGCTGATCAATTTAGATCAGTCTGAGGCATTTGATAAGGTCGACCATCGGTATCTGGCTGGTGTCCTGAAGACCGACGTATTCAAACCCTAATTCTGTAAGTGGATCAGCCTGCTGTATCGTTCCCCTAGTGCTGTAGTACAGGTAAACGGAAAGAGGTCGAGCGCTTTGCGCTGTCTCGGTCGATTCATCAGGGTTGCCTGCTGTAACGCTTAGTTTACGCTTTGGCGTTGGAGCCCCTCTTTCGCCGGCTAAGAGACAGGGCGTGCCATCCGGCACTTCAACGAATCGCTATCTTTGGTGGGACTCGAGCCAGGGTTTCTGCATACGCTGATAACGTATCGAATTTCGTGTCGTTCCGGAACGATATTGAAGTGGTACATAAGGCGCTTGAACAATACGAACAAGTTACGGGGACCAAAATTAATCGCAACAAGTTTTCCGGTTTGCTGTTAGGAGCATGGAAGGGGATCACTTTTCTGGGGCCCTTCAGTTAGACTGAAGGACCCATCTACATTCTTGGAGTGTGGTTCGGACTAGATCTCCAGCTAAAGAAGAATTGGTCGGAGTTACTGGCAAAGTTCGGCGGTTGTCCGTGAAAGGAAGGGCTGAGGTATGTGTTACATACGTCTTTCTCATCATCTTTTGCCACTCTGTGATGACAATGTCGATCGAACGCTCGTTGTGGGGTGGACGCAAACATCAGGTCAACAGAGATTTCTGTTCCAAAAGTCCGTGTCAGGGAGCAGGGTCCAGAAATGCCTCGAGGTTGGCTTTCCTATGCCGCGCGTTGACAGAGACTTCAGTTTTGGCTGGGAGCGTTAGGGACGCCTTCCCTAGCCGTACTATCACTTCTCCCATTTCGAGGGTTGAGCGGCGACGTAGGTCTCGAAATCAATCGAATTTCTTGCTCGAGTGTCGAAAGGTCTTGCTGGTCATTCCTAGGTCCACTGACCATTCTCAGCCTCGGAGGCACTTGTCTATTAGTGGAGAGGGTTGCGACGGAGGACCCTCTATATTATCGGCTCAGCTTGTAGGCTATCGAGTTTTGCTCCCTTTGGTCTTAGGTGCTAGCGGCGAATTAACTCAGTAACCCTAAGTTTTCGCTTACCTGGCGATTGATTCGGAACTTGCTATCTCTCAATGACATGGCCTTCAGATGGGACGGGGTAGATTTGCCCGACTGTCATCGGTGTAACCTTGGTTTAGAAGAAACGGCCGCGCACGCCTTCTATCATTGTCATCAGGTGCGCTCCTTTCTGGGACCGTGTGGGAGAGTTGACGGCTCGTATCGCTCCCGAACAGCTTGTGTCCATCGATATTGCGTACGCATGCGATAATGTGTCGCCCCTGGGTAAAACGGATGGTGTTTCTGACGTTGCTAGATCTGATAGAAAGTTTTTGATATTGACAGATTTCAGCGAAAGTTGGGTAAATGTAGCAAGTCATGAGCGAGACCAGTTTTGATTTTCTTTTTGAAGTCCTTTATGTCACAACGGGCAGTTTCTTGCAAACTTTTTCCTTAAGTTAGACCTCTTCAGTGTGCCTAGTTAATGTAAGAATATGTTGTTCCTAGCCTGTTCTCGGCTTTCGCTTTTGTTATGATCCAAGTCGAGATTCCCAATATTCTCAGTTTGTTTTTGGCCCCTCTTTTTATCTCGACTTTGTCAGTTTTTGATTTTCTCATTCTATTATTTATTTTATACCTACCCCCTCTCCGTTAGCAAGTGTGCTGCTTGATTTCGTCGTTTGACGGAATACGGCAGCCACTCTGAATGTTTGTGGGGTCAACTGGTATTAATAATATTTGTTTATTTTAGTTTGAATATTTAGTTATATTTTAGTTTATTTTTGAGTTATTCATGCCTTCTTCCCTCTCATTTTACATATCATTAAATTTTTAAATATATTTTTGTATTATATTGTATATAATTAAAAATTTTATGTCATGGGTTTTACTCCCTTTTTTTTTAGGTTACCCTGTGAATATGTGGTATTATGGTATATGTAGGACTGTAAGATGATGGACGAATTTTTTGTGGTAAAGACCATCTTCAACTCACCCCGATTTCGGCCATGTGCCACATTTTTTGCATCATATGCAAAAATAAATATTCGGAGTGTCTTTGACATTCTGTGGGGATTGACTGCATGCATCATTCGTTCACTTTATCGGACTCTCAGTCTTCAAGCGGAGAGGAACCAAGACTGAGACTCCGCCGAAGTGTAGTCTTGTTTAGGGAAAGGTAAACAAGAATTTTTGTCCGAGCTTACGGACTGGGTTTTATCCACGTTAATTGGCCTTGTGCATCGTCTACTTCGGGCTTCTGCTCACGTGGAGGGGTCATCAATAATTTGGACTGTCGTTGACATCGGACTCTCTGCCTTCGGGCAGAGAGAAACCCAGATGAGTCTCCGCGGAAGGGTAGAGTCTCGTCTTGTAAAAAAAGCAGACAGAATCTTTGTCCAAGCTTACGGGCTTCCCACGTTAATTGGCCTTGTGTCGTATCCCACGTGGGAAGGTCGTAAATATTTCGGAGTGTCATTAACGATGATTATTGAATATGTTCCCTGCAACTCTAACAGCTTAACCTCTCCTCTGTTCTAATTATTGTTGTTTTGTCTTATCTGTATTTGTCTTGTTTGTACTTAATATCCATTAGCACGGATATTTGGCTGTAGATACTTCAGCACACATCATCTGGTATCGTCCTGCCACCTCAGCGATACAACAAGTTGAAATAATTAGATGTCACCGTAAGTTCTATGCTAGCAGTTTCTTCTCTCACACTTGTTTCTTATTAAAGTCTCTTTCAGCTTCTAGAAAATAATTTTCGAAAATAAAAGTTGACTGGAAAAATGAACTTTGATCTTTGAAAATTCAAATGCGATGGCAGTCTAATTTTTTTTATTGTTATCTCTCTTTAATAATGTTTTCTAATATTCTATCAGACTTAGTAACTCCTTGTGTCTTGGTTGCTTTATTGACTTGCTTGAGATGAAATTAATTAAATAAATCATAATCTTTTGGCTCATCAATGTATAATATATAAAAAGTTCCTGTCAAAATGTTTGCTATACTGCACGCATGATCCGATTGTAGTACGGGGTTTTTCCGCTACTCTTTGTGAATAGTATCCTCCATGTCTAAAGGGACTATTTCAAAAGAGATAATGAAATTGCTATTCCTTTGTTCTTGTGAAGGAAACGATGAGGTAAAAATTATAAAGAAATTGCACAAACAACGTGGAGAAAGTTTTTTATTCTCCTTATAACACAGACTATGAAAAACGAAGAAACAATGACTAAAACGTTTTTTCTTCTGTCAATCGTTTTGATAACAGATTAAAGCACACACACGCACGCGCGCACGCGCACTACAGAACTCCAAGACAAGACAATAAAGGAAAGCGGAAATAAAGAAATAACTATAAATTGTAAGGAGATAGAATGCAAGAAGGCGGGGGGGCGATATCAGAATCAAACAGGTACAATAATTTAAATATCTTGAAATTGTTTTAAACGGAAAATATGCCCAAATCAGGAAACAAGAAAAAGATCGTTAGAAACACGGAAACTAAAATGCCATGTAATATTAATTCTCCAATATAGCAATGAATGTTGGGTAATTTATTTACAGATGAAGAGAAAACTTGAGACATTAGATATATAGTTCTACAGGTGGATACTGAGAATACTATGACTGGAGTATGTGAGCAACGTGGAAGTTTTAAAGGAATTAAAAACATAAAAAGCGATCTCGCACTTAGAATCAGAAAGAGAAAGTTGAAATTTTTGTAATGAGAAAAGGGGACTTGAAGAATTCGACACTCACAGGATATACTGAAAGCTAGAATGACAGAGAGAAACAGCCAATTAACTAGCCAGTGAATCTTTTTTTAAATAGACGATAGAACAGCGGCTGAGAGTGAGCGAAAAAGTATATATATAGCTTAGAGCTACGAAGGATTAGAAGTTGTTATGATCGCCAACGTTCTGAAGTGGCACGGTACAAATACCTGGAATAACTATTCATCTTATTAATAGATAACTATGAAGAAATTAAAATTTTATGCAACTCGTTCAAAATATAGCTTAATGTAAAAAAAAAAAAAACCTAAGCTCTGTATACAGTCAGTGCAGTAATAACACTGTCTTGCTGTCTTGCCTACCTACTCTAATGCCGAAGGCCAGAACAGCGTGATCCACTGTCAGAATAAACGACCACGTATCCGTGTCAAAGGTGAGTCTGCTGTTTGGAGGATATCAGTTGTGATTTGATCTGAAGCGGAATGCGATCCACTAGTTCTTAAGTAGAACTTAATATAATGCTACACAGAAATTTATCTCTCTGGCTTTCAATCCAGATATGTGGAGGGATCTGGTCAAGTTCTCAACTTCAGTGATCCTACGACTGCACTGATGATGATGATGATGATGATGATGATGAACAAATTAAGGTACTGGTCGATGCCTATCATAATAATTATCGAATATGTTCTACGAACGAAGAAAGCAAACATCTGGAATATCTGAATTTTTAAGATAACACCGTCTTCCATTTGAACTGTTTAGAGGATTTTATTATTTAAAATTGATTCCTGGTTTGTTATTATTTTTTTATCAACTTCCATCTTGAATGAAAGTTGAGGCCTCCAATTTGTTGTTAGTCTTTTGTTTTTCTTTTCAAATAGTAATTTATACACATTTTTTCTCTTTCTTTTTTCTTGCTTCCTTTCATTTTCATGCAGACATCAAAGGATCTCTGGTTATACGTACATTTTTTTTTTTTGCTTGAAATAATCGCCGCCATCTTTGATCATGTCCTCTATTCGTTCCGGAAGTCGATTTTTTATTCAATCAGTTCGTCGACTTGTTAGTTTTTCGACTAATTTTTGTTTTTCTTTCTTTTTCAATTTTTCAATTCTTTCTTTTTTTTTCTCTCTCTCTTATTTCTCTCTTTCAGGTACTCTCTTTTCTAGAATAGAATTAATTTTTGCTTCTGCTACCTTCTCTTTCCTTGATTTCTACTTTTGCATCTTCTGTTTTTTAATTTCCTTTGCTTTAAACAATTCCATTTTATCATTCGATAGCACCAGAATTTTTCTTCTTTTCATTTGCTTTATGTATCGCGACTTCACTCTTTATCTATTTTTCAAAGCTTTATCATTTCTTCCTTAGTGTTTGTTTTAGTTCTTCTACTTTTCTTTTGTTTCTTTTTATTTTATATTTTCTTTCTTTTATTATTTCTTTTTTCGACTCAATTTCGATTATTTATTTTAACCATTTCTTTCTTTCTTTCTTTCTTTCTTTCTTTCTTATTGAGGTGTTTCTTTTTTTTTTTTTTTTTTTTTTTTGCTTTTAACATCTTTCTTTTTTAAATAATTACTCTTTTTCTGATCTGTTTCTATCCTTGCAGCATTTTTTCTTTCTTTCATTCTTGTTTTGCTTCATTTTTTCTTTCTTGTTCTTTTACTTTTCTTTCTTTCTTTCTTTCTTTCTTTCTTTCTTTCTTTCTTTAATCTCTTTCATTCTTATTCTCCAATACCTTTCAATCTCCGAAATTTCTAATTACCTTCTTTGTTTTAATTTTTTTTCCTCGCAATAACCAAATAATTTTAAAATAATTCGTTTCCATGATTCACTCGTTTTTTATGTTCTTTTCTTCTAAAATTTCTTATCTTCTCCATTTTTTTAACTTCTTCATTTTTCTTTTGTTTCAATCTCTTTTGATTCAGACAATTCATTTTTATCAAAAATCCATCTCTGCTCATTCCAGATTTACCAAAAAAAATATCACTGCAATAATTATTAAGATTTCGAATAGTTTTACTCTTTTTCTTTCGTAATCGAAGAGTTTTGTTGATGCTATCCATGTAGAAAAGAAAATATATCTCTTCAAAAATGCATTACATTTTTTTTAATGGAGGAATAAAGACACATGCACTCAAGAAAAAAGAAACTCTTCTCGACGCTATTTTCTCGCGTTAATTGTTTCCCAACTTTCAGAATATTCATCCACGCTATCGTCTGCTTCTTCCAACATGGAAAATGACGGAGATATTTTTTGTCGTTGTTGCTAATTTATAAATCTGCTTTATTCAAAGATTTTCGATTTCCTTTATGTCAGTTGGTGGCCATGAAAAAAGTTTTTCTTCAAAATCTTATTTCGTAATGAGGACACGCGCTGCTAGTTTGGTTATATTATTGTAGTCTTTTCTTTTTTTAATGTTACCGAGGAAATGGTTTCGTTGTTCGTAAATAGGTATTATTTTAAGACAGATGTTTTTTGTTGTAACGGAGTCGTGATATTTATTTTTCAGTTTATTTACTTTCTTTTCAGACCTTTCACTATCTTGAGTTTCTTGCAGTCTCCCTGTACCTGCATACATGCATAACATACCATACCCTCCAGTAATATATATATATATATATATATATATATATATATATATAGATAGATAGATAGATAGATAGATAGATAGATAGATATTTTTTTTACTGTATAACTGTTACATATTCTGTGTGATTTCTATTTTAATGTTTTGTTTTTCTTTATTTTCTTCTTCTTCCCTATTTTCCTTTTGCTTTATATTCAAATGTCTTTTTCATTCAACTTTGAATTTCTTTAAATTTTAATTTCTTCATTTTTATCATTTTTGTTTTATATTTTCGTTGTTTTTCTTTTTTTCTTCTATATTTTTCTTTTCATCTTTTATCTTTTATTTTTTTGAATCATTTTGTTTTCACTTTTTCTTTTTTCGTATTTGGCTTCCTCATTTTATATTTTTCTTTAAGATTCAGCCTTTTCTTTTTCTTCTCTTTATTATTTCATTCTTTTTGTCTATTCGGTTTCTTTTTTTCTTTCTTTTCGTATTCATTTTTTTCTTTCTCATGCATATATTTCTTTCATATTTATATTTTCATTCTTTCTTTCCATTCGGATTTCTTTCTTTCTTGACCTTTACTTTCTTCATGTTTCCTTTTTTCTTTCTATTCGGCTTTGTCTCTTTCTTTATTTCTTTTATATTCAGTTTTCTTTTTTTTACTTCGTTTTATTTCTTTCTTGTACTTTTGCTTCTTTTTCTTTCTTTCTTTCTTTCTTTCATTCTTTCTTTCTTTTATTCTTTCTTTCTTTCTTTCTTTTATTCTTTCTTTCTTTCTTTCTTTCTTGCTCTTTTACTTCTTTCTTTCTATTATTCTTTCTTTTTTCTTTCTTCTTCTCTTCTTTCTTTCTTTCTTTCTTTCTTTCTATTCGGCTGTTTACTTTCTTGATTTGTCTTTATAGTCATTTCATTCTACATTCTTCTTTATTTCTTTTAGTCTCGCCCGTTTTCGTATCATTTTATTTTATTTTATTTTATTTATTTATTTATGGTTTTTCTCTTACTCTCTTCACCCCTCCCTATGCCCGATAGCATAAGTTGAAATTCTCTTTGTTCTCGGCTTTCTATAAATTAATCACCTTCACCCCACTCCCTGCCCAAGGGTTCCTTTTCTCTTAGTGAGATTAATTTCGACTTTTGTCGGCCTTTTTTTTTCGCGTTTTAAATGAGTTAATCGCATCAAGCCAAAGATTCCTCTCCGTATAATTCCGTCTCCAACGTCAAAGACAAATTCCATATGTGGACAGAACGTTTTTGATATCAGGATCCACCTTGGGAAATTAAAATAGCGGCAATTCAACAAAAAGGTTCGGAGATTAATCAATAAATAAAGAAGGAAGGAAAATAAGAGAACAGGGAAGAAACGTGTAAAAAACAGAATAAAATAAGAAATGAATGTTTATAAATATGGAATAGGTCAAAAGACATAAGAATTGAAGACAATGCTAAAGAAAGAATGAAAGAAAGATATCGATAACTAAAAAAGAAAAAAAGCAACTTTGAATAGAGAAAGAATTGAGTGAAAAATCACTAAAAGAAAGAAATGAACGGAAAGAACAGAAGAAATGAAAAAGGAAGGCAAATTAAAACGAAATGAATATAGAAAAAAAGATCTATGAATACAAAAAATAGAATGGAAAGAAACAACAAAAAATAAAATGAGCCCAGGTTCAAAATTTTAAAGAAAGAAAAAACAAAAGGGAAACTTCATCAGGAAGAGGCAATTGAAATATATAGGGCATAGAATGAAGAAAGAAGGCTTGAAAATTTTGATACTCACAGTATGGATGGCTGAACAGGATTTGAGAGAAATCGCAGAAAGACAATACTTATTAAGCACTACAAAAGATAGGGAATTGTAGACAGCCATGATCGTTTACTTTCCGAAGGGACATGGCTGAGTATAAATGGAAGGTATAATGATTAGGTTACGTGCGTCTTATTATTCGTCTAGAGGCGTGATTTTTTGCTTTGGATGAGTTTCCGGTTTCAAATTGTAGATGAGCCTATAATTTCTTGACATTAGTCAAGTAATATAAGCGTAATATGTTATAATAAAATCAAAAGTCGTCAAGGTGTGTCATTCTCGCTTCGAGATTTCGCGTTTTGAAAAAAAAAAGCCTGCTGTTTCTTATCATTAGGGAAGTAGTAAAAAGATGAGCGCTTATTGGTTCGTTGGTCTAGAGGTGTGGTTCTCACTTTCGTTGGGAGAGTTCCTCTATTTAAATCATAGATGCGTTCTTTATTGCTTATCATTAGTCAATTGACATTGGCGTTAGGTTTTATAATTCATTTTATGCAAAAACTACATCTTGTCTAGGAGTACACTTCTCGATTTGAATGCAGGAGATCCCGGTCTGATATCGTGAAGGGCCCGCTTTTTACTTGATATTGATCAAGTAGTATCAAGATAACTTTTTGTAATTAAGCTGTTTCAAGAAGAATGTACGCGTTTGTTGAGTGATATGACCCCCCGCTCTGGGTGTGAGTGGTCTTAAGTTCAAATCCCACTGAGGACACTTTCTTTATTGACACTAATTACGTAATACAATGATAACGTTTTATAAAAAAAGGCGAGCTTTGGCTCGATGGTCAGGATATATGATTATCATTATAGATATGAGAGGCCCGAATTCAAATATCGATGAGATTGTTATTTCTTCATGTAACTTAATATTAATCTCAAGAAATAACGAATTAGCGCCCATTATGAGAATCATAACTGTAGATCAACAAACCAAGGCAGCTTAATTGCAAAAACTTTCTTTATATTTTTTATTAAAGTCAAGAAATAACGTGCTGGCCAGATATTTAAGTCAAGGACACCTTGCAGCCAATTAGAAAACCACACCCCTAACACAATGAAACATTGCTCCTTCATACAGCTTAATCATAAAACATTATATTTATATTAATTGATTATTAATCAAATAGTATAATGTTTTACAATTAAACTGCGTTAAACAGAATTCGCTTTTTGATTTTGTTGTATGATTCTAGCTTAAAGTGGTGTGACCTTAGAATCAAATGCCCAACAAACCTGTTGTTTCTTGATATTAATCAAATATTGTATAAAAACGGTATATACTTAACTCACGAGGTTTGGGTCAATCATCGTATGGCTTTCAGACACTTTTCAAAGGTTCCGCACGCTGGGATCGACTCCTTCAGATTGATTATATCAAGACTTTAACTTCCTGACAAATTGACTATGGTGAGATTCGAACCCAGCATTCATGGTCAAAATGCGAACGTTCTAACTACTCAGCCACGCACCATTATAATGTGAATGAAATTGGGTAGCACAAAGCCACAAGTCATCATTACCGAGAGTTTGAGTGTCCTGGCAATATTAAGCTTATTGTTCAGGCTAAATAACGGGCTCTCTCCGAAAAAACTGTAACTAAAATCTACTTAGCATAGTTGCAGTATAAACCATAGGTGGGCACCGTGGGTGTTGAACAAACACAAATGTGCTAGAGCAGACGTCTGTAAGAGGGATTAGCTAATCATTGTAGTAGACAGATTTCCTTGGATACGAGTAAATTAATTGAAACAACTTTCCGCTAGATTAAATCTTTTGCAGTGGCATGCAGTAATATGAATTTTTTCTGTGGGTATGATGAAAGTTATTTGACCTTGAAAAAAATTGCGTCATCCGTAATTGTACCAAACTTTTATTATGCCGAGACGCTATTGTCTCGATTGTTGATTATTTGCCTACGGTCATTGTCTGCGATGGGCGTTACTCCAAGGAAGCGTAGCATAATTGTAATGCTACAGGAACACATTGGCAAACCTTATAGAGAGATTGCGGATATTATTGGTGTCAGATTTTTAACTGTTAGTCGTGTAATCAAGACGAAGGAACAAACTGGATCCATCACTTCAAAACGTAAAGAATAATGCGGTCGGAAGAGAAAAATAACACCAAGAGACGACGACTACGTGATCAGGGAAAGTGTGAAAGATCCTAGGAAGATATTATTCGTTTTGCTTCTATTATTTATTATTTTTATTTTTATTTTTTAATCGCATCACCCCAAGCAAGGCGGTAATGCTACTGGTGTGCAGGGGGCTACGTAAGAGTGAATAGATTGGAAGAGAGAAAGCCGGAAACTACATCCTAAACAGGGAACAAGGGATGAGCCTCTACACCTGTTCAATAGACGAGGGTGGAGTGTGAACCGGGCGATAGTTCAGTCTATCTACTCCAATTGAAAAATAAAAATAAAAAAGAACAGAAAAGTGAAAGGATTGGAAAAGAGAAAGCCGGAAACCACATCCTAAATAGAGAACAAGGGATGAGCCTCTATTTTGCACAAGGATGTATATACTTAAACCGCATAAAGCAGAATTTCTTCATTCGTCTAGTTGTATGATACTGGTTTTTGGGTGCTGGATGTCCTACGTTCAAATACTCGACAAACCCGTAATTTCAAGACATTAATCAAGTACTGTAGAGGTAATGCTTATCAATAAGCTGCGTGGTGGAGCAATAGCTTCATACCGTTTGGGCATGATTCTTGCTTTGACTGCAAGAGGTCTCATGTTAAAATCTAAAAAAATATTATTTATGGGTATTATGCATGTAATAAACGGATAATATGTTATAATTAAACTACGTGGAGAAGTAAAATCCGTTGGTCTCGGGATAATGTCTTCGTTTTGGGTGAAGATTGAAATCCACGATGAACACATTATTTCTTGTCATTAATTAATATGAAACCAAAGTTTTATAATTAAGGTAAGCGAAGTGAAATTGGCTCTGTGTTCAATTGTAGCTTTAGGTGGGTGATGCCCTCGATTCAAATACCTGAAAAACACCTTATTTCTTGATAATAATCAAGTAATATAAAATCATATTTCATAATTAAGCTGTATGAAGCAGTATGTGCTCGTTAGTCTAGATGTGTTATTTTAATTTTGTGTTAAAAAATCCGACAAACTTGTTTTTTTTTTCTTGACATTTCTGGGTAGACGGGACATGTACACACGGGTTATCGTGTCTGTATCTTCTTTCCTGGGTTATTTGGCCTTTCATTAAAGGTGCTGGTTTGGTAAACATTTTCTGGGTTTGGGCCTTATCCGTCTGATATTGGGTAACTTTCAAGGAGTCTATCCTATCAGCAGGTGTATAATATTAGGTATATTTTATTGCCATTTTGTGAATGGTTTCTGGACTGCAGTAGTCTCCATTGGGGCTCTCAAGGCTATGAAGGAAGTTATGTATCTCCAGACGATTCAATCTAGTTTTTTTTTTAATAATTTTTGCTTGCATCTCCTGTGTATGTCTGTCATCTTACCTATTAGTCTTCCACTAAACACACTACAACCACTACACTATTTCAATTTAATTGAACAAAATTAGCAATATATACATATATAGATATTTATCATTCATTAGTCATCCACATACAAGCCTGCTTCGATTTGGTGTCAGTCGGAGTGTCTACTCCCTAAGCTATCGGCGCATGGCTGAGAGAGGAAATTTTTGCGTGTTATGTATATATGCGGTGTATACACACGCCAGCCACCGGGAGACCTCAATTCATTACTGAAGAGCAATGCGTAAATCGCAGAAGCGGTAATTATTTTTAAAATTTTCCTCTCAAAAGAGCTCCATCGTAATAAGAGCATAATTTATTAGTAATCCACATACACGCATGTTTCGCTGTATCACAACTCATCAGTGTGGTTAGACAGTGTGGCGCTCACACACACACACACACACACACACACACACACACACACACACACACACGCACAAACTGACTTTTAATTACAGTTATCCCTCAGTGTCTTTGAGGGATTGTTTCCAGGATTGTTTCTATGGGTACCGAAATCTACAATTATTCCTATTTCTATCCATATTACCTCATTCGTTTTCACTTTCTATCATCCCCATCACGATGTGACGCTACTTCTAGACAGAGAGAATTGATAACTTCCTCATAAATTTTCGCGTATATAGGAAAGCTCGCTTTCCTATATACGGTGACTTCAATATTCGCTGACTAGCATAGTTAGTCCACTCGATCAGACCTCATGAAGACGGCAAATACCGCAGAGACTTCTCCATCACCGGTTACCGTATTTTTCAGGATACATGGCGCACTTTTTCTTAAATAATGCCCTATAATATATGTGTGCTCTTTCAAGACTAACGTATCAGTTAGCACTCTGGTTATCACCATGAAATGGATGGTAGTGAAGATCATTTACTGTACATGACTGACAGTAGTGACGACTTTGCAGATGATAGTTAAGAGCTTTTACATGAATTAAGCAGTGACGAGTTTTGGGGATTTGAGAATTAATAACATTTCTTTCTTTGTTTTATATTTTTACATACATATTCTTAAAATTCATTTTTATGAAAATAAAACCATCCTTGGACAATGACAGATGTATAGCATATTTACTAACCACCAACTAGTATGTCATTGCCATACAACCAAAATCGGACGAGTGATTTAATGTAAACAATTTGTGGCGCCAGTATATAAGGAGCGCATATTACTTTTTTTTCTTAAAAATTTCTTTTCACTATAAGGTTGCATCTTCCCAACCGCAGCGTCTTGTAAGCCGGAAAATATAGTACCTAACTCGGATCATTGAAGAACCCACTCGTGTTCCTGATGCGACAGGACATCAGGCGAACCTGCTTGACTTCTTCCTCACATCCTCACATGAGGAAGCTAAACTCTCACTGATTTTTCGCCACATACGGACAGACTAGAACACCTTTAGATCTTACATGGTGGAATACATTTTCCCAACATTGTTAAACATGCAGATTCTCAGTACAGACTGGATGGAGGAGTTTTATTTATTTAACGAATCATTAAATTCGGTCTGCAATAAAATTGACGGTAGTACTAGAAGTTCAGACAAATTTTTAAAAAAATCTAAAACAAAAATACCCAGAAATTTTTTCTGAGGTTCTTGGTTTGTGTACGAAAGTCAAAGTAAAATTTGAATTGAAAGAAAATGCTATCCCAGTTTTTCGTCTGCACCAATGGTATATATTAAGAAAAAAAAATCAGAATTTGTGCCGACTATTCAACAGGTCTAAACGACTGCTTAAAACATGTAAATTACCCCCACCCAACAGCGGAAGGTATTTTGCAAATTTAAAGGGAGGACGGATATTTTCAAAACTAACTTGTCGGAAGCATATTTATAGATAACGCATTATTCAGTTGCGCAGAATGGTTAACTATAAATACTATAAATAACTATAAATACGCACAGAGGTCTCTATAAGATAAATAGGCTTCAATATGGTATAAAAGTAGCGCCAACAATTTTTCAACAAGTCATGGATAATATGCTAGCGGACCTCGATTTTGCTACAGTGTATTTAGATGATATTCTGATTAAAATTAAAAATAGAGAAGAGCAATCAAGGCATGTTTTGGAAGTATTTAAGAAAATAAAGGAATATGGCTTGAAATTAAGCCTAGAAAAATGTGAATTTTTTTGCCGAAAATTAAATACTTGGGTCAGGTGATCAACGAAAACGGCAGAAAACCCCATCCTAATTGGGCGGACGTAATAAGAAATATGCCACAACCGACGAACGTAGCTACTTTACAGTCATTTTTACTTATCCGCATGTAACTGTAGAATATTTAACTTTTTAATCTTGTTATTAAAAAAAAAAGCTGTGAATTAACTTTATAAGATTTAATTCCATGAAGGTCGAATGAACTTAAATTAAAATCTATTAAACTGTCAGCTTTAAATATGTACCTAATGATAGAATAACGCATGAAACACCGAGTCGTGCCATAGAGGTAGGTTAATATATATATATATATATATATATATATATATAGTGTTAAATTGTGATAATGTTCAGCGTTTTTTTATATATGTGTGTGGGAGTGGAAATGTTTTCTTTTGACGCGTTTATATCTATATGAGATAAAGATATATATTTCTATATATTAGGAAAAATATTAGGAAAAATGAATGACGAAGTCGAAAAAGTTTTCTCGTGACCCATTTCATCGGAAAAAAATTTGTTATGAAATCTTAAAAGACGTAATGCGTCAGAAGAAAATGTTTTCCATTTTGACATATTTTTCCCCAATATTGTTTCCCATATGTAAAAATATATATCGTTATATATATATATATATATATATATGTGTGTGTGTGTGTGTGTGTGTGTGTGTAACCAATTAATATAAAAAATATATATATAATATATGTATATATGTATTTATAATTATAGCCAATTAATAATAATAATAATAAACAAATTAAGCACATCATATATTATAAAAATGTAAAACCATTGACCTCATAGTCTCGAATAACGCTACAACGACACAACTAAATCCTCTATAGAAAACCATAGTGTATTATTTTACACGCCCGTTCAGAGATTGTATCTTTGACACTAATAATAAACCTACTGCATATATATTGGTTTTACTATCACCATGCTCTCTCGTAGACTTACCTGATACCTTTCCAATCATATTTCAATTAAATAACATTTCATTAACATTTCATTGACATTTCTTAAAAAAACAATGCCATAGACAGATTTTAGTCGATAACACAATAATAATACACATACACAGAGTAAAAAGAACATTCAGATATTAGACGCCATCTACATTAAATTAAAGCAACCCACACTCAATAAAATCACATTTCTATTAAGTCACAAGGCATTACATTGCATTTAGACATATGCTTCTCTTGTTAACATTCCGGTCTTTCACCTGGTGTGACGTCATAGAACCACATTGCTAATTTCGACCTGCGTCTGCTGTTCGGTGGCTGTTATCGACACATAGCAATGTTTTATGTTAACACAAAAATATCATTTTTGATGGTTGATGTCTATGTTAAGGTACCTGAAACCACTCTGAAGATGGTTCATGTTAACTGAAAGCTTAGAACCTGCGTAATAAAACAATATCCAAATGTTGGTCAATTTTTGTTTTTATTTCCACCAGAAATTAAAGCCAAAATACTAAGTTTAGAACGGCTCATAACTAATCATAATAGACATTCATTGTCTGTTATATGTAACAATATGTTTAGATAATTATCTGCTGCCTCAATGCACTATATATATATATATATATATATATATATATATATGTAACTTCACAGTATTGTTATGTAAGGGGTAACATGGGATGGATGAGTCGAGGAAAAATAAAATGAACAAATAAAGCAAAAAGAAAAAGGTAAGATGAAAAAAAGAAAAAAGTACAAATAAATAAAGGACTTCCGGTTCGGGATGCTTTCGAGAGAAATCTATTCTCCCTTAGAATATTCGGGATAATTCTAAAAGCATCTCGAGCCTGAAGCAGAATGTTCCCTTACACAAAAGAAAAAGAAAGAAAAAAGTGCTATAAAAGAAAGAGCTTTAGAAGAGAAGACTTGAGAGAAGGGAACGAGAGAGGTGCGCGTAATAACTGGACGCATTTTTTACACACTCGTTTTTCTCTTTTCTCTCCTCATCCAAAAAAAGTTTTAAAAATTTTAAGAAACTGAACTTTTGGCAAATATTGTTACACAGCAAAACCTTCTGATGACTCCATAACTTGATGTAAGAAATTAATAAATAACATCGTTATTATTATAAAAAGCAGTGAGATTTATCTTTCAATTTTTATTCAAACTTTTGAACTTTCAATTGTGGGAAGTTTCTTTATGTCTGGCATAGGGTGATGTTAACAAATATGATACCTGTTTTCTACAAGAACAATGGGTGACATCTCTATATATTGTATTTTGGTGCTAAGTGACCTGCTATAACCACATGATATAGATTGAAACATGTACGGCACAGACAAGTCTCAAATTCGAAAAAAAAGAAAGAAAAGAAAAAAGCTAGACGATCGGAAACGGCCAAAAAATAATAACATGAAAATACAATCCAACATTTAAAAAAAATACGGTAATACGAACACGGCATATAAAATGTGAAGAAAGGAATAAGGACAACTTGACGGAAGAGAAAGTTTGATTGAACATTTGTTGGCAAAAAAGGACAGAAAAAAGAAATAACAACGAACTGAAAGACTTACAAAATCGACGTTAATCAAGTAAAAAACAAAGCACCAGAGTATTAATAGACTATAAAAAGAAGAAATTTGAAAGCAAAGTACAAAAAAATAAAAAATCAGAAAAAATAGGTACGCTCTGTCTTTTCACTTCCAGTGCATTGTGCATTACTCTTTTTACTTGTTAAACAAATTCCATTTCGTAAAATTTATTTTACAAAGTAGAATACGAAATGTTTCAAGATTTTCTTTGGGGTATCACAAAGGAGTTGATCGATGCCGCACAGTCGGTAACAAACTCGCTAAAAAGCGATAGATATTTGAAGCAATTCAGTCTTTTAGTTGGTAGACTTAGTATGGGGCTTAGAGTGAATTGAGTTAGCGCTCGGATTAAAGAAGGAATGAATCAATGAATAAATAAATGAAAAAATAAAGAAAGAATAAAGAACAGAGTTAATGTACAACTGAAAAGTCGGGGGTATCGCCATGACAAAAGATGCAGTTAGTTATTGGTATGATTAGAACCTGAAACGTGCAGAAAACTTTGGAAGTTGACTAAAATACGTTAAATAGTTAAATTCCCTGGTGCTTATAAATTAAGTAATCACGCGTCTCGGAATGGTGATTTCTAAGTGTATCTTAGATGTGGCAAAAGGCCGAAATTATAGAACACCCAGTGAGGATCGAACTCACTACTCAGTCGTAATTGTTCTAGCGAGACATGCTACCATTGCACCACGTCAAGGTACCCAACGCGTCGTTAAATGTGTAGACAGACGCCATACTGAGTGAAAATTAAAAACAATTTGGGTGGGTGGGAATCGTGTGCTGGCCCGATTTATTAATCTGCCTTACTTGAGAGAGTAACTTAGAGTTCAGATTGGGAAAGGTATTTCTTTTCATGGAAGTAATGTAATGAAGAAACAAATACACAGTTGCAGGAAATAGAGAGGTGGATAGAATGTCAACTTTAATATTGATAATCTTGTTTAAAGTACTTTGCTTTATTTTGTTTACATGTATTGTTCTGTATCATTGATTGATTTTATGTGCTCCTACAGTGTAGTACATAGAGAGAGAGAGAGAGAGAGAGAGAGAGAGAGAGGAGAGAGAGAGAGATCTATAAGCCAACAATGCTATGAATATATTTTTACTGGGAAAAATTTTGGAATTGTGATGAGGAAAGTATGTTATGTAATCGGTAACATGGGATAAATAAGTGGAGGAAAAATAAAATGAATAGAAAAGAAAAGAGAAAAGAGAAGAAGAAAGAAAAATATTAATAAATAAATAAAGGGCTTCCGGTTCTGGATGTTTTTGAGAGAAATCTAGTCTTTCCTAGAGATGATTCTGGAAGCGTGCTGGAAGCGGAAATGTTCTAAAAAAAAACGGTGATATAAAAGAAAGAGCGTTGGGAGAGAAGAAGAGAGAGAAGAGACCGAGAGAGTTGCGTGTAAGAACTGAACGCATTTTTTGCTCTCTCATTTTTCTCTTTTTTCCCCTCATCCCCCACACCACAAAAAAAGAAAGAAAAAGAAAGAACATAGATATAGAGTCACGAACTGTCTGATCGGGCCGTCAAAAAAGCAGACGATAAACATTGGCCCTGCCACTCTCTCACTGATCCTTCCTTCCTTCCCCAAAGCTGTCCACCAGCAGAAAAAAGAAAGAGAGGAACAAAGAATCAATGCACAGAATTTTACTTCTATTCAAGCGTGCTCATAGGGAAAAAAAGTAAACTTTTCTTCTTAAATTCAAGAAACTGAACTCTTTGCAAATATTGTAACTCGGCAAAACCTTCTGATGACTACATATCTTGATGTAATGATTATTATAAAAAGAAGTGTGATTTATTTTTCAATTGTTGTTCAAACTTCTGAATTTTCAAATTTGGGGAGTTTGTTTATTTTTGGCATAGGGTGAAGTTAACAAGCATGATACATGCTCTCTACAAGAACAAGAACAGTGAGTGACATCGCTACAATATAAGAGAGAGAGAGAGAGAGAGAGAGAGAGAGAGAGAGAGAGAGAGAGAAAGACACAAAGAGTTTAGTGATAGAGATAGTATAGATATAGGAATCAGCGCTCTATGGTGACTGCCAGTTTCAAGACATGAGTTCTCTTCCGACCATTTGATAATCGCATGAGGTACAAAACTGACAGTCGCCACTCAAAATTTCTATCTATACTCTTCTGCGTTTCTCAACATATAGGTATATGTATGTGTGTACACATGTGTATGGATGTATTTTTGTTAGTATTCTAGTGTGTTAGCTTAATATGATAATGAAATCAGAGAATTACAAGACCTTTTAGATCGTTGGTCTGATATTTATGATTTTCTCGTTGCTTAACTTTATATTATTTGCATTGTTCCGACTGTTGTCCTCATCTCTGTTGCTATATTCGTGATGTTTGAACTCTTTATTTCGTTCACTGGAGTAGATTGTTCTCATTCCATGAGTCATGTCGCTTCCAGATGTCTCAGTTGTCTCTATTTAACTCATCTCTCTGTGTTTTTGTTTAGGTATTGAACACACAACTCTTTGGATCAAATCCGAATAATGCTTTTATCCCCTTGGGCGCGTGTCTTTGAGGACATTATTGTATATTTTTTTTATTTTTCACCTTAGAATTTGAAGATAACTGATGAATTACGGTACCAGAGGCTTATTTAAGAGCCCAAGAGCTATTTCCAGGTCCTACATCCTACCGTCTATCAAGCTAGAACGTTCATTGCTTTTCTGATTACAGTAATGTTACTTGGTGATTTACTAACTTCCCATCGTCACAGCGTTGCTTAATTCCACTCCAGGTCAAATGCGGCAGGTTGCAGAGGGTTACATGGTACAAACAGCAAGAAGAAAACTCTGATCTATCGGAAGTGGTGTCTTCATGCTTTCATAATTGTGCGAGGGCATTACTTCCAAGGGTACACGTAATGCCTACAGCTGAAATAAGAATTTGTTTCCTCTCGTTTGCTTTTGCATGCTGGTAATCGTTAGGCCAGTTCGCCACCTCTCATAGAGTGGCAGGTTTTACATGATGCGGGAAGGATTCTTCAAGCATAAATGCGGGAAATTATATGTTGTACAATAATCTGGATATAGCGTATTGTTCGTCATTTCATGTACAAGCAATCGCAAACGTTCATGCATTCGCAACACACACATACATATATATGTGTGTTCCTGTGTAAATATGTAAACACATACACGCTTACACACACACATACGAATACACATACATGTATATATATATATATATATATATTTCATCTATCATATAGTTTTATCTTTTTATGTATTGTATTAGACTGAACAGAATGCGTAAAAATTTCTACTCATCAATTCCTACACACACATACACACACACACACACACACACACACACACACACATCTGTGTTCTTGTGTATACATAGGCGTGCATCTATAACCGTATAAAAATGTTTTTATTTCTATGTCTCTGTTTCTTTCTCTGTGTGTATATATAAACACACACACACACACACACACACACACACACACACATATATATATATATATATATAAACTACGTCTAGAGATTATATGCAAAAGAAGTATTGTCAAATATTTTATGTAAAATTTATAGATATGTGTTATCCAATGAAATAATTTGTACTATTTTGTATAGCAAGTAAGCATGAAATCAATTAAGTCCCAATTTTCAATTTCAGATTGATATTTAGTATTTTTCAATAATTATATCAATTTTCTGTGTCAAGAGATTATTTGCAAGAACTAGAATTTAGTATTATGGATCGCAAAAAAGAACTAACAATGAATGAAAAGAACAATATAATCAAAGAAATTAGCAAAGTAAAGTCTTCGCTTCAAATTTCTAAGGATTTGAAAAGGGATCATCGAACAATCAAGAAAATATGTCAAATGGGAATTCAACCAAAGAAAACAAGTCTCAGGCTGAATTCAAGAATTTAACAAAGTGAGATCTATCATATACCCGAAGAGATATATGATAGATCTCAATAAGAAACCCAAATGCGTCAAGTGCGTTCATATTGGAGGCCGCTGGAACTCTTAATGTGTCAAGGGGAACAAGATGTAAAGCATTAAGGGCGTTTGCTGATGTAAAAAATCAAATAAAGAAATCTATTTTAACAAAAAAACATAAGGAAAGAAAATTGCAGTGGGCAAAAAATACATGAAAACTGATTTCAGTAAAGTGCTTTTTACAGAGGAATCAAGGACCACCCTTGATGGGCCCGACTCGAGAATAAGTTTGCAAGCAATATGACTCAAGAAAATTTTTTAAACGCCAACAAGGCGGCGGTGGGATCATGATATGGGCTGGGATTATTGGTAATGAGCTTGTGGGTCCATTTAAATGAAAGACAGGGTTAAAATGAATTCCAAAAGTTACTGTGATTTTCTAGAGCAATTTTTTATTGAATGGCTTGAGAACCAGTTTTTAGCCACGCGTAGATCTATGATCTTTATGCAAGACAATGCACCAAGTCATGCATCAAAGTTTACTAAATCCTGGTTGAAAGAAAAGGGATATGTTGAAGATTCTCTTATAGACTGGCCTTCAAATAGCTGTGACTTGAATCCTATTGGGGACCTGTGGAGAATCCTCAAGAGGGATATTTATTCTTATGGAAGGCAATTCAACAGCAAGTGTGACCTCTGGGAGGCAGTTACATTTGTTGCAAACAACTTACAAGCAGCTAAAATTGCAAATCTATCATCAGATGTTGACAATAGGCTGCTAAGAGTTATTGAAAAAAAAGGAGCAGTTGTGCAATAAATTTTAAGAGGTTATTATTTTTTGTTTATATATCTTTTATTTTTAAAACAAAATGTTTTTTTATGTTTTTCATTTAAGAAATTGACGAATTTGTTCTTAAATCTTTTCATATTATTTTTTACATTAGTTTTACAAGGTATAATAATGTAAAAGTATCAAAATAAATAGATGTAAATAAACTACTGGCAGTCAAATTAGTCTGCTTTGTTAACTTAGTAAATTTTTTTCCAAACAAAACAATAGTTTTCTCTATCACTATATATCTAAGTTAATAATATTGAGTAGAATCTAAACAACATCATAATAGGACTTTCAACATTAAAGACGAAATACTTTCTACCAATTCATAACTTGCATATAATCTCTAGACGCAGTTTATATATATATATATATATATATATATATATATATATATTGGTAATGGCCTTAATGCTAAGTAAATAGTATAATAATTTTGCTAGATAGATAGATAGATAGATAGATAGATAACTTGTCTAAATTACACAAAAATTAAAATTAAACTGACATCACATTTTAGCAGATATAATAACGAAAATTAAACAAAAATATCTTGAAATATTAAAGAGTAAATTTATACAATAAAGTAACATATGACTTCAACCATGGCATCGAGACGACTTCGGAATCTCCTGCATCTCTTCTGGACGATCTTCTTCTTTAAGTTTGTGAATACTTCCATAATCTTTGCCTTCGGTTCATCTTTGGTATTACAAAAACTTTTTTTTTGTCTCTTGATCAACTTCGCCTCTCCCATAGTAATCAAGGGAGTTACAGTCTGGCCAGATGTAAGCGGTGATGTGGTCGCAGAAATTGTCTAGCAGTCATTATTGGGTTCTTCTGCTTGTGTGGCATAGTTCAGGGTCTTGTTACTAGGCATAGGGTCTTCCAGCAGTCACTGTCTTGACCCAGGGTAACAATACCTTCTCAAGACACGATGTAGGCCTCCGTGTTGAGTCTGAGGTTCTGTTGGAAGATGAACAGAAGCATAGCGTCGTCATCATTAGTGATCACTCCAAACAACTCCATCTAACTCTTCCCAAATCCTCTGCACTGTTCTCAAATTGACATCTAAATACGCTGAAATATTCGTATTGGATCTTTGAGCACGAATGCCAAACAGGACAGCATGTCGTATTCAAATTTCTGGTGAGGGGAATTGCGTCAGATGGTCTTTTTCTCACAGACGGTGCCAAAACTGACCATACTACCGTGCAGTCGACAAAATCAAAAACAAATCAACGTGCATGTACAAAATTAAAAATATCAATTGGAGACAATTTAACCGTTGCACCCTAATTATACGTGTATATATATATATAGTTTTAAGGTGTGCTATTTTTATAGGATAAGGTGCTCAATATCAAAGTAAATATAAATGTCAACACACAGAGGAGATAGATTGTTTCATGCTAGTCCTGACGATTGCGCCTAGTATGAAAGTCTGTCGCTTTTGAGTATTGACTTCAATAGTGGTTATAAAAGCCGAAATATTAAATATGTAAGAGAGAAGATCTACCCAGCAAAGAAAATATTCCTCAAACATATAACCTATATTACCAAATATAAAACTTGAGCTCCATTCTGATAAGTTAAATTAAATACATAGATATTTTTCTGCATTTCCCCATCCATATTAACTCTTTAAATAAAAGGTATATTGTTTTATATATTTAAATGTAAATCATTTTCACAATAATAAGTCAACATTGCCTTATGACGAAGAAAAATCTCGAAACATAGAAATTTCCGCGTCGCAATGTAAATTAAACTAATTTTAAATAAAAAATAAAAACAAATTTAATTATATATATATATACATATATATACCAAGTGTCTCCTGCTATTTACCCATAGATGAGGGGAGAAAGAGATGTATTAATGCCATTTCCAAAATTACCAGCATTTAAGTTAATCTAACGAACTTGACTGGAATTCGAACTCAGCTCACCGTCGAACTTGAGCAGCAATTCACACACACACACACACACACACACACACACACACACACACACACACACGTGTGTGTGTGTGTGTGTGTGTGTGTGTGTGTGTGTGTGTGTGTGTGTGTGTGTGTGAACAGCAAGAGAAAAGGAACGAAGGAGAAATGTCTTCATTTCAATAGACGGGTTTTACTCTTCATAACGCTATGTAACAAACAAATATCTACACAAGTCTGTAATTTTCTCACTCTTGCCTTTCCGCCTGAGAGATTTCAATGCGTTGAGAATGTCGTGAACATGAATGTCGATAAGAATCGAAACTTATCAGCTCACGTAAACTTATTTAATGGTTAGGGATAAATGGTGGTCTTCCCGTTGAGCAGCTGCCTAATTGAGAACATAGAGATCCTAATGAGATACAACAATTCAAGCTTAGAAATATGATTATAGAAATTGTCACACCATGTTTTCACATTGATCACCTCCGAAATAAAAGAAGGTAATCTGCGCAAGGGAGGTAATCCGATTGGCGTTCAACTTACTTAGTATCCAGTCACAAATAACAGATAATCGCAGTGAATAATGGAAATAAAAATTTAAAAAATAGAAAAGAATGGCAAGAAAGAAAATATCATTTTTCAGGAATCTCGAAATTACAGTGTGGGTGTTGAATTCTATTTGACGTAAATATTCGTAGTGAATCGAAACTAATTCAATGCAAGGCGATGGTTGCTTCTTGTGAAGAGAAAAGAAAAAAGTTAATAAAAATAAACGAACAAAATCCGGAAGAAAATGCATGGTTTTCTGGAAAATGCGTGTCTCTAATGGAAAGAAACTGCAGGCAGAATACAATAAATAAATGCGGATAAATAAACTCCTCAATGTCTATGTGTGTATGTACGCGGTAAAATAGGGGGAAAATATTTGCGAATAATCGTACTATTTTTTTTCAAATTATTTATCCTTTGAATAAAGCGTAGTATAAACTACTTTGAAGTTTCAACATCAAAGAATAGAAAACTGATATATATATATATATATATATATATATATATATATATATATATATATATATATACACGTGTGTGTTTAACCGGGCATATACAAGTGTATGTATGTGAATTTACATGTACATATATAATTATTTTGAAATACATATATATTATCATATAATATATATATATATATATATATATATATATATACTTACATAGGTATATACATGCATACGTACATGTATATGTAAATAGTATGTTATAAACAAGAAGGTAAACTAAAGAAATGGATTACATATGCACACATTTACAATAGGGTGCTGAAAATTTACCAGTCCAGACCACTTATCGAAACCACTATTTTAATGACTAAATATAAGAATACCTATTTTTGAAAGTGGTTCTGGCTGCCAACCTTTCAGCAGCCTCTTATATATATATATATATATATGGATTAATGCTCGGACTGAAGAATCGGAGAGCGAGTTTGAATTCATGTAGAGTTTATTACATTCTAGTACATTGCTTGGTAATACTCTTGCTTAAAGTTTAAATCCAACTCCTCCCAGCTCTAGGTAAATAGTAGGACAGACTAGATTTTATAGCCATGGATGGCAACCGGTCTAGGAGAAAGACTACTCTGAATTCAAAATCTGTACAAAGTGTTTTGAGAAACCTGTGGTAAAAAGTGCAACAGTTCTTTGTATTTAGCTTTTTCCAAAAACTGTAGTTGGTTTTGCACAAGACTTCACCACTAGAATAATAGTATTGAAGATATAACAATAATGTAATCACGAAATTTCGTAGTCGGCATGACTGAAATAACATTGCCCAGTTAACTGAAAAATCTTTCCACATTATTTCTATTAACGCTCTATCTCGATATCGAGCACTTTATGTCAGCTTTGACAAAAATTCTTTTCTGCTAGTGGACTACTGAAAAACAGCAATTTTGGCGCTAAGCTTCATCCCTATTTAACAGTATATGTACTGTAATTTTGTTATTATAACGATTTATAAAGCTATACGAAAAATTTGTATGTTTTAGAACAATACTGTTCTTCAGATGATATGTTAAAACAAATGGTGAACATGATTTTCAGCATTTATTTTAACATATCATCTGAAACATGCAAAGTCTTGTGTAATGATATAATACCTTTATAAACCATTGTAATAAGAAAATTACAGTATTAAGCTTTACTCTGTATCGAGCACTCTTTATAAACTGCTTGAACAGTGGGTTTTAATCCACGTGCTCTTTCACTTTCTTATAATATATATATATATTAATTCACGTTACTATATAAATATATATATATATTTATATAGTAACGTGAATTAATAAATGACGGTGCACATATATATAGTATTATTATTCAAGTGTTAATAAAACAGCGCTCAAGGTATGAACAGAACTATTATATATATATAAATCCCGCTGCATCAACGATCCTGACAAAGCTGGGAGCCACAATAAGAAAATAAATATTTGTGAAAGTAACAATAAGATATATATATATGTATGTATATATATGTGTGTGTGTGTGTGTGTGTGTGTGTGTGTGTGTGTGTGTGTGTGTGTATTCTGTTCAGTACAGTATTTGGTTTATCACTCTAGCGAGCAAACATCTATAGTTCCAACTCACGGCGTCTATAAGATGTTGGTTGGTCTGACACCAGGCTAAAGTCACAGGCAGGCAGTCACATGACAAAACGTTTCTCGTGCTAACTCTCTCCGTACAGGTCCAACTCTATTGTACTCAGCTCAACTGTCTAAAAATCCATCGACTCTTGCTTATATCAAACCTCGCATCTAGGGGAGGGGATTCTGACGCACTATGACCAATCATCATTATCATCATCATCATCATCATCCTGCGGCCTCGGCAGAGATAGAACTCACTATACCCTTCCAGTATTCCCTATCTGTCATAGCTCCTGTAAGGTCTTCCCTGGCGATAGATGTATCTCTATGTATCCTGTCTGGAAAGGTTAACTTACGAAATAGTTTGTGAGATGATGGGTGCCTCCATAATACGAACGATGAAACAAGTTCATCTGTGGCACGTGCACAATGCCCAGCAAACTGGACTCTTTTGAACTAAGGTTGATACTCTTGGTAGGTCGCCATATATCCTTTCTAGAGTTGGGTGGTTTCGTCATGAAAGATCAAGTACTCTTCTGAGAAGAGTACTTGATCTTACTTCTAGACGGCGCTTTTATTTGGCTGAAAGAGTCCAAGTTTCAGCTACATAGAGTAAGATTGGTTCAATAAGTATGCGAAAAACTTGGATTTTGATCTTACGATCAAGATTGGATTTCCAGATCTTATCCATTTTGTTACAAGCAGTCCATGCTATGCCTTTTCTGATATTGAAGTCTTTTTCAGAATTCTTGATGTGTGATCCTAGATACTTGTAGTCTTCAACGCATTTAAGGATGTTATTCGAGAGAGTTTTAATTTCATGATTTCTGCGAATGTTAATTGGCATACACTGAGTTTTGGTTTCATTCAGGTAAAGCCCTGAACTATGACCAATAAGAGATCATCCTTTTGCTCACCTGATCAACTTCGTCAGTTTCTCTGCTGTGTGAATGGTTCTTACTGAGGGGCGTGAAACGTTTCTCTGACTTTCCTAAAATCCATCAGGGCATTTTTCTTCATTGGTCATCTGATCAACATTGTCTCTTTCTCTCCTGTGTGAATGCCTCTTACCATTGCTCGAGGGGCATGGTTCAGCAGCCAAAATTTAATTATCGCTCCAAAATTTATTTCCCATCGAATCGTTGGTGTATGGTCGTTACACATCTGTGTTTTATCATGCTTGTCTCGCTAGAATCATTACAATTTAGTAGTGAGTTCGATCCTCACTGGGTGTTACTTACTTTCGGCCTTGTGCACATCTAAGCTATGCTTAGAAAATCACCATTTTAATGGTCTTAAGAAATTATATTACTTCGGTCGAAAAGAAAACGTTTCTCTCTTAATTATCAACGTCGCAAAATCCACAATGAAAAAGAAAAATTTATTTCCAGAAATTTCTTCTCTCCATCTGACCAGTGGGTGGCTGTCTCTAGGGATCATAAAACCCCTTAAGCCAGAGGAAAGTTTGTTTCAAATCAACACCTTAAGCCTTTGTCATTTTATCAATTGTCGTTAAATTTTTCAATAACCAAAAAACTCACTTTCTGCGATAATGACTATACCGAATTTTGTGGCCAGCACTATGAGTCATAAAATTTTTTTTTTCTTGGGTGGTTTCTTAGAATATCGCTCGATTGGATTCTAGCCGGTGAAGTAGAAACAAAAAATATTCAGCTATTATTTCTTCTCCTTTCTCTACTTCCTTAATCTGCACCAGAAATTGTGTTAGAGTTGTGTTCTATTAATTTTTTATGGTCGAGAAATATTATATTGTGGAATAATTGTGGGAATCACTTTGAATTCACTTGTAGAACGGTTCTGTTTGTGAATGGGGAAGCTTTGTTCAGTGTCAATTTTGGCGAATTTATCTCGCAATTAAACCGAGATTAACCAGAACTCGAAAGCTGGTGTTTCAAAGTGAACTTGAAAGATCTACATAGTTCTGATTATCGTGGTTGTTTTTTGTTTTTTTTTTCATTTGACCGCCACTAGTGCGCAGAGAGTTACAGTGAAAGAAAAGGCTGGGGACGGTGGGGCATTAAAGAAAGGATAAAAGATGAACGGGATTCAAGAATATATATGACAACTGACGTTGCATTTCAAAACTGGAGATTGGAGTTATCAGGAAGAGCGGAAGAGAGTTTCGCAGGGGAAAAGTGCGAGAAAGGAATCTGTTCGAGTAGAAGCGACCATTATATTTAACTATTTTAACGGTAAAAAGGGCCTAAATGTCGACCTGGTAGCACTCATAAATACACGTTTTTCTGTCGTTTTTCCCACTGACTAGGGCCACTTTTTTTTCAAATTTCATTGTTGATTTGCATCAGTCATGATAGTTTCTTGTATAGCGCGTACAAAACGTTGCAAGCCTCTCTCTTCCTCATCACCATTTCCATTGAAAGTGTTCAGACAAACTACATTCCTTCGTTCCTTTAGTTCTAACCTTCACGGCTAGGACGCGCCATGCTATGCACATTGTGGTGAACCACTTGCATTCCCTTCGTATTCCGTTGTTGAGATTTTTTAATCGGATTCACTCGAGCGGTAAACTCACTAATGTAAGTTTCAATCGGGCAGCTTCTTCCTATGAAACCGGTGTTTTGTGAAACTGACTCCCAAGAAGACGTTTCCCCGATCTCTACAAATTTTAACCTGTTCTAGTTTAGGATCAGCCATTTTCTTCCCCACATATACGTTTAAACTCTACTTTTTAGTCTGTAACCCACTACCCCTAGTGGCTCTTGAGCCTTGTACATTATTGAATAAAAGCTCCGTATGACAATGATTTCTTGACGTCAGTGTGACATGAGTTGCAATATTAAGGTGATTTACTAATCAAACTCACTACTCAGTCGTAATTTATTTTTCTAAACGCCGCTTAGATGTGGCACAAGGCCGAAAATATGGGCCATCCAGTGAGGATCGAAGTCACTACTCAACCGTAATGATTCTAGAAAGACAACTTGCTAACCATTACACCACGTTGGTGTGACAAAAATTATTTTCTAAGCGTAGACAAGACGTGGCACAAGGCCGAAAATGTCGAGCATATAGTAAGGATCGAACTCACTCCTCAGTCGTAAATGATCTAGCGAGGCAAGCTTGTCAACCATTCCACCATGTCGACACTCCCGAAATGCAATATTATGTGAAGAGAAATCAATCTGTTTTTGTCACGACGAGATAATAACTTATTTTCAACCCTGACGTTTTTTATTCCTTTATTATATCTTGAGGTTTTTCTTTTTCATGATTATTCAGCTGAATGTAAGTAATTGAATATCTGATATATGCAATATGTAAATATTGTAGGCTCATAGATCATATAGGATTATGTTGTCTGAGAAAGACTGTGAACGTAGGATGAGTTATAATTGTCATGTGTTTAGAAAAGAACAATGGTGTCTGTGTGGGGTCGTGAAAGGAACTAGCTGAGGGTAAGACAGAATATGATCAGCATTTACACTTTCGATTCCTAAGACTTTATACAGTAGATATTTAACTGTACTTGAATAAATAAATGATCGGTTGCGGCAAAAAATGGCTATTTAATTTGAACGCCTCCAAAACAAAACTACTTTTTCATAATCATCTTAGAGAACATTTTTTGCCTTCCATCAGTATGGCTGATGCTAACGAGTAGGAAAACAAAATCGTTTGGCCTTCTTGCTCTCAAGTTTTCTACGTCCCATAAATGAAACCATTGTAATG
Source organism: Ascarosepion bandense (assembly GCA_037127315.1). Taxonomy (NCBI): domain Eukaryota; kingdom Metazoa; phylum Mollusca; class Cephalopoda; order Sepiida; family Sepiidae; genus Ascarosepion; species Ascarosepion bandense. The sequence goes on from JBBBDQ010001581.1 coordinate 4,064,440, forward strand.
AATCAATTGCTAAGAATGCTTCTAGGAAAGTTGGAGACACTTTTTCTCGTCAGAATCTATTTTACATATTTATAAGTTTTCCATTTGTCCATCCTTAGAATATTGCTGCCACATATGGTCTAGTGCTTGTGCTATGTATATAGAGATTCTTGACAGAATTCAAAGAAGAATCTGCAAAGTTATCTTTCCTGATCTGGCATCTCGCCTTTGAATCACTTCCCTACCACCGTAAGGTATATTCTCCGTCCTTTTTCTATAAATATTTTCACGGTTATTCTTCCAATGGTCTTCTCTTTTTTGAAACCACCACTTCCCGAATTTACCACAGGACTAGATTGGCAGCTAGGTCTCATAATTTCACGGTTGCCATTTGTGGCTGTACATTTTCTTTCGAAAATTCTCTTCGGGTTTCTTGGGATCTTCAAAAAATTCATTGCAACATCCTTTGTCATCTTCTGTCTGTCTGAATTCTGTTATTTTATTATCCTATCTATTCATTTCACTCTCGGTAACCATCTCCCTCTTAGTGGCTTTCAACACCTTGTTTGGGATGAAATCATTTAAAGAATAAGTTTTATATAACGGTACACTCTGAAAAAAAAGTATTGATTGATTTTATGAACATAATAAACTTAAAAAACACATTGATGGAATATAAAATTGCAACACGTTGGAAAGTGATTCTGGTTTTTAGTTGGGTGCAATGCACTCACGAATAGTAGATATTTGGATAAAATTTTCAACGTCTCCGGCTGTCGTGTGGCTTACTAGCATCGATATCAGTATAAGGTCTCTGCCTGAGATACGGTTATCTGTTCAACGCATTTGTGGAGAAAATATCCTGTGCAAATAAGTGTCATTTCTTCGACATCTCCCGTACATTTTTTAACATCTCACTGTAACCCCCTTTGCACACTAGTGGCATTCACTCCTTGCTTGGGATTAAATGATTATAAAATATATATCTAGTGTTAAATTGTAATGATGTTTAGTGCAATAATTGTTGCTTTTTTCAGGACTTTAGTGAAGGAAAATTATTTTTACGCAAGCAGATTGTTTTTGGTGTTGTCATAACGTGCTTGATATCAAGATGAGGATAGTTTGAACAGTGTTATTTCACTTATACCGAATTCGACTGTGATTCGACGCTCTGCCTGTTGGCTCTTTCTAGGATTTGGTGTTGACCACATGGTAATTTCATTTGATGTTCAAAATCGAAATAAAGTTTTGCTGTCGATGGAATTAAATATGTGTAAGGTGTAAACTCGGACCTCATTTTATAACAAGGAAAAACTATGAAAATTCTGAATTAGAAAAAAATAGTTTTCTCTTATTTTAGTATAACATTTTTTATCAAACATCTCTGGACGTATAAACTGATTTCATTAATTTCCCTACACTTTTACTTTTATTTTACCTTCTTTACTTTTGTTTCTCACATTATGAAAAATGACCTGCAAAGAATGTGAAAGGAAACCGGAAACAAATTTTCTGTAGATGATTTAAAAATCAGTGCAATTTCCACAGAAATTTTACCTTAGCAAATTGCTCTCATAATTTTAAGCAACATTTTAAATTCAAAATTATGTATAGAATCATTACTGTGTTGTTTTATATTTGTGATTGTATCATCTTTTAACTAAATTCCTTGCGGTCTCTCCTTTGCATTCATGGTGGCAGTTACTACAGACTATAGAATAAATTCTTACTTTAAGTTTTATGTTTTTATTATTTTGTTTTATATTAAGTCTTTTATTGTTTTAGAAGTACTTGTATCATTTGTTTATGTGAAGCTTAAATACATTCTTTTCAATTAATTTAAACAACTGCTTTAGTTTCATTTCTTTTACCATACAGTCAGTTTTAGACTCACTGAAGTGGCAGGGTGTAATCAGTTTATTTTTTTTTCCTCGGATTAGGTCATTTACAGTCGTGTACAGTAATATGAATCTATTTTCGGGATGTATGATGAAATTTCTTTGGCCTTGAAAAATATTGCGTCATCCATGATTGCGTCAAATTTTTATCACGCCCAGACACTATTGTCTCGACTGTCAATTACTGCCATTGCCTCCGATAGACGTTACCCCAAGGAAGCATACGAAAATTATAACGCTGCACGAACACACTGGCAAGCTTAACAGAGAGATCGCGGATATTGTTGGTGTCAGCCTTTTAAATGTCAGTTGTGTCATCAAGAAACAAACTGGATTCATCAGTCCAAACCGTAAAGAAAAATGCAGTCGAAGGAAAAAAACAACACCAAAAGACGACGTATATGTGATCAGTGATATTGTGAAATGTCGTAGGAAAACATTATTCGTTTTGTTTCAATTAATTTGCACAAAGGTGTAGAGATCATAAGTAGAGTAATATATCTCCGTTCGTTGGATTTGCTTGAATTGTTCTTTTTTTTATTCTGTAATATTTGACTAGCGTTCTTTTTTCGTGTTGAATGTGAAATTGGTTTATTGAAAGTGCTTGAAAGTATTTTCAATGTATTTCTCGTCATCGTACAAATTTTGGGGGCTACAAACTCTTAAATAGAATCTGATCATTGTTTCAGATTTTATGCTGTTATGATGAGAATAGAAATTTATGAAATCACTTTTATTAGTTCATTTGCGATAAATACATAGTTTTATATTTCATAATCAGTACAGTTTAAATGATGTTGAGTAAAGATTATGTATTGTTTAAAATATTAAAAATCCAGGCAACCTGGACGAAACGCTAACGGGTCAGATAAATTTATAACTGTTTTAAATAGTTATAGCCCCTTTATTTCGGTCTTTGGTTTGACTGTAATTCCATTGTGATCGAGCAATCTAAGACACGTCAGATCAAGTGACTGTTTCCCCTAGGGGAAGCAGATTCGAATCTTGTCAGAGGACGCATATTTTCCTAACAAGATTTCTCAATTATTCAGGTCGGTATATATAAATAAATATACTGTTTAGTTATAAAAAAAACAGAGTATCTACTCAAATACATGTATCCATTAAAAATAATTTTCAAACAAATGAATTATATATATAATAAAATAATAATAATAATATATATGTATAATTTTAATGATAAAATTCTATTCCTTGATGTATTTATTGATTTCAGCACATATAGATTTACTACTTCTCTAAATAGGAAACCAACTAGCATAAACTCATGTCTTCTTAATTATGAGTGCGAATGCCCACAACGATTTAAGTTATAAAAAAACTTAATTCAACGCACACAAAGGATATCTTCTTCCAAATCAATATTCTATAAAGAATTACACAACTTTAGACAAACACTTATTAACAATGGATTTCTTAACTCCGTCATTGATCAACAAATTAAAATGTATCTCAATGAACTTTAATAATACCTCTAACAATATTGATAATATTAATAATGATAGTGTACGTCAAAATAAACGTAACAGTATTAATTTATACTATTGCAACCAAATGCATAATAATTACATACATGATGAAACAAAACTCAAAAACATAATAGGTAAAAATGTTAAACCAATTAATAATAATAATAATCAAATTAAGCTCAACATATATTATAAAAAATTAAAACAATTCACTTCATAGTCTCGAATAACCCTACAACCATACAACTGAATCCTCTACAGAAAACATATGTAGTGTATCAATTTACATGTCCGTTCAGAGATTGTATCTCTGATACTAATAATAAACCCACTACATATATTCGTTTTACGACAACCACGCTCTCCCTGCCACCTTTCTGATCATAGTTCAATTAAACAACATTTTTTAGAAAAACATAGCCATGTATGTAATGTTAGACAGATTTTAGTCGATAACACAATAATATTCACACATAAACAGAACATACATATACACAGAAAAAAAACCTTTAGATATTGGAGGCCATCTACATTAAATCAAAACAACCGACACTTAATAAAATAACATTTTATGGTTTTGTTAACATTTCGGTTTCTCACACGGTGTGACGTCATAGAACCGAATTACAAATTTACGACCTGCTTCTGCTATTCGGTGGCTGCCATCGTCGCATAGCAATTTTTTATGTCAACACAAGATAAGATCATTGAGGGTGGATGTCGTTATGTTAACGTCCCTGTAACCTCTCTAAAGATGACTCATGGGAGCTAAAAGCTTAAAACCAGTATAATAAAAAAAAAATCCAAATTTTGGACAATTTTTGTCTTTATTTTAACATGAAATTAAAGACAACATTCGGTGTTTAGAACGGCCAACAATTAAATACAATGGACATTCATTGTCTGTTATATCTAACAATATATGTTTAGGATATATATATATATATGTATGTATATATATATATGTGTGTGTGTGTGTGTGTGTGTGTGTGTATATATATATTTTCGTCATCCACATACAAGCCTGTTTCGATTTATCACTGCTCATCAGTGTGGGTAGACATCCATTTGCTTCTGGTCGGGATCGAATCTCGGCCGATTTGGTGTCAGTCGGAGTCATATATGTATTGTGTATTGTTTCAGTTGGTTAACGTAACCAATGACAACTACAAACAGGTAGACAAAAACAATATTATTTTTTTAGAAATATCAAATGCACAGTAACTACAGAGAGGATGAATTTTCACGTAGCTGTATCATCCGAAATGCAATACCGATTAATTCAAATAAAAAAAATTCAATTAATTTTCTATTATAAAAAATTCAAAACTGAACTGCCAACCTCATTATTAATAATAATAATTCACCTGCAAAATGCAGAGAATAAGTGTCCTTTGCGAATTTATATGTTTCTTGAAGAACTGTGTTTTTCAACTATCCAAATCCGTAAACAATTATGTTGACTACACCACCATAAAATTGACGAGAAGATTGACATTGCACCTTTCCCACAACAGTTCAATCCGATTTCATTTAAGCACATCCAGGACCCATCCGTGATATACTTGTTGATAATACATGCATAATAGCATCATCCACATACAAAAGAAAATTAAAAATAATGTAAGCCTTACTAATAAAAAAGAGAGATCCTACACTTAATTACATCAATTATGAACACGGTAACAATGTGCTGACTGTGTTCGGAACTTAACATACGCAAGACTCTATATGCATAATATTTACACATGTTTATTTACAAGTAAAACAAAATTAATTCTTGATAATGGCTAAAAGTATAGCTGAAAGCACTCGAAAGTACAAAACCTTTCGAGAATTCTTTTATAATTTGAGTTAAAAAAAAAAACTTATTCGAACACATGAAAAACTATATAAAAAACTTCCTTGTCTGTCATTTTTAATGAAGCATATATATGCATATATATATCAGTCTGTTCATTTCTGTCTCAATTTATTCATATCTCTCTATCGATGTCAGTCTGTTCATATCTATTTATCTATATATCAGTCGATTAATTATCAGTCTCTGTTTCTTCATCGTTATCTATCGATATCTCAGTCTATTCATATCTATCAATTCAGAAATACACTGGTCAATAGATACATAATATTCTCTAGAAATACACTAGCCGACCGATTTTTTTCTGTTTTTGTCGAAACGTATTTTTTGTTA
>JBBBDQ010001581.1:4075000-4335000 GCA_037127315.1 Ascarosepion bandense
TGGCGTATCGATATAAAAATTAATAATAATCTAGCAAAAATCATTTAACTGTTCAATGAATCCAGAAACTTTCTACGAGATCTTTAGCTGTACAAAGTGAAGCAGAATGTGAAATACAAAAGGATGTACGGGCCTCGTTGATGCTTGTCAAATTGACTTTGTGCTAAACACAACCGAAGTCCCCACAATTTAAAATATCAGAAGGTTGAAGGTTGGATGTTGAAATGTAGATGGGTAAAAACGTTTTGTTTGTAAAATAAGCGGAATTTAATTAACAGAATTAAATAACAAATTTGTAAATAGAAGAAGAAAATGTTCAAAGAGAAAATGTATGTAGTTAAATATTCCACAGAAATTCAGAATGTGTATAAGTAGAAAAATTGAAAAGATAAATCTGTGTTCTTTTCTTTTTTATGGCCGGAGAAAAAGTTGAAAGGAAAGTTAAGCAATAAAGGAAACTGTACTTATCGGAGTCAGTTGAAGTATTTTATTATTGTTGTTGTGTGGATAAAGACGAAGAAAGGAAAAATGGAAGGAGAAAGAATGAATGTATGTCGACGAGGCATGACCGTGTCGACTTCTTGAAATTTCTTCATTACATTGTGATGAGGTCCGTCAGATTACCGCTCCCATCTCGGAACTGATATGACTGCTCAAGTGACGTGGTTAAGTAGTGAATTTTTGTCATATGATCGGCTCCGAACAGTATAACCATTTTCTAGGTGTGAAAAAAATTGACCGGGTTCATAAATCAATTTGCTATTTTTTATCCAGTCAGAATCCAGAATCTGATTTTTCACACTGCCTTGGTCTGGGTTTTTTTTAAAATGTTTTCAGTCGTTTTGATCCGATTTTGCGAGTGTGCAATTTTTGAGTTAATTGTCAGATGATATAGGATTTGTATCCTATAAGGACCATAACATTAAGCACAAGGAAACAAATAACAGAGTCAGTTAGTTAAGTGCCATACGTGATACACGCTTGGGCGATCATGTCTCGAAAGAGACATGACTGACTGGGCAGAAGATTATCCCGCAGTAGTTTGCCATTGCTTTCTGCGGTAGACTGGTTGCCGACGAAGGCTATAGAACCCAATCTGTCCTGCTATTTAACCCATAACTGGAAGGAAGAGACGGATTAATACCTTTCCCAAGGGTATTTGCGCGTAAGTGAATACAATGGATTCAACTGGAATTCGAACTCGCCTCCCCGGTTTCTCGTTCCGAACCGATATCCAATGCACCACAACGCACATCCAATAACAGAGTAACTAACCTAAAAATCAAATGGGATGAAAACTTGTACATGTCACAAACCCTCTGCTGAGATTGACAAAAAAAAATTTGACCCCCAAGTGGATGCGAAACTTTAGCTTGAAACCAGAAACAAAGGTTTTTTTTTTTCAAATAGCGTGTATACTTTTTTCAAAAAATTTTCCCAGTTATATAAAAAGAAACCCCTTGAGATGTTATTTTAGTAAAAGAATTATACAATATTGAGTGTGAAGATACGGAAAATTCGGACAGCATCTTGCCAAAAATAATTCAATAAAACTCAAAAATATTTTTTGAGAATTAGTGTTTGCATAATTTAATAAAACACGTTATTTTCTTTCGGATTCGACAGAAAAATAAGTTTAAGAACAATATTTATTTTGAAAAATTTTCTTGTAATTTTTCAGTGCAAGTTTGAAATTAATCCTGTTGTTGTCTATCACAAAATTTTATCTTATTAAATAAAGGCGTGTTTGGAGATTTAAAAACTATAAAGTTTTATGTCATTTTCGATTGAAAACCTTTTTTAAAAGAATTTTATTTGATTCTTCCTTTGAGCAAATGTTAGGTTATTGGTGGTATGGATGTACAAAAAAGGAAATTATTCTGATATCTCATGTTGACTGAGTACTGTTCAATATCGAAGGCTCTCTTTCTTTCAGTATAGAAAATAAAATTATTCATTATATTAAGTTTAATAAAAGTGTATAGAATAAAATATTATATTCTTAAACTATTGTTTATATGAAGTTAAAGTAAATCTAGTTCTAAACACAGATAGAAATTCTTGATTACTGCACAGCTGTTAGTCCGTACTTGTTTAAGTTTATTTTTACTTTTTCCAGCGCTTATTCGAACAAAAATCAGTAGGAGCATAACTGCGTTTCTGTAGTGTCCTTTAACCTCACAGGCTAGCGTGATTAATAAAAACTTATTTTCATTCTGTTTCATGCAAAAGGTAAGCATTACTTTTAGAAATTCTAGTTAATTAATCTTTAAATTGACGAATATAGTTCAAACACATCACTAGTACAAATATTGGATTTTTTAAAGAAAATTCTACATTTGTATTTTACATTTTCGTATCCAATGGCGTGTCTATGAGTCGATGAGAGACGAAAAATACTACTAATACTTTAAAAATGACAAAAACATTATTTATGAACGTTCTTTTTTCTTTTAATTAGGATTAAATTTAGGCCATTATTATTCAAATTTAAGTTTAAAGGAGACATAAAATATATAAAATGTGTTTTTCGTGTTTTTTTAGAAAGTCTATGGCGGTACCTAATTTATTTATTTACCATTAAGTCATATGACACATAAAGCCTCTTCTCCTAAGAAATAGATTCTCAAACATCTGGTATTTTTATTTATAAAAACGTTCTAATGTAGGTAATGAATTGTATATTTAAATTTATTTAATAATGTTGTTCTAATGAATTATGAATATTTATTATTTTTCACACACATTATATTTGGAATATAATTAGCAATGTTTGTTTATATACACGGAATGAGTATAAAAATGCTCCTATTAAAAATGTAAAAAGAGAAAAACTGCCCTTGCTTAATTTTAATGCAATTTGGCACTGCACTCGGTATAATATGCAAGATTACAGTTTTAGCGATCATGGCTCTCCACTTTTTCTTTATTATCTGTGAATTGCCATAACATTTGCAGAATAAAAGTGGAATAGTTCTGAATTCAGAGCTTACCATCTTCTAAAATGTCTGCTAGCCACAGCTTAGAAATTCCAGTCTGACCCGTTATGTAACCTATAGTTGGGTTAAAGAATGATAAACCCACAACTTTTGAGAGGGCGAAGTGAATGCAAAGAACAAAGGCATAACTTGAAGTCGACTCGACGATTCCACTTTCAGCGACTATAGCCGTTACGCTACCCGCATCTTCTGTCAGTCAGTTAAGTGACATACATGATACACGCTTTGGCAATCATGTCTCGAAAGACTGGGCAATAGATTTTTCTGTTACTTACCATTACTTTCTGCGGTAGACTGGTTGCCAACGAAGGCTATAAAACCTAACCTGTCCCGCTTTTTAACCCATAATTGTAGGGAGAAGGAAATAATTAATACTTTTTCCAAAGGTCTTTGCGCATAAGTGAATGCAACGAATTCAACTGGAATTTGAACTCGGCTCTCCGATTTCTCGTTCCCAGCCGATATCCACTTCACTACGACGCATATCCGCACCTTCTTGACAAATAAAAACATTTATTTATGTCTTCAATAAATCGACTCTGTAACGAGATGATAAAGCTGATAAAATATTAAAAACTTAAGTTTACTTTTTGATGAGACAGGTAAATCAGTAATAATAATATTAATAATAGCAAGAGAAGACAAAGACCACAAACCTCCGCCAAAGCAATACCGACATCTTAACGACTAGCAAGAGATGGTTACCAAAATGAGAATAAATTCAATGAACTTGACTGCTCTTTTTTTTTATTTTCGGATAACAAATGTTAAATTTAGATTATAAATAATGATATTTTCGTGGAAAAAATTGTGCGTTCAGAAAATATAAGACGTAAACAATCTAGGGGGGAGGTATTCAATATTTTGGCATGTGAATCGCACGAAAAAATATGAGTAACAAGACGGAAAAATAACCCAGAAACTTTATCCCGTACCGGATCGAGCCCAAAATCTTACCAGTTCGTGTTAGTCATGAGGTCAATCATCCTTGAAAGTTTCATTCGAAACCATCCAGCGGGTCTTGCGATATCTTGAGTTTGGTCAGACAGACAAACAAGCAAACAAAAGGACAAATGCGACCGAATACAATACATCCGCCTTAAAGCGGCGATAATAATAATAATAATAATAATAAAAAGAAGAAGAAGAAGAAAGACCCGTGAAAAATTTTCTTATTTGTTATTTGTGGTTTTAATTTTATGGTGAATCTTAATTCTTAAGTTAATTGAATAAGCGCATAGTGAGTTCTCACAACAATAAAATATCCGTAGAAATTCCACTATCGCATCGTTAGATATTTGAGCTTAACGACTTTAACAAAACATTGTAATAACAATCATAAATATGGTCGTTACTTTAAGAAGTGGGTACAAATGAAAAAATATGAAATTGACAATGATTTCATTTCACTGAAACAGACGCTAAACATTTCTGTCTACCTGTTTGCCTGCCTGCCTGCCTGCCTGCCTTCCTTCCTTCCTTCCTTCCTTCCTTCCTTCCTTCCTTCCCACGCGATAAAAACGGATTTTTAATCCATTGTTTATGAGGTACTAACAGGATACGTTAAGAACTTTTATCTAACTTTCTTTCTTTCATTCTTTTACTTACTGAAAGCAAGTCGCGTTTATGTCTTTCTACTCGTTAAAAATGGAATATGAGGTATTGGCAGGGTGTGACTGTCAAGTGAGGGACAAAGATAATAATAATAATAATAATAATAATAATAATAATAAGAAGAAGAAGAAGAAGAAGAAGAAGAAGAACGGGAGCTAATCTTAGTAAGGCAAAAGGCTTTCAATGTTGAGCAGCCAGTGAGCGTTGAAATATGTGACTAGATTGCTAATCATTGCTCATACATACGGGGTGAGCAAAGATATTTACAAAAGATTGCAAATGGAAGCTTGCTTGGATGCATCCTTCAGATTTCTCCTGAAGAGTGAATTTCCGTATCAAAACAATTACTAAGGCTTCTGATAATAATAATAATAATAATAATAATAATAATAATAATAATAATAATAGTTATTGTGGATGTCAGTACAAGGAAACTAATGGATAGCAACGTTAATTAGTTTTAAGTTCTCTTTATACTCGTTCTTAAAAAGATCATAAGGTTTGAGTATCCGTTGTACTACTACTACTACTACTAATAATAATAATAATAATAATAATAATAATTGATTTCAGTGAGAAATGGACTGTGGGATGAAAGGAAGCGTAGTGGTTGCGGAATAGAGAGAGATAAATCGCGTGGGTACGGTTTTCAAAACTTTGTGGTTATCTCTTGAGTAGCTATCCGCCTTGTCAAGTGGTGAAGCGGCTAATTTCTCTTTCAACTTCAATGCGTCATTTCCTTCTTTCTCCTCCTCTTCCTCTTCATCTTCTTTTAAGTTTTATTCATTCACATTCTCTACTCTCCCTCTTTTTCTTGATTTTAATTCCTCGATGTTATTTCTTTCATTTACTTGTTCTTCTTTCTTTTTTCCCATTAGACGCGCGTCTTCTTTTCCTGAATTTTCTTTTCTTTTATTTTCCCCTTTTTTTCTATTTCCTCTACTTCGTTTTTTTAATTGTTCATTATTTGTTTTAATTGTATTTTTCTTTATCTTGACTTTCATTTCCCTCATTTGTATTCCTTCTTATCTTCTTCTTCTTCTTCTAATAATAATAATAATAATAATAATAATATTCTTGCTTCCTGTATGTGCTCGTTCATTTCCTATTTCCTTCTTTCTCTGCTTTGTTTTTTCTTCTTTTTCATCTTCAGCCATTTCCATCCCAGCTTCTTTTTTACTTTGCCTTTCTTTTCTCTCTCACACACACACACACTCTCTCTCTCTCTCTCGATATATATATATATATATATTAATGTTGTTGCTTATTTCTGTTATTCTCCCAATATTGCTTATTTACTTCTTTTTTTTTCTATCTATCCTCCTACTTCTACTCTTACTCTTCTGTTTCTGTTATTTCTTCTTTCTGTTGTTATCTTTACTCCTTTCTTTTCTCCTCATATTTTCTCCTTCTTACAATATTTCTTCTTTAGCTATCTCTCACTCTCTCTCTCTCTCTCTCTCTCTCTCTCTTTATTCTCTGTATCCCCTTTCTTCATCCCCATCGTCGCCAGTTTTGACCTCCTATAAAGTAAACACTTATCTTTAAGATGCCCAATCAAACTTTTATCTTTTATCAATTCAATAACCTTCTCAAATCTCTTTGTCTCTTGAATCGTACGCATATGCGGCCGCCGCGGTCGCATGCTTCCCTCAGTTTGTTATTATTTCTCGTTGTGTCTGTCAATAAATGATTTTCAAAAGTTTTGATACACATGCATAGACGCACAAAGCATCAGGACTTCATTTCGTCACTGTCTGGATTTCTTGACATTAGTATCAATCATTTATTCGTTTCAATTTTCGATCTCAAACTCCGCTAAATATATTCTATTTAACCATTTTCTTTTCTAATTTAATTTTTACAGTTTCTTCTATTTTTTTTTTTTTTTTTTTTTGTTATTTTGTCTTTCAATTCTTCTCAATCTTGCACTTTACTTGTTTGTTTTTCTTTGTTTCATATTTTGCTTTTTATTTCTGTTTTAGGTTTTTCTTCTTTTATCGATCACACACACACATTACACACACACACACACACACACACACACACACACACATATATAGTATCGTACTTTCTTATTTTATTTCATCTTTCTTTTACTACATTCTTTTCATTTTTATTCTGTACTCTTTTTATTTAAGTCTTTTACATATACCTCAATTTCTTGCCCTTTTTCTCTTTCTTTATTTCTTAGATTTCTTTCTTTTTCTTTGATATATTCATTCTTACTCTCTCTCTCGCTTTTTCTTTCTTTCTTTCTTTCTTTCATTCTTTCTTTCTTTCTCATTTCCTGATTTATTTATTTCCTTATTTATTTTTTTCTTTCTCTCACTTCATTTATTTCTTATTTTCTTTACTAATTGTTTTTATTCGAATCCTAGAAATTTCTGAACCACTTCCTTCGCTCTCCCTTATTAATCTTTGCTGCGAGTCAGGTTAACACATTCTCTCTCTCTCTCTCTCGCTCTCTCTCTCTCTCTCTCTCTCTCTCTCTCTAACATTCACTCTCATTTTTATACAAATTTCATTCTTTCCTTCTTTTTGCGGCCATCTTGAAAGTGTCTTCCTGCTTTTCACTTAGATTCTTTTCCTCCGAGATTTTGTTTTTATATTTACCACTGGGGCGATCGTTCACAAACAAGCACTCTTCGGGTGAATTATTCAAAGCTAATGAACCCCTACAAATATAAAGACGAGCTGACCGACGGAGTAGATGGGAATAAGAGGGGGGAAGAGTCAAAGGACTTCCACGAGGAGGACAACGTCGATATTGTCAAGTGGACTTTAACAATTCAGTGGCAAACCATACGCTGGTCGCAGAAATCATTTAGGTCAAATAAATCGTTATGAGGCAGATGGTATTTACCAAAGTAAGGAAAAACCAGCGTGTCATGTGTAAGAGAACATCTTAAAAACAAACAAATAAACAAACAAACAAACAAACACGCGCACGCGCGGAGAGCGTGCGATGGATAAATTGTCATGCAAATTACGCAAAAATGAAATATCGTGAAATACTAAAGGGTAAGTTTATTCAATAAATCACCCTAAACAGCCTCCAGATGACTTCAGAATTTCTAGCATCTCTTCTGTACAGTCTCTTTGTTTAAGTTGATGAATGCTTTCATCTTTGGTTCATCTTTGGTGTTTTGTTGGTCTCCCACTCAACTGCGCCCCACACATAATAATCAAAAGGGTAAGGGGTGATGTGGTCACAGAAATTATTTGTCAGCCATGACTGAGTTCTCAATATAGCTTAACAGTAGATTAACAATAGCTCTCATAGTATTGATAATATTAATAATAATAGTGTACGTCAAAATAAACATAACGCTATTAACTTATACTATTGCAACCAAATACATAATAATTACAAACAAAATTAAAAAAAAACTCTCAAAAACATAATACCTAGAAATACCAATAAATAATAATACTCAAATTAAGCTCATTATATATTATAAAAAAATTAAAACAATTGATCTCATAGTCTCTAATAACCCTACAACCACACAACTAAATCCTCTACAGAAACCAATGTAGTGTATCAATTTACCCGCCCGTTCAGAGAATGTATCTCTGGTACTAATAATAAACCCATTACATACAACCACGCTTTTCTGTAGACTTACCTGTCACCTTTCTGATCAGAGTTCAATTAAACAATATTTCTTAGAAAAACATAGCCATATAGGTAATATTAGACAGATTTTAGTCAACACTACAATAATACTCGCTCATGCACACAGTAAAAAGAACCTTCAGATATTAAATCAAAACAACCGACACTTAATAAAATCACGTTTAAATATGGTCATAACACATTACATTGCATGTAAATATATGGTTCTGTTAACATTTCGAACTCTCACTCGGTGTGACATCCTAGAACCGCATTACAAATTTACGAACAGCGTTTGCTATTTGGTAACTGTTATCGTTGCTTAGCAACGTTTTATGTCAACACAAGATAAAATCATCTTTGATGGTGGATGCTTTTATGTTAACGTCCCTGTACCCTCTCTGAAGATGGCTCATGTAAGCCGAAAGCTTAGAATCAATTTAATGAAAAAATATTCAAATGTTGAGAATTTTTGTCTTTATTTTCACCTGAAATTAAACCCAAAACATGATGTTTAGAACGGCTCTTATATTTAACAGTATATGTTTAGAAAATTATCTGCTGCCTCGATACACTTTATATATATATATATATATATATATATATATATATATATAGTCATCCGCAGACAGATCTGTTTCGCTGTATCACAGCTCATCAGTACGGTTAGACTCCGATTGCTTTTAATCCAGGATTGAAACCCGAACGAATTGGTGTCGGTCGGCGATTCTACAAGTGAGAGTTTTTGTGTACAGATAGCGAAAAATAGAAAAATTAAAATGAATAAATATATGTAAATGTCTTAGTAAACTCATGCCTGCCAATATGACTTAAAAATATGTCTGTCTGTCTGTTTTTGCTATTTATCTGAGTTTGCTCGTATATGTTCCTGTCGATTCCATTGTGTCTATTTAGAACATTCTCTTTATTTCTTTATTTCCACTTGGTACCTCTGCTCATTTCAGCCAGCAACTCTTTCTATCTCTTTCCTACCCACTTTCGTTTTCATCTCAGTTCAAATGTTGTCCTCCGTCCCACGTCAATTCTACATTACCGAGCACTTGTCATTGGTTCTAGATGAGCATCTATGCCAACGGGAGTCTACTTGATAAGACAGAATATACAAAAGTGGAATGCTTGGCGACCAGAAGATTTCAAACTCGGTTCGGAGAGCAAAAAACACTGATTTCAGGCAATGACGTAAGCTTAGTAGCTAAGAGAACGCATAGATACGTACGTATATTTTCAAGAATTAGCGGTAAATAAATAAGAAATAAATAATGAACAAAATAAACAAAAAGTCAGTCAATTAATGGACATACGCGATACACGCTTGAGCGATCATGTTTCTTTCGAGACATGACTGTCTAAGCGTAAGATTCTTCCTCAATAGGTAGGTATTATTTTCTGCAGTAGACCTGTTACCAACCAAGGTTATAGAAACCAATCTGAACTAATAGTCAAACTGTAGCTGGATGAAGAATAAATGGATTCATATCTTTTCTGGGGTTATTTCTGCGTAAGTGAATGAAATGAATTCGACTGGAATTTACTTGTTGGTGTATTTTGTTAGGCGTAAACTATCTTTTTGGAGCGTAAATGTAAATATAGAAGTGGACACTAAAATCAACACCAAGTGGTAACAGTCTGTTTCAAGCTTGAACTCAATCTTTGGACCACACACACACACACACACACACACACACACACACACACACACACACATATATATCTGTGTGTGTGTGTGTGTGTGTGTGTGTGTGTGTGTGTGTGTAAGGGAGAGAAGGGACCTGATATACAAAAACTCTAGCACTCTTAAATGAAATAAAAATGTGTGACCGGGACACGATTGTGAGCCAGCCAACACTAAAATCCTGTCCCGGTCCCGCAAACCGTCTCTCTGTAAACAGCGTGAATGTTTGCTGGGACTTGTTATCATTAGCATCTAGTACTTCTTTCTCTTTCTCGTTATAATTTTTTTTATTTCTCTTACTTCTCTTCTTTTCAATAATTCCATAAATTATTTTAATTTAAATTAATCTCCCGATGAGGCCTGAAGAGCGGGAGCGAAATTGGTTGCTTTGTTTTCAGCATGCCTAATAGTGTTCAGCTTTACACTTTCATATCTATCTATCTATCTATCTATCTATCTATCTATCTATCTATCTAACCAAGTGTAAGAAATTGTCGTGTCACGCGTTTCATCCTTTATGACTTCAGCAGTCTAATGTGATGTTTATGTTTATGTGACTACAATCAAGGAAATTTAAAAACTTTAAATGAACTAGCAGTATAGCCCGGCGTTGCTCGGGTGTAATGAAACCTTTAAAACTAAACCATGGTCCTGGAGCTCAGGCTCTTTGGACGCTGGCACGAAAGACTAAAAAGCAATAGTTATTTCCAGTTAAAGCGAAACCGTAGACTGAAAGAAAAATGAATAAATGTAAGTCAAATTTTGATTTCCTGACATCGATATCAAATTTTCTGCACTATTGTAAGAACTGCAACCTTGAAACTTCTGAATATCATTTCTTATGTATTTGTCTATGAATGTATCAAGTTTGATTAAAATCGGACCACTCCTTCTATAACCAGATTTTTTCGATTATCGATTTTCAATATGCATTGGGGATACCTCAACACAAAACCTAAGAACACTCACAGACGCTTATAGTACAACTGTGTAAATTTTCAAGAAAATCGGTTCAGCCGTTTCGGAGTCTATAGGTAACGGACACACACACACAGACACACACACACACATACGAAGTTCCATTTATAAATAAGTTTAGATTAGATAGATGTGTGTGTGTGTGTGTGTGTGTGTGTGTGTGTGTGTGTGTGTGTGTGTGTGTGTGTGTGTGTGTTCGCTTCAACAGAAACACCACTTTAGTCGGACGAAGTCCAAAAGGACGAAATGCCTCGCATAAAAATAAATTTCCACTGTCATATATTTTCAAAAAATTGTTCTAATATATATATATATATATATATATATAGTCAGAAAAAAAGAGTGAGAGATGAACTGAATCGTTTTCAAACAACTATTATGATGATTAATTTTTGAGTGGTGGCTTTACTGTTCTTGTTGCAGCCTTATTTATTCCACTCTGCTTCCCAAAGGCTGACAGATGTTTCAACAGAAACTTCATAGAAACCGGAACCGGAAGTGCTTCTCTCAACTCCTTGGTTTGATATTATCGACAAGAGGCTGAATAAAACAGATGTTTGCCCTAGAGTCCGGCTGCGATATTTTTTCGTTTATCTCAACATGTTTGTTTTGTTTTTTGTTGTTTGGTGTTTTTTTTAGAGTAGTTTACTTTTGTCGTCAAAACATAGTATCAATGCTTAAATTTAAGTTGAATATAATTTCAAAATTAGTTTCGATTTGGCTATGAACTCGAAAATAATCTGGCATCCAAGAATTATTACAGACGTAACTTAGAGATTTTAATTGTTATGATTAAAATAATATAAAATTATTTCCCACTGCGTTGACGACAGATCTTAGGTCCACTCGTCTTAATGTTGCGGATTCTTCTGGTGAGGTTGAAAAATAACATTCAAAATAGATATGCATATGGATGTAGACTGCGCTTTATGGGGGCACGGTGGAATAATGGACAGCGGCTTGGATTGTGGAATTGGAGAGCCGAATTCGAATGTCAGTGAAATTCATTACGTTCCCTTGGATAAAAAATATAAATCAATCTCTTTTCCCTCCAGTTATGAACAGACTGTGTTATTTTGGTTGGCAACCAGTCTACTGCAGTAAAAACCGGCAACTTACTGCGGAAAAATCTCCGCACTACATGTGGTTGTTAACTGCTTATGAAGCCAAAAAATATCCCATAAAACTTCTTCGAGAGAAAAAGCCGACTCAACCTGCCCAGGGTGAATGCCGCGACAGACAGACAGACAGACAGACACTGCGTGTTACATGCGTGTGTTCTGGTGTCTTCTTATATTGTTAGATGGAAATAAGGTTAGGGTGAAATAATTATCGGTAAATATATGGTCATCCGTAGTGATGCTTTCATTTTTGTGAAAGGATTTCGCGAATGAATGAAGAATTGGTTCTTTCCCTTTAACTTCTCTTTTTGTTCATTTTGACTACCCTTTCTATTACTCTTTACTCAATAAGCATTTCATTCGCTCCCTATTTGACATCAACTCTGTTCAGTAATCAGATACTTTTCTTATATTTATTTTTTTCCTTTCTTGTTTTACTGTGTCTTTGTGTCTCATTTATTCAAACCTATTTCTAATATTTCTTCCTCAACGGATTTTAATCTCTTTTTTTATAGTTATCGACTAGTAGCGTCTTTCTTCGTCGCCATCTTCTTGCCGGCCATCGTCGTCTTGTACATTTTATTTATTTTTTCATTATTATGTCTTTTCTTCATCTCATTATATATTCCTTTTTTAGCACTGTCTTTCTTCATCTCGTCTTCTTCTTTATTTAAAAATAAAAAATTATAATCGACTCTTTTCTACCGACATGAATTAATTTTCTGGATTCGATTACAAAGAATTTATTTTCAGACAAACTCATTCTTGCTTAATTAGCTGAATATTTTGATCTTCTTTAAAAATTTCAACAAAAAAAATCTAGCTTCCAGTTGCTCAGCAGGGACTTGTATTGAACTAATTTTCAGTTCATAATATTAAAACAACCTTAGAATATAAGTTGTGCTACAAGTTTCATGAATTCATTTCTTTTTTCTTCTTCTGTGTCTAGATTTACGTCTTGTAAGTCGATTCGGCTTCAATTAAATCTGAAAGAAAACTTTTATTGAAAAATCAAATCTTGCTTTCATATTTTCTTATCTTTTTAATTTTTTTTTTTTTATGGAGGGATCTTGTATTTATCACTGATTTTGGTGCAGGTATTTTAGGTGTGACTCGGTGAGCAATTTCGAAGAGAAAACTGGACATGAGGAGACAAAGTTAACTCCCTCTTCCCACCCACAATGATATAAAAATTATAATAAAACCAACAAGTATAGAAAACCGGATTTAATAGTTGCAAACAACAAGGAAACAACGTGTGAGTAGATTTCGCTGTTACGGTAAACCAAAGTGAATTTCAAGTAGGCTTTCCCAAACTTTGTAGTGATCACAGACACCTTTTGGTAAAAGAAATTCAGGTACTTCTCTGCCTGATGGAGCCCACATATTTCCGGAAAAATCAGTCAGTGGCTACAAGAGAAAGAGACGCTTTCTTCAGAAAAGAGTTTACAGATTTCTTCCAAAGAGAACTCCACCTGGTGACAATTGGGGCATATGAAAAGATGAGACGTATAAAGGCAAATATTATCGTAAAATCTATTCTTTTTAGTGACTAAACTAAACGAAAGTGAACTATGTTATAAAAATTTCGACTTGTCAAGAGAGTTAATGAAATTATGAGGAGAAAAAATGAAAGGCATCCTAGTCTTTACCGGATTACTTTGAGCTTATTTGTAGGGCCTCGAAAAAAAAGTCGAGGAACCAGGAATTTTTTAAAAAAATCTGGGCATGGGATAAAAGGAGAAAGTATATAAATTCAACAATATTGAAAAACACACAAAATTAGCCAGCGGGAAATTATCTATGCCTGAATAGCTACACGAATACCGGTTTCCGAAGTTCCAAGTTAGGACAGTCTAGATACATTAAAACAGAAATAAGGAAAGAAAAATCGTAGGACAGATGATCAGAAGACTTACCTGAAAATAGAACGAAAAAGAAATACAGACAAGCAAATGTAGATGGATGCGCATTGTGGTGCAATGGATATCGGCTCGGAATGAGAATTCAAGAGCCAAGTTCGAATTCTAGTGGATGAATCCATTTCTTTTTCCTCCAATTATGGGTTGAATAACAGAACAATTAGGGTTTTATAGCCTTGCTTGGCAACCAGTCTACCGCAGAAAGAAATGGCATTCTACAGTGTAAAATCTGCCTAGACAGTCATTGATCGTAAAAGAGATTATCGCCCTAACATGTATCACGCATGGCACTTAAATGACTGAGTTGTTGACTAGAAAAATGCCATTGAGAGTTGAGGATATCAATTGGAAAAGAAACGATATAGGATAGAAACCAAAAGACTGATTAAAACAGTAAAATTAAGAGTGCAAAGGAGTTGATTGACTACAAAAGAGTATACAACACAGTGGCTCATGGCTGGATACAAGAAGGCTCCACGGTATTTAATATTAACGAATCAATGCTTAGAATGTCAGTGGCCTCCACCCACGACATTTAAACAATTTGCCGACCCCCCTACACTTACGTTGTGCACACTTTCAACAACCGTATGATCGGAAGATATATAAGCGCTTCACATGACAGAGAGAAAAAAAACAGTCTCTCACATCCTCAGGATAAGGAGATTCACGTTTGAAGCAAAACAAACAAACAAAACTCAATCTCGATCTTAACTGATGAATAAAAGTGAATAAGCAATAATTTTAAGTATCATTTCCTCGCATATTCTTATTAGATTTTACGATGATGACATTAGAATTTCATATTTAAAAATTAGTGTCTGGGGGAGTGTATATGTGTGCGTGTGTCACAAGAGTCTGTCAGTTAAGTGATACACGATTGAGCAACCATGTCGATGAGATTTTCCCGCAGTAGGTTACCGTTTCTTTCTGCGATAGACTGGTTAAGGCTGGTTAGTCTGTCCTGCTATTCAAGCCATATCTGATGGTAGAAGAGATGAATTAAAATCTTTCCTAAGTAAATAAATGTAACGAACACGACTGGAATTCGAATTCGGCTCCCCGAATTTTCATCCTGCGTCGTTACGCCACAATGCACATCTTAGTGGTGTAATATAACAATCTAGGCCCACCCGAGGAAGTGAGGAAGCGGGGGCGTTTTCCGGCCGTTGAAAGGAACGGATGGTTGTTTGACCTTATTTCCGGCAGTAGCGGAAATGGCTACAAGAGGCAGACAGAACAGGTGTCTCTGAGAATTACGTAGGCGTCGCAAAGCCGGAAGAAACAAGTCCCGGTTTTGGAAGATATATAAAGACTGCGAAAACACGGATTCGCCAGTCAGAGAGTCAGAGAGTCTAGTCAGCCAGACGAGTCTGGGCAGAGAGACAGAGGCAGACGAGAGAGCCAGACCAGACCAGAGGAGCAACAGATACGACGACACTCCCCCGTCAACCCCTTAGAAGAGCGCTCCCTCAATTCTCTGTACCCTAGGCTACACGGTTCATCGTCATTAATAAAAATATCACTTGATATATTTTTATATATATGTTTCTCTGTTCGTCGATATAACTGGAACCAGCATTCTCTAGGTACAACAGTGGCAAGAGTAGATATCTTTGTTAAAAAAAATGTAATGCAATAAATGGGTTACTGAATATGAAAACATATGAGAAAAAGAAAAGCAATGAACAATGAATGAGCTGGTATCAAAATAACAAAAGATAACAATTGACATTGCAAGTTTTTGAAGGTTAAAGACGACTGGAATGCAAGAGGCCGGGAGTCAGTTCCACAAGCGAGAAGGTGCGATAGAAGAAACTCTTAACACAGAACTTACGGTTACATCTAGCTATTTCAACTGCAAAATGATAAGACCTGCTTGACAATCTAGTACTGCGCTTGAATTCATAAAGTCGAGGTACCAAAGAAGTAAGTTAACCAGAACAATTACCATGAAAATATATAGAGAAAGGGTAGAGGGAAGCTACATTACGGCGGTAAAAAAGTGACTGGAGATGTGATGCTAGGCCAGAACCGATAAAATTGCAGATTCGTCTTTGGGTTTTATCAAGAATTTATAAAAACATAGAAGAAGCATCAGACCAGATGGGGCAACAATATTCAATGCGTGATCGAATGGTAGACTTATAAATGCGTAAGATAGATTCTGGTAACAAGAATATCCTTGTATATCTGTTTATTTTTTTATTCAAATATAGTTGTCTATAACAATTAAAACTGATTAGTATACTTGAAGTAGATATTCCATTGAATAAGTTCCATTCAAAGAAGATCGCTTGCCAAGCGTTATAGTTTGTTTCAAATACAAACTCCTTCAACTAATTCGATTATCTAAAGTTCTTTGATAAACATAGACAGAAATTATTTGAACTCGCTTCTTTATTTTTGTGACGGTCGCGTAATTTCAGTCAGTTTGGTCGGCGGTGTCTGAAATCTTCCCGTTGAATGAATTCTTCAAACTTGTATCTCCATCTTAGTTATTTCGGTCGTTAACAGTTCGATCTGCGATAGAACTTCAAATGATCAATTCCTAAACAACGTTTACACTTTCTATAATTTTTTAGAATATTTTTTCTTCTCAATCCTTTGCATTTTCGAAATCAAACTGAATTTATAAGTGAATTTAATGTTAATTTTATTTGCTGCCTTTTCTTTTAAGTCATGCTTTTTTTATCAGTTTTTAAATTTCTATACTGAGTCGATGCACAGCGACTAATTTGTGAGGAAAGGTGTTAGTAATTTTTAAATAACGAATTGAGACGGAAGAAATGCTTGAAAGATGGAAGAAAAGACAGAATATCAAGAGAATTAGAGAAAATGTGGGCTAATTAGGAACAGAATCAGATAATGAGTTTTACAAGATGAAGACGAATTCGATTAGTTTAGGAAGAGCGATAAAGAATATTCATGCCAATAGATTCTGGTAATGATAACATCGAAATAAGAGATGATATATAAATGTGTGCTTTTACATATATATATATATATATATATATATATATATATATATATATATAATGTGTGTATTTAGGCAACAAATTTTCTTTTAAAGATGTCAGATTAAATAAATCCTACACTAATAAAACAACAAAAACAAACTACATATTCTCGAGGCAATATTCATTAAAAAAACTTAACAGAATCAGCTATGAATACTGTAGTAGTGTTCTAAATTTTTATAAAAAGAACAGTATTTTCATGCATGTGCATGACCATGACATTACAACATAAAAAAAAAATTCCATTGTGGATAATTTTCACGTTTTAATGACCTCTAAGCTCTTTGTCAACCGTTACATTTGAATCAAGAAGAAAATTTTCAGTAATTTTTAGCAACACAGTTTTGCGGTTATTTTTTGTTATCACAACTCGCAGCCCTGAAGATAATCTCGGAAAGAGATTGAAAGTACTTGGGAACAGTGGGAAATGATTGATTATAACATCTGTCAACGTTACAGCTCATTTCTGATATCTTTCAATTATAATACGCGAAAGATTATCCATGAGTATGAACAAATTTTATTAAAAATATGCTGACACAATGCTTGCAATTTATTTAATCTGATATATATATATATATAAGAGTAAAAACAAATTGTGTAAAAATCCCCAGTTCGTACCATTTACTTTTTAAGAGTGCTCAATACAAAGTAGAGCAATATATTATTATAATAGTTTTATAAGTGATTATACTAAAAAAACAAACAGGGTTGTAACTGAATATATGTCCCTATGTGGCCCAAAGACAAATGGTGGATATTGTGCTCAATATTTATGGAACTCAATGTACACAGCCAATCACTGCTTACAGAATAGAGTTGCAGGATCAGGTAGGATAACGCTGCGGAACCGTAGATTTCTGAGGAAACTTGAGGCACCTGCAGTCAAAACCCCTATCCCAAGTCCGTGGCCTATGTCTCCTGGAGCAACGATCACAGATATATGTAGGCCACATCAATCTGATGAGAAATCTGGAAATGGCAGCATTACTTTGCAAAGTGACCTGGCATCCCAAGGCACTACTCCGTCACAGTTATCACGAACTAGGATCCCAAGGGCTCTATCCCGACTACTCCCATATAAATGCCCAGGCGATAAAGAACTGATTCCCTCACCAGCGGCCACTACGCTCCCGCAGTGGGGAGAGGAGGGAGATGTAGAAGTCTTATAACTTACCTTTCAACATAGTGGTCTTCTTTTGTCTACCTGTAGGAAGGTGAACATTCAAGATTTTGAGACTCACCTTCCTGATGTGTCCAACTAGCGTCCTGTTGGCAGACAAAAACAAACAGGGTTGTAACTGAATACATGTCCCTATGTGGCCCAAAAACAAATGGTGGATATTGTGATCAATATTTATGTAGCTAAATGTACACACTGAAATTATCAGCCAATCACTGCTTACAAATTAGACTTGCCTGTAACAGAATGGAATCTCCCAGGTTATTATTTAAACCACCTACCAATTTACCCTGGTGGTTTTTGATCAATTGAACTCAACTTCTATTCTAGTTGCTTACTGGCTGGTTGTTCTATAAGATTCCTACAGCCTTCAAAATTCAGTTTACGACGAAAAAAACTTATTTAATATCGATACAAGAAAATCAAAATTTGACTTACATCCATTTATTTTTCTTTCAGTCTATGATTTCGCTTTAACTAGAAACAACTATTACTTTTTAGTCTTTCGTGCCAACGTCCAAAGAGTCTGAGCTCCAGGATCATGGATTTGTTTTAAAGCTTTCATTACACCCGAGCAACGCCGGGCTATACTGCTAGTATAAATATATATATGTATATATATGGGTGGATATGTGTGCGTATGTTTGCTTCTATGGCTTCTGCAGAACTGTATTGTGTTTGAATTGTTGTGCAGATGTCATGTGTACAAAACAACAAAGAAATTATATATATATATATATATATATATATATATATGTCAAATTATATCTATATCTATATATATATACATATATTTATATATAACTATTTCTAATATTCCGTGAATTCCGTTTGTCTGTTCGTTCATCAAAACCTCTAACATACTCAAACTGACCGATCAAAACCAAACTTTTTTTTATACGTGAAGAAAGGGATCGTTCTTTGCTTACGATACCAAGCAAAAATCATAAGTAATCACCCAGATATAAGTCCACAAGAAATGATCAACATCAAATGCATTATTCAAAACAACAACTACCCAGCAAATGTAACATCAGTATTTACAGGTGGTAACAGAAGGGACAAGGAGGATGGCCAGAAAATTGCCGCCGTTTGTCTAACTTATTTTAAGGGTTTATCGGAAAAGATTCAGAAAATCTGTGATACATACAACATCAGGACAATATTCACAAGCAGTTCAACTCTACGGACAAATCTCTGTCGAGTAAAGCCTAAAAAGGAGGAGAACATAACCAAGAATTGCATAGACTCGATTTCGTGCAGTTGTAACCAAGAATATAAAGCCACCGCATAAAACAAATGTTGGAAGAACATCGAAAAATCCGTACTGAAAAGTGAGACACTGAAATCGGGGATAGCTGATTATATATGAAGGGGAAGTGTATTCATCAGTACCTGTGGAATGATGGAATATCACTAGAGAGTTAGACGTCTAAAAGAATCAGCGCTTACGCTACGCTATGAGGATCACATTAATAGGCCTAGCGTTGAAACAAATATCTGAGCCGCTAATAAAGAAAGAAAGACAAATAACAGCAACACTCCAACTGCAGCAGCAAAACATGGGCAACAGCAGGAGTCAAAACAGGACAAACAGCAGTCGCTGTAGTTGCAACCTAATCAACAGGTTAATAAGTGCTCTAGTATTCCTTTCGTTTTTTGTTTATGTTTTTTTTTTTTTTTTTTGCTACAACAAATTGTTCTACGGGCCAGTGGCCTAAGAGCATAGGCGATTATGGCCTTCCACATCTTCCTTTCTGTTTTAGATCTTGTAGTATTTTTGATATTTCTGAAAATGTCGCTCAAACATTCCACTATTCAGAAAGAATACTTATAAAACAATTCCACCGCCTATCTTCTTTGATGTGTCATGTCCCTTTAGGACGTAGGAGATCATACTTCTTCACAACTTCCTGTCCCTTTTAGCTCTGAACAGCCTTTGTCTTTTTGCTATCTCTCTTAATCTATGTTCTGCCAACCATTTACTCTTATTAGCTTATTAGGTAGATGATTAGCAGCTTTTCTCCTTTTGCCTTCAACACGCCTTGTGAGTGTCAAATTTTCTAAATACTTTTTCCTCGTTATCCGTCAAGGAAGTATCACTTGTCGTTTTCTTACTCTAAGTAAGTGTTCATTTTGTTTCCGTTTTCTTTTAAAACTTCGTTGATGCTTACATATCCCACCCATGCTATTCTCAGCATCCTTCTGGAGCAAGAGAAATCTGTTGCCCCAAGTCTCTTCGTAAGATGTAAGACAATTGTCCAACATTTAATTCCATATAAGAGGACCGATATTACCTAAAATCCAGTACTTTTTCATTGTTTCTAACTGTTTCTTGTTTCTTAATACTTTGCTTAGGTTTTGGAAGATATCTTTCGCTATTTCAGTGCTCCTTCTTATTTTGGTGTCGAATTTCCTATCCTCTGTTAAACTACTTTCTAGATATTTAAATCTTTGTACTTACTTGATTTTTGGTGTCTCCAATTTGTAGTTTGCATATTGGGTTTTTGTTCTTTTGCTGACAGTCATGTATCCTGTCTTCCTACAGATGATGCTTAGTCCTTTCTTTGTTCCTTTTTAGTTCTTTACTACATTCTGTAGGAGTGGCTGTAGTTTACTTTCTATGTCTACTATCAACAATGTATCATTTGCGTATTTTATGTTGTTAGGATTGTGGCCACCAATAATAAATCCTGGTAGGACTTCTAATTCTTTAAGGATCGCTTCACAGGAATGTTTGAAGAAGTCCGGTGAAAAACGTACTTGTCTTATTCTCCTTCTATATTTACTAAATGCATTCTCATTAAGTATACAAGCGGTTTGCTTCCAGTATGGAAGTATGGATTTGTTCTGATATCTCTTCCCAAATAAATCAAGTTTACTTCGCAGTTCAAATAGTGCTTAAACATTCTATATTAAAAAGTAAATTGGTGTTCGTAAACCTTCCAAAACCTTAAGATTTCATTTTTACAAACTTTCAAAAGAAGCATGAAAATTTTGGTTAAAATCTATAGCGTTTGACTGAATTTAATCTAGTTTTGATACATTAAATAACGATATATAAAAAAAGTAATTTGGTGTTCATAAACTTTCGAAAACCATTGAAATTTTCGAAAATCGATTTTTTCGATTGCTAACAAGTGATTTCATCAAGTTTTGATAGCTTTCAGAAAGTTGCATTAAAATAATCATTTTTATAAAATTGATTTGTTTTCGATTGATAATTCAGTTGATTTAACAAACGTTTTTACGTTCTATAAAATCTCGGTATACTTCCTTTTGCCCTTTCCGATATCATTCTGACAATAAATATCGCATTTCTTTTTTTGTTACAGTGCTTTTAACGAAACACTTTCTATCTACAAATATTATATTTAAGACTCCGAAATCATAGCACTGGGAGACACATAGCCTAATGGGTTGGTACATTGATTAAAACATTTCTTGATTCAGTTTTTAATTGTGTGTCTGGTTGTACTGAAAAATCACAATCGACACAAAGAAGAATAAGTCTGGGGAATACCAACAAATACGAGTTATGTCCTTTGAACATGGTTCAGCTCAAAATACCGAGAAAGTTGCCGAGTTCAAGAATATACACCTTAAGAAGGCTGGAGAGTACAACGGTAGAAACTTAGTGAGTATAATAAGATGAGAAAACTATTCGGAATAAAATGTTTTCTGAAATATTTTCTTTTTACAGCTTATCAACCATCTGTTGAATAATGCCAAAACATTTTTTTTTTATAATTTACCCCCAAGCACGGAGGGACCCCCACTTGTGTGCAGGGAGTTACAGTGAAAGAAAAGACAGAGTACAGGGTAAAGGATAAAAGATGAATGGGGAGATGGAAGATGCCTACTGGCGTTGCATTTAAATTCTTGGAGATTGTACCTATCCAAGAAGCAAAGAAATAAAAGGGTGTTCCACAGGTTGGAAATTTTAGATTGTAAGAATTTTTTTTTAAAAAGTGCATTATGATTTTTTTTAGAATAAAAAATGACTTTTACAGATAAAAGTTCTATTATTTAATCCATAGTTGAGGAGAGATGGATTCATTCTTTCCAAAAATAATTGTGCGTAAATGAATTTACTGAATGAAAAGATGTATAATAATAAATTAATTTTTGATAAAACAATCATTGGTCTATGTAGACTAATTCCTTCGTCTTTGTTCATTTTTACTACAGCCTTACAGTCTTCATGCGTTATGTTGTTTTTCCTTGAAATGTCGAAGAGTTTTCTCAGAAAGCTCTTCACTTCCCTTACTATAAATGCCTGCTATGGTGTCTCTATCTACAAACTTTTAGAACATCTTCCTTAGTAGTATAAACTGTGATATTCCATTTTTAATCCTGTTAAAAACACACGCACACAAAAACAAAAAGATTTAATCGTTTGTTTCTTTTTTTATCAATAGCTTTCACATAAAAAACACCCTTTTCACACGAGGAGTGTCGAAAAACATTAAAATCAGGTATGGTTGATCATGTATATATATAAAGAGAGGGGAATGGTGTGGAAGGGAATAATAGTACGTGCATGTCTTCACGGACAAAACAGAAATGTCGGTGTTTTTTCAGTTTCTCTTTTGGTTTTGCTATCGGCAGAATGTCATCCGTGTATCCTATTACTGCCACTGAAGTATTGACAGTTAAATTTCTGGCATGTGTTTGAACAGAAGACAAAAAATATGGCACCGCAATCCGAGGCGTATTAGAACAGTAAAACATGCTTTCTAAAAGTTAAACAAATTGTTAAGAAACAAAAAAAAATGTCGTTTCAAACAAAGAGTACTGAACTACTATATAATGTCAATCCTCTATTCTGGCAATGAATAGAGGACAATTTCCTCGCATATGACAAGGAGACTTAAGGCAATAAATGTAGTTTTCCGGAAGGACGCTGAGAATCCTATGGACAGACTATGGGAGCGGCGAGTAAGTTTTCAGGAAAATGAGAACGAAATAAACACTTGTTTTGAATCAGAAAGAAACAGTTGACATTTATGGGTCATATCATGAGGAAAGAGGGTTTAAGAAATTTCACTTGTAGGGTATATTGAAAGCGAAACGGACAGGTAAAAGCAGCGAATAATCTACAAAAGAAACTTCTGCAAATGAATGGTATGACAGGTAATCGGGAAAATAGTGAATGGATAAATGTTAGTAAGAGCTACAAAGGACAGGAGTTTTGTGTAGAAACATAATTGACCCTGTCCTAAGGGAACGTGTCACATAGAAGAAGAAGAAGAAGAAGAAGAAGAAGAAGAAGAAAAGAAGGAGGAGGAGGAGAAAGAGGAAGAGAAAGAAAAAGTAGTAGAAGATGATGGTGGTGATGATGATGATGATGTAGAAAATAAGAGAGGAGAAGATTATTATGATGATGATGATCTCGAAGAAGAAAACAGAGATGATGATGATGATCTCGGAGAAGAAGAAGATAATGATGATGATGATGATTAAGAAAAAAAGAAGAGGAGGAGGAGAAGGATGAAGAAAAAGAAGAAGAAGAAGAAGAGGTGTTCTAGTTCTCTTAAGATCGTCTCACTAGATAAGTAATGCAATGTAAAAACTTCTCCTTGTCTTTCACACCCATTCTAAATTTGTATAATTTTTTAACTTGTTAATACTCATCTTTCATGAATTTTGTTACCGCTTTTGAATTTCTCCTTTTCCCCTTTATATATATATATATATATATATATATATATATATATATATATATATATATTAAGGTTGTAGGGGTTGATATACATTACGCTATCATGTTTCCAATGGAAATAGTCCATGCCTTTTTGGACACGCTGTCTAATTTTGCATCTCAAATGACTAAGCGTCATGATATGGACACTGAAATGGCTTCTCATTTTGCAGTCGTTTTTCCTTCTCGCAATTCGCCAAACATTTTTCCACTGCACCCTTGCTTCCCTCCCTGATGTTTTTCAATGCGTTGGACGTTGAAAAACAAAACATTTTTTCTACTTCTCACCGGCTATATTTCTTACATTTTGAATAACTTTTCTGGAACCATTCAGTTGACCCTTCTTAAAGACCTGCTTTCTTTTTCTTTCTCTTTCTTTTTTACCTTCCTCCATTTTTCTTTCCTTTCCTGTTTTTCGTTTTTTTTTTCTTTCAATTTTTTATCATGATTTCCTTCATATTCATTACTTTCATTTTTTGATTTTTCTATATTTTTCTTTCAGCACCTTCTTTTCCTTCATTTTTCCTTTTTCTATTTTTTCTCATGATTTCTTTTTTGTCTGTTGCTTTCTTTTCTCTTCTCTTAAGATTTTTTCTTTCTTTTCGCAGATTTTCCGTTTTTTTTTTTTACATTTTTATCTTGATTTTTTCTTGTTTTTCTTTCTTTTCTCATTTTTTATTTCATTTTCATTAATTTCATTTTTTTAAAATGGATCACTCAGCCTTACTTTGTTGTGAAGTTCCATAGCTAGATTAAAGGGGTGTTTTGTTCTGGATGCAAGTTCGATTCCTGATATGTGGCATATTTTCTTCAATCAGATTTTAAAGTGCCCAGGCCCCGTTAGTCGTCATGTTCAGTGTGAAAACAATGAAAAAACAAATCTCTATTCAAACATGTGTACCCAATAGCTATAACCTTCATGTTAATAAGAGATGCCGGGTCAAAAATTAATAAAATTATCATTGTCTCTATATATATAATGCTAAAAATATTTATTATGACATAGTTATTCAGTCAACAAAATAACTTCCTCTGGTTTAAGCCACATTTCATCTGAAGTATATATTTCATCATGAAAAAAAAAATAGATTCAATGCGTTTTCACAAGTATGATTTGTTTTCTTGAACTGGTTTGAAAGTTATTAATCTGTCTCCTCTCCCTCTTGATATGGATTGAATAACAAGACAGATTGGGTTCGATATCCTTGTTTGGCAACCAGTCTATTGCAGAAGATAATGGCAACGTACTGCGGGAAAATCTTCTGCCCATTACCTCATGTCTCTTTCAAGACATCATTTCCCATGCGTGTATCACGTATGGGACTGAGTGTTGCAGAGTAGCAACTTTTGCAAGGTCCAGCACTTCCAATGAAATAATTTTGCGTATATCCCACTATGATCAACTGAAAAACTTTTATCTGGTTCGCTTTAAATTGAGATAATATAGATTATTCGAAATCCAGGCAAGATTAACTGGATTCTATTAACAACGGTTGAGTGATAAATAAATTATATTTTTTAATTTTATCCTTATAAAATAAAGCCCAATTACATTTTATTCAGTTATACAAACTGGTGCAAACGTAAGTGTTCAGTAAACGATAACATTTATTTTGAGATTACATATACTATTATATTTACTAATACAATTATTACATTGATAATTAGGCGCTTAAATTTTATCAACGCAGGTGCTCGAAATGTTGTCCATCACAATTTACCTAGCTTTGAAGTGTATCCTTTACGCTTCGGCAAACATTTTTGCACAAGTCTCTTATTGTATTTATTTCTTGAAATGCATATCTTATGTAATGTTTGAAATAATCAATAATTCTTGTTTTTCGACTATAAACTTTGTCCTTGAAATCCATTGGGGGTCAAGTCAGTTGAGCTTGCTTGTCAAGTCAGTTGAGCCTGCTGGTCAATCAGTTGGACCTCTTCGGCCAATCCATTTCTCAGGAAATGTTTCATCAAGATACTCATGGACTGCTCTTGAATAATGTGAAGAGGTTCCATCTTGTTGAAAAGAAAGGTAATATGAATTGTTGTTTTAACTGTGGAACGACATTATTTATTAAAATTTCGAGCTAATTATAGCCTGTGATTGTCCACCATTATTTGCAATAAATTGTTGTAACTTATCAGGCACCATTTCAATATTTTTTAGTAGAATTTCTGTTGATGAGAAAGTGTTTACGACACTTAAACTGGTTTTTAGGTATTTTTTCTGAAAGCGTTTTACAGCGATGAAAAAAGATAATAATCGGTTCGCATAATGACAGGTGAATATGGCGGATGGGATGGGTGGCGAACAGAACAACTGAGTTCCAAAACTGTTTCTTGTTATTCTTGGTTTGTTGTGGAGCAGAACATATGGCGGATGGGATGGGTGGCGAACAGAACAACTGAGTTCCAAAACTGTTTCTTGTTATTCTTGGTTTGTTGTGGAGCAGAACATTTTCAATTTAATTCACTGTGTACGCTGCTCTAAAAAGATTAAGAAGCGCTAGTAAAGTCTAATTTATTCTTAAACGAGTGGGCCCGTACCGTCAAAAATGACAGCAAAATATTTATATCAATACGCTATCTGAAATAGCGGCAACATATATATTGATGTACATTTTGTTGAGTATCTTACATTAAGAAAGAAAACAAACTAAGACAAAATATTTCATTCCCTCCTTCCCTAGCGTGACAGGAAGAATATATATATATATATATATATATATATATATATATATATATATATATATACTAACAAAATAGCAAGATCGCCAAGACCTACCGCGGTTTCGCACAACGGCTCGTCAGGGCAAAGGCAGATCATGTACTAACCAAATAAATACACACTACTAAGACTAACCCATTTGCAGAAGAGGTTGGATGGAAGGAAAGAAAAAAAAAAAAACCTGGGAGAGGGGTTACTATAACTTTCGATATTCTAAGCAAGAAACTTCATTTTATGCATTCTACACTTATTTAATATCTCAGTTCTAGAGTTAATAAGCCTATTAGCGGGTTCAAATTTAGCTATAGCTAGCTTCTCCTCGTCACAAAGTTTGCAAAATTTATTATTCTTATTATTGCAAGGGTACTTTTTTATTATTTCCCATTTCAGAATTGGGTCCTTTTTACTTTTGGCTTTTATTTCCCATACATAGGTAGATAAAGCCGTGCTATGTTTATATCTCGCGTTTTTTGAAAGAAGTTTTATGGTTATAAAACCTACTTTTAAAATTATCGTGTGTAGATCCTATGTATGTCTTGGGGTTTTTGTCATTTTCGCTAACATAGACCTTAACTTTGTAAACTACACTTGTCTGATTACAATTACCCTCTATCGGGCAGTCCTTTTTAGCTCTACAATTACACTTATGCTCCTTAACGTTATTATTACCGGAGGCCGCAGTATTCTCTTTTAGTTTACTTTTGTTGGTGTTATTAATGATTTTACCTATATTAGGCATACAGGAGTAGCTCAACTTAATAGTATTCCTGTTAAATATCTGTTTAAGTCTATTATTTGAGTTGAAATGTCTATCTATTAAATTAAAAAACATTTTTCCTATCTTGGATCTGACTTCATTATTATATGGGGGGGTTGAACCATATAATTTTTCTTGATCTATTCTTACTGGCTTTTTTATTTAAACTTTGGTTCGAAAATTCTAACTTTTCTTGGTGCCCACTTTTTTTTAAGGCCATTTGAAAAATTTTTTTGTGTTTTTCAAAAACTTCCCTATTTGACGAGTTTGTAGACAATCTAACCTCTATACCTCTAGGAATACTTTGCAGAATATGTCTAGGGTGGTTGGACTTTTTATTAACGTAATTTGGGGCATAGTTCCTTTTGATGTATGGTGTTATTATCCCGTTGGCAATGTTTAACGTTATGTCTAAGTAATTGACTATTTTCACGTTATGCTCTATTTCTATTTCAAGCTTATGGGACTTAAAAAACTTTTGTACTTCTTTTCTCATTTTGTCTCCTAATCTAGGCGTGCAATTTTCTATCACTATCAAACCATCGTCCCGGTACAGACCGTGATTATGGAAATCTATTATTTGGTTTAATTTGTGTAGTAATAGGCACCCTATCAGTTCAGCCACTTCCGCACCATCATATGCCCCTATTGGGTTATCAAACCCTTGGGCATCAGTCTTTTTTATCCAAATTTCATCATTGAACCATAATAACGTTTTACGGCAGTGCCAGATTATTTCTAGTTCCTCCTTTTTTATTTCGTTATACTCTTTCGCTAATTCTAACGCTTCTGAGAGTAACTTAGCCGTTATTGATGGATAGAACTCCTTAATATCGTATTTTATGAATGCAGATCTTTTATCTGGATTTATATCTTTAAACCATTTGATACAATCTCCAGTGGATTTCCACTGGTTAATATTAAGATACATACGTAGATTGCTACAAATGTTTTGAATTATAACCTTACTTATTCTACCAAGTTCTGTTTTGGTAGGATTTATAAGTCTAAACTCAGGATGGTTTGGAAATGAATCTTTGTGATCCTTAACTGTTAGGAAGCAGCTCTTCAATCCTATCTTTTCCACCTTATTATGCAAGTTAAACTTGTCTACTAACGATGTAGCCTCACTATTTATACTAGCCATAACACCTGGTGCTATCTCCTTATTATGCAAGTTAAACTTGCCTACTAACGATGTAGCCTCACTATTTATACTAGCCATAACACCTGGTGCTATCTAGTATAAATAGCAAGTTTAACTTGCATAATAAGGAGATAGCACCAGGTGTTATGGCTAGTATAAATAGTGAGGCTACATCGTTAGTAGGCAAGTTTAACTTGCATAATAAGGTGGAAAAGATAGGATTGAAGAGCTGCTTCCTAACAGTTAAGGATCACAAAGATTCATTTCCAAACCATCCTGAGTTTAGACTTATAAATCCTACCAAAACAGAACTTGGTAGAATAAGTAAGGTTATAATTCAAAACATTTGTAGCAATCTACGTATGTATCTTAATATTAACCAGTGGAAATCCACTGGAGATTGTATCAAATGGTTTAAAGATATAAATCCAGATAAAAGATCTGCATTCATAAAATACGATATTAAGGAGTTCTATCCATCAATAACGGCTAAGTTACTCTCAGAAGCGTTAGAATTAGCGAAAGAGTATAACGAAATAAAAAAGGAGGAACTAGAAATAATCTGGCACTGCCGTAAAACGTTATTATGGTTCAATGATGAAATTTGGATAAAAAAGACTGATGCCCAAGGGTTTGATAACCCAATAGGGGCATATGATGGTGCGGAAGTGGCTGAACTGATAGGGTGCCTATTACTACACAAATTAAACCAAATAATAGATTTCCATAATCACGGTCTGTACCGGGACGATGGTTTGATAGTGATAGAAAATTGCACGCCTAGATTAGGAGACAAAATGAGAAAAGAAGTACAAAAGTTTTTTAAGTCCCATAAGCTTGAAATAGAAATAGAGCATAACGTGAAAATAGTCAATTACTTAGACATAACGTTAAACATTGCCAACGGGATAATAACACCATACATCAAAAGGAACTATGCCCCAAATTACGTTAATAAAAAGTCCAACCACCCTAGACATATTCTGCAAAGTATTCCTAGAGGTATAGAGGTTAGATTGTCTACAAACTCGTCAAATAGGGAAGTTTTTGAAAAACACAAAAAAATTTTTCAAATGGCCTTAAAAAAAAGTGGGCACCAAGAAAAGTTAGAATTTTCGAACCAAAGTTTAAATAAAAAAGCCAGTAAGAATAGATCAAGAAAAATTATATGGTTCAACCCCCCATATAATAATGAAGTCAGATCCAAGATAGGAAAAATGTTTTTTAATTTAATAGATAGACATTTCAACTCAAATAATAGACTTAAACAGATATTTAACAGGAATACTATTAAGTTGAGCTACTCCTGTATGCCTAATATAGGTAAAATCATTAATAACACCAACAAAAGTAAACTAAAAGAGAATACTGCGGCCTCCGGTAATAATAACGTTAAGGAGCATAAGTGTAATTGTAGAGCTAAAAAGGACTGCCCGATAGAGGGTAATTGTAATCAGACAAGTGTAGTTTACAAAGTTAAGGTCTATGTTAGCGAAAATGACAAAAACCCCAAGACATACATAGGATCTACACGCGATAATTTTAAAAGTAGGTTTTATAACCATAAAACTTCTTTCAAAAACGCGAGATATAAACATAGCACGGCTTTATCTACCTATGTATGGGAAATAAAAGCCAAAAGTAAAAAGGACCCAATTCTGAAATGGGAAATAATAAAAAAGTGCCCTTGCAATAATAAGAATAATAAATTTTGCAAACTTTGTGACGAGGAGAAGCTAGCTATAGCTAAATTTGAACCCGCTAATAGGCTTATTAACTCTAGAACTGAGATATTAAATAAGTGTAGAATGCATAAAATGAAGTTTCTTGCTTAGAATATCGAAAGTTATAGTAACCCCTCTCCCAGGTTTTTTTTTTTTTCTTTCCTTCCATCCAACCTCTTCTGCAAATGGGTTAGTCTTAGTAGTGTGTATTTATTTGGTTAGTACATGATCTGCCTTTGCCCTGACGAGCCGTTGTGCGAAACCGCGGTAGGTCTTGGCGATCTTGCTATTTTGTTAGTGTGTTTGCTCTGCGTTACTGCCTTATAGTTAAATACTTTTCGGTTGTGTGTATCGAGCACTTTTCTTTTCTGGTTGTTTGTTCCGTTAGAGGGTTTTTTTTCTTTTTACTGGGAGGAACCGTATGTATTGTCGGTCCCACGCAGTTTTCTTTTTTTCCCCCTCTTTGCCCAAAGCTTTATAGCCGAGGACAATAACGGATTTAGATTCTGCTGGTCATTCATGGTCTTAAAAAGTCCCTTCTATAAAATTTTGAGATTAGAATACACGCAGAGTCGGTTTAATAATAATAATTATTATTATTATTATTATTATTATTATTAATATATATATATATATATATATATATATATATATATATATATAAAGGAAAACTCAACGCGTCATTTAAATTGGTTATAAATTATAATTCATTTCAATGAGCTTAATTAGCTCATTTCAGCAGACCACACAATATTCCTTCCAAAAAATTTTACCGGAATAAGCATTTTCTTTAACTCAAGAGAAAGATAAAAAAAAATTAAAAATTAAAAATAAGAAGAAGGAAAAAAGAGGAAAAGAAAAAGAGAGTCAGGACAGAGGCATTTGCGTCAGATCAGTTGGGGGTATTCAGACCAGTCGTGAAGATATTGACCGCTAAGTCATTAACCGTTTATTTCTAATTCTATGGAGACGTGTATATGTGTAATCCCATAAATTAATCCACCGATGTACACGAACTTATATCCATATACACATATGCGCACATCTTCACATATACATATAAATGTCACTGTGTTTATGCTTATACATACTTACTAACCTACACTTTTTCATGTCTACATACGAATCTTGCGTTCATATACTCACATATATACATTTCATAAAGACGGGATTTCCGTGCTTATAAATAGTGTTATATATATATATATATATATATATATATATATATATATATATATATATAATTATGCTAGTAATTCTCACACATACTCCCAAAATACGCATATATTTTCATACCTATATACATTCTTATATCCATACGTATGTATATTCATAAATATGTTCTTCATACATACATTCATCTATTTATATCCACATACAATTATTGTGTTCACACACTCGCAATTCTATGAGGAGCGGATCCACGCATTCATGTATACACATCCATATATATATATATATATATATATATATATATATATATATATATATATATATAAATGAAAATATAAGTATATAAGTATACAAGCAACTTTTTATATACCCCTATACATAAAGCCAATGTACGCCTGTCTACACTTATCCATCTACTCCCAAACGAGGTGGTATATTTTCTTTTCATTCGTCTTAACAAACATTACACATATTTATATCCATATATACCTGCATACATCATTCGAATTTTGATACTAACCTGTACACATATGAGTAGAATGATCAGTACCTGAAGGTATAATCAGTTCAAGAATGCACAATTGACTGCATCCAAAATTAACATAACCCACATATAATCAGGTGTTCTCACATGATGGAAAAACATACATAATTAGGTCCATTCTTATACGTGGAATACTTAGGTGCCCCCTTATACACACAATAATACATACGATAATATATATAAAGTAGCACAAAATTCTATAGAAGCATGCACCAAATCAGGTGCACCCATATATATAAGAAACATATCTCACCTTACACTTAGGTGGCCCATTATACACGTGAAATATTTATGTCGAAGTCATTATAGTGAAATCATTTACAATTACATAGTTCATGATAAGATATTTTTTAAACTTCGTACACCAATAATATAAATTCATTGTGTACTTCGATTGGCATGTCAACCCATTGTATGGTAGATCTTTATCCTCACTTCTTCGGTCTGTAAAATTCTCCAACGAATGATCCACACAAATGTGAAAGAGCTGGCATGTGTGTCGGAACGAGGTGATTCTAAGACTTTACGTGTAAGACAGTTTAACTTTATTTTTATGGCGATATTTGAAAATTAATTCATTTCTCTGATTTAATAATTGGCTAGTTTCTCTGAATTTGATAATTTCAATCTTTTCGTCTAAGCATAAATTGCATCTGCTTCTAAAGCTATTGGGGGTTTCAGACTTCCCTATAATCTTCCATTCAATCGGAGGAATAATATATATATATATATATATATATATATATATATATATATATATATATATATATATTATTTACTACACTACGACATAATTCTTGAAAAAAAATAATAAGCTACTGTTAAGAGTTTACTGCTAGTAAATTCTAATAACCGGTGGCGAAGAGAATGAAGTTGTAAAATCGTTGTGTACAACGATCGTCATTATAATAGAGATGTTACGTATGGCCAGTACTGAGTATTACATATCCTTGCCAATGACCATCTTGTTTAATAAAAGTTTTATCTCTCTTAAGCAAGAAGGGAAAAACACGTATTTAAATATTGAGCAACATAACTGTTTGTCAGTTCCTACGGAACACGGATCCGTAACTTTAAATGTGTTCACCAGATTTGGAAATGCTGTACTACAGTTGAGTGTTTGCACAAGCAACAAAGAGCCGAGTAGTTTTAGTAACACTTCTAAGATGTCCCTAATAATGTGTAAAAAAGAAAGTGCTGAAAAATCTTGTATCAAGATAATAATTATTTAAATGGAAGAAAGGGGATATACCTTCGTCTTTCCTTCTAGTCTCGTGGGAAATTAACACGATTAAAAATTTAAAATGAAAACAGTCGAGTCGAGTATGTAATTGAGAATGTTTAATATACTCTTAGCATTTATACATGAAGGCAGTTAAATATTGATAAACGGTGCGTAGAACTAATGTACTTAATTACTGTTAGTTTGGTAACATTATCAGTTTGACCGATCTTGCTAAAAAAAAAAAGACCTTAGTAACTGTACTTTAGTGATAAAGAGAGACGTTTTTTGGAGCCAATTCAGGGAGATTTTGTTTTCATTCCCCACCTTTTCTTTATTCTTTCATGTGTTCTAATTTGTAAGCAGCGGTAATTTGAATTGCAAAGTGAATAATAATTATTTTAAATATAAAATTCGCAGTATTTTAAGATAAGTAAAACCTGGAGATTAGATGAAAGATTATCCTAAAACAGTATTTGATTGGTTGGTTGTTTGGTTGGTTTTGTTTAACAACAAATCAATTTCTATGGCTTAATGCGGCAATCTAAATATTTTGTACGTTATTTTTTTTATTTTATTTTATTTTATTTTTTTGCTTTCAACGACATGTATTTCGTACACAATTTTATACTTTCAGGGTAAAGATAAGTCTTTTAGATAAGTACATAATTTTACATAATAAAATGTGTCGGAAATTTTACTAGAAAAGGTATCCATCTCAGTCTGTTCATATCTATCTATCTATCTATCTATCTATCTATCTATTCTAAATTATCTAAAACATCGAATTAAACAACTAAATTAGGCATTAAATTTAACTATAAGAGAAAATAATGATGTAATCAATCTGCAAACTTTTTTACATTCCATTAACAAAAGATTTGAAAGGAAACTTCCATCGATACTAAAAAGAATGGTAGTAGTTAGTGAATTTGAGATGTCTATTTTCCGGTAAAACAGTTTTATGAAAAATATTTCATTTATTTCATTCGACATTAATGCTAACTTTTCAGTCAAAGAATTTTTAAGCTTCCCTTTTTGGAAAAGGCTCCTTTCACCATTACTATTGTTATCTAAATCCTTTCATATCTATCTATCTATCTATCTATCTATCTATCTATCTATCTATACATATCTGTTTTGGTTGCCTACCATAAAAGGTTTCTCGTTAGATTATAGCTTGTGTTATTAAATATATCTTCCCTGATATATATATTGATATCTATCTACGCATTCTCGATTTTGCATATGTTTTGCTTTTATCGCTAATTTAAATGTCAAAAAGAAATAATTTTAAAAATATTTTATCCATGGCTGTGTTTCTGAATTCATATTATGATACTGATCAAGAAAGCATCGCTTCTGCCACGATCTGAACTCATTTCCACTGTTTTCCACACAAACTACCCGACTTAAAAGTGTTTGTAGTGCGCATGCGTAAATCAATCCCAATCACAATAATAGAAATTGAATCGTCAAGAACAACAAAGAAGCCGCCTTCCATTTGAGGCTAATTAAAGTGAATTCAGCGCTCAGAAAATAATTCTTCCATGTCTTTTGTCTTTTTTTTTTCTTTTTCTCTCTGATTTTTTTCTTTGGTCAGAACAAAGACTAGGCATTATTTTTAAACAATTTTCACCGTCGTTTTTAAGTAAGATTTTATTCCGTTTTTTGTTTACTCATTTATTTTTCTTTCGATATTTTTCCTTCAATTTCTTTCCTTCTGCCTATTTTCGTTCTTTACCTTTCCTTCACCATTTCCTCTTCATTCCTTCCTTCCTTTATATCCTTCTTTCTTAACCTGTCAGTTTCACCTTTTCCGATTGTTTTGAATCAACACTCGCTTCATTTCTTTCGCCATTTCTTTTTAACAATCGAGTCTTTAATCAATAGCATCAACATTAAGTACACCACTTTCTCTTTTCATTCATACTCTCTCTCTCTCTCTCTCTTTATCTATATATCTATCTAATCTATCTATCTATCTATCTATCTATCTATCTATCTATCTATCAGTTTGATCATCTATTCATCTGTCATAGCTCCTTCATATCTATCTATCTATCTATCTATCTATCTATCTATCTATCTATCTATCTATCTATCTAATATTTTAAAGGAAAGTCAGTTTTTTGAAAACATTTCATTTTCTAACATGATAATATTCTTAAACACACAAGCATACTTACAAAGAATAGGTTCAAAAATTCAAAAAATAAAAATTCTACCCAGAATTTAAGTCAGGATTCATTTAAGGCAACCTTAAAAACTTGTAGATTTTGTGGGTTTTAATTTAAAAAATGATACAATAATTTGAAAGAAGTTATTAATATAATATAGTTACTTTCGAAAATGTTTGTCGAAATTTATTGAGTAGTGAATCGTGCCAGTGACAGTAGGTGCACTTGTAATGATAGAAAAATGGAACAAAACAACACATTGAAGGAATCCCTGGAAACCCCAGCTTGCCTTGTTAAGTACAGACCACACACTAAGGAGAACTAACGCTAGGGATGTTAAGGAGATAGAAAAACATGAAATGGAGCTATAATAACACACCACGACCTGCCTTAGGTCTTCCCGAAGACTTGGTAGGTAGTGCGACCATAGCAGAAATAAAGATATGATGAAAAATAATAATAATAATAATAATAAGAAGAAGAAGAAGAAGAAGAAGAAGAAGAAGAGTCAGTAAGCCATAATCTAACTGATTATACTGATTGTAAAGGCAAATAGTCTAAAACTGAAGGCAAAGGCACATTTAAGGGAACAAATGTAATAATGGCACGATAAATGTTTTCATTGTTATCATCTATATTTCTGTAATGAGGTGTTGTAATTGTTCGTACTGTTGTCTTGATCTTTGTTGCCATATTCACGACGTTTCAGCCATTGTATGCTTCTCATTTGTGACTGGAATTTCGACCTGTGCCCCATTAACTCACTCACCGGGGTAGATTGTTCTAGTTCCATGAGTCATACCCTCTTTCAGATGCATCAGTATCACCTATCTTCTTTTAACTCAACTTTCTAAGTTTTTGTTCATCTCTGCTGTAGCCAGGTATTGAACTCACAACTCTTTGGGTGAAGACACTGGATCCGACCAACGCTTTTATCCACTGGAACATGTGTCCTCGAGTAGTAAATAACGTAAATAATTGTTGTATAGTGGCTGACACCCCTGCAGCACTCTCAGTGATGAAATAGCTCATGGTCTGAAATGGTCTATTTAAGTAATGAATAGTAGCATACGAGGTGTAATATTTGAGTGTCATTCAAGCAATATTCGGACTATGGCGATCTAAACCCCTCCACTTCGTGTTGTAAATTCTGTCTTGTTTGTCATTGTAACTATTGTACTATTCTGTGTGTATCTGTTTATCACCGGATATTGTGTTGAATAATACCGCAGCACACTTTCTCTGTGTATCCTTGGCGATACAACAATAATTGAGTGTCATTCAAGTAATATTCGGCCTATTGCGATCTAAACCCCTCCACTTCGTGTTGTACGTTCTGTCTTGTCTGTCT
Organism: Ascarosepion bandense; assembly: GCA_037127315.1. Taxonomy (NCBI): domain Eukaryota; kingdom Metazoa; phylum Mollusca; class Cephalopoda; order Sepiida; family Sepiidae; genus Ascarosepion; species Ascarosepion bandense. The sequence goes on from JBBBDQ010001581.1 coordinate 4,111,683, forward strand.
TGTAACTATTGTACTGTTCTGTGTATATCTGTTTATCACCGGATATTGTGTTGAATAATACCGCATCACACTTTCTCTGTGTATCCTCGGCGATACAACAATAATTGAGTGTCATTCAAGTAATATTCGGACTATTGCGATCTAAACCCCTCCACTTCGTGTTGTACGTTCTGTCTTGTCTGTCATTGTAACAAATGTACTGTTCTGTGTATATCTGTTTAGCACCGGATATTGTGTTGAATAATACCGCATCACACTTTCTCTGTGTATCCTCAGCGATACAACAATAATCTTCACGGTCAAACAATCTAATCTTCATGGTCAGTACTCTACCCGTGCCAAACAAACTAATGTATAAAGCCCAATACCAATCTATGGTAGCTCAGCGATGAAGTACAAGCTGAAAATAAAGATTTTATACTTGCTACCCTGGACCAATACTTGGTAACTAGAAATTATTGTTAAACTCAAATGCAAATTCTGGGATGCATATCCAGAAACAATTGTATCAGGTTGCACGGTATTAGCATTCACTGAATATTAGACTCGGCTGAACAGGGTGGGAAAATATTTGCAAAATCAGTAACTTTATGAACTAGTATGAACATCACACAGACTCAGTTACAGACATGATCCCTTTAACAATTTTATGGGACTTTAAAATACACATAAACAGAACAATCAGAGCTAATTGCTTAAACATAGTGATCAAAGACTACAAAAATAGAATGTCCTTCCGGGAGACTAATGTATTTTGAATATCATAAAAACTATCAAATTAGAAAGATCTTGAAGTAGAAATTTAAAAAAGGTAGCACAAGGACATCAAAAGTTGTGATAAAGCCCCCTGGGTTAAAGTATAAAAGGGTTCTGATAGACTCATGTCTTAAAAAAAACACAAAGCATTGTTTTCATAAGCACAGCTCAGGCCTTACGAAGGGTTTTCCCTGTGTAAAATAAGTCTGTTCATAAACTGAGATAGATAGATAGATAGATAGATAGATAGATAGATAGATAGATAGATAGATAGATAGATAGATAGATAGATATGAACAGACCAAGGTAGACATTTTGACACTAACAGAATTTGATAGAGTAAGAGAGATAAACAGACAGATACTGATTGGATGTTTATTGAAATAATATTGAACACACTCTTAAAAGAGAAAGAAAGAATCCGATAAATACGAACATAGAAAACCCACGATGGATAAATAGATATAATGATAAAAATAAAGACAGATGGCTCACAAGATAATCGGAAGATATTAAATGATTTTTGGCAAAATGTCCTGATTTTCGGATTCATTACCTGCACTAATCGTTTTGTTTACCGTCTGGCTTCGACAATTTTCAGGGCGCCAACAATACGGTTCTTCTATTAATGACTGCGCATGCGTAGCTAAGTGCCTTCGACTTTTAATCAATTCCATTCGGCAGAGACAATAATCATGGCGGGCAAAAACGATCTTTCGGCAGCCATTTCGTTTTCTGAATTCCTTTCTTTCTTTCTTGGTTATAAAAAAGGTTTGAATAAAAACTGAAAAAATCTAATTTTTCCAGTGTTGCATTTTGCATTTGTTTTATTTCTAGATTTTAATTTTATTTCCAAACTTAATTTAGATTTGAAATTCTTTGTAATTTACTGACATTTTTTAACAATGGTCCTGATTTCCTTCTTCGCCCTAAAAGTCTGGAAGTATAAATAGACATTTACTAAGCTTAATTTTGTCTGTCATTCGACCAAAAGGCCAGAATCATGATTGGAAAGGTTATGAAACTTTTAAAAGAGGTTCGGTGACTGCATTCTTTCGAAATCAACATAGAACATTTTCACACGGCTACAGATTGAACTACAACCTCTCGCACCAGGGGAATATTTTAGTAACTATGTCAATTTTCGACCCCCCACACACCTACTTCTATATATATATATATATATATATATATATATATATATATATATATATATATATATATCAACTGACTTGACAAAAGCTCATAGTACAAAATTCCGTTCCATGTACAGCATGATGAAAACCTGATTTTGGGGGTGGCTAAATTTGGCTAATGTCACTTACCCTAAGATATTTTTCGCTGAACATTGCTGTAAAATATCCCTTTCTCATCTTCCGTCACAGTTTGCTAAAGAAATGGTGCATTTATATTGCGTTTATACAGCAAATATCAGACAGAAATTCTATCCAAAAGATTACTTTCACTCAGATCATAAGCTACCCAAACATCGTAGCGATTTGAGTTCCAAAGCTTCATACTCGTGGATGGTGAATTTTGATAAATTTAGTGTTTCTGCTAGTAGCCGTGTTGTGTAATGTCAGTTATTTTTTATCAATGTCTTGAGTTAGTCGTCAGTTGTGGTGGTGGTGGTGGTGGTGGGGGGGGGGCTGCATTCCGTATTCTTCATCAATAAGGCTACAATCACCAACTGTAAACTTGGCAAACCACTTTCGGACAGTTCTGGCAGCTAAAAAACCTTCTCTGTACTTATAACATATTGTTTTTTATGCTCGCCAGGTTTTTTCCTTTACGGTAAGAAAAAAAGCATTCTTCTTCTTCTATGTGCCCTGTCCCTTCAGGACGTAGGCGATCATGGCTCTCCACGTCTCCCTATCACTTGTGGCTCTTAGTATGTTTGCTCCTGTTGCTCCTGGCAACCCCCGTTCCGTCATCCACCTGATCAGGCCCTGCAAATATGTTATCCGCTGCCTTCCTCTGTCTCTCCTTGCTTCTATCTGATCAGTCAGTATCAGGTTCTCCAGGCTCTCCTTCCTCATTGCATGTCCCAGGAACTTCAGTTGTCTCTTCCTGATGCTCAGCATCAATTTCCTTTTTGTTGCCATTCTTTCTAACACCTCGTCGTTGCTTGTATGCTCAGTTCATGATATCCGTAGCATCCTTCTGTAGAACCACATTTCGGCCGCTTCCAGTTTTGTCCGCATTTTCGATGATATTGTCCAGCATTCACTGCCGTATTGAAGAACTGACATCACGTAGCAGTCTAGCACTCTTTTCTTCGTTTCTATTGAGATTTTCCTGTGTGTTAGTATTTTGCTCATCTTCTGGAACGCGTCCTTTGCCATGCCAATTCGCCTTCGGATCTCCGTGTCGCACTTTCCATCTCCTGTTAGAACACTTCCTAGGTACTTAAATTCTTGTACTTGTTTGATTCTGTTATCCCCCACCTGTATTTGGCATTTTGGGTTGTATCTTTTGCTGATGACCATGCACTCAGTTTTCTTAAAGTTTATTTGTAGTCCCTTCTTGTCACTCTCCACTGCTACTTTCTGTATGGGGTCTTGTAGTTTCCTTTCCGTGTCCGCAATCTGCACTGTATCGTCCGCATACCTTATGTTGTTCAGGTTGTGGCCTCTAATAACAAATCCTGGCGTGTCATCTAGGGTCCTCAAAATATTCTCGCTGTATAGGTTGAACAAATCCGGTGAAAAGACACATCCTTGTCTTACGCCTTTTTCTATCTTTGTGTATCTACTGAGGTCGTTATCTGTCCGTATGCAGGCCGTTTGCTGCCAGTAGAGATTCTTCATTATTCTTATGTCTTTGCCGAAAATGTCGAGGTTACCTAGCATCTCCATCAATTCTTTGTGTCGTATTTTGTCGAATGCTTTCGCGTAATCAATGAAGCATAGGTACAAGTCTTTCTTCATTTGTAATACCCTTTCAGAGAGCATCCTAATCATGAATATGGCGTTCCTTGTTCCAGTGTCTTTGACGAACCCGCACTGTTTCTGCCCTATCTCTGGCCTGATTCTGCTTCTCGCTCTATTCATCAGGATTCTGACAATCAGTTTTGTAATGTGACTCATTAAGCTGATAGTTCTGTGTAGTTCGCACCAGGTTTCTTCGGCAGCGCTATAAATATCGACTTGCATAGGTCGTCTGGTATTATTCCGCTGCTATAAATTTCGTTTATTATATCAGTAATCTTTTCTATGCCGTATTATTCTAAGGCTGTCAGCAGCTTTATCACTATGCCATCTGGACCAGGTGCTTTGTTTCTGTTCATTTTGGCCATTGCAGCTTCCACTTCGGATTTCAGTATTTCCGGTCCATCCATCTCCTTGTGTATTCTCGGTTGTTCTCTCTTGTCGCAAATGAGATCCTTTATATATTCTTCCCATCGCTGGAGTATTTCCCCTTTCTCTAATATGATTGTTCCTTCCTTGGATTATATGCATCCTGTTGAGGAGCAGGATTTTTGTCAGTTCTCTTATCTCTTTATGCATCTCTGCTTTGTTGTTCCTGCTCAGTCTCTCTACTTCTTCACATTTGTTGTTGAGCCATTCCTCTTTGGCTTGTCTGCATTTGTTCCTTATCTCCCTGTGAAGTTTTTTGTACTCTGCTCCGTGTCTTGGCGTTATTTTTTGTCTCCTTTGCATCATGTGGAGGATCTCTTCGGTCATCCACTCGTTTTTTCTTCTGCGTCTGATTTCATTTGGGGCTATGTTGTTCGCTGAGGTCACCATTGCTTCTTTTAGTGAATCCCATTTTGAGTATCCTTTTCCAATTTGTTCTTCATATTTCTTTCTCACACTGTTATTGTATTCTTTCTGCAGGGTGAGATCGTCCTCTAGTGTGTCGTATTGCAGAAAAGCATTAAGTGTCTAAAATACACATTGTAAGCTTCTATTTCATAAGGATGCAAAATTGACAGGAATTAAATCATTTTAAACTTTCTTTCTCAAGAGTTAGTTTGACGTGTGCCCTAATAGGAAATATAATTATATTTTATCTATCGATAGGTTTGACTTAAACTAACTTGTTGGAACATGAACGACTAACATTTGGCATGAACTTTCCAAACAATCTAATAAAACCTTACTTGATGGTTAAGGTTTTTGGGCTGTTGAAGAATGCTTGGTAAGACGGCATTTTCTCCTACAAATGTGGACACACATTCAAATCATGCTGGAAGGCACATTGTATTTAATGACTTTTTTCGAGATTGCTGGCCAGTAGACGAAATACATACTGATTAGAATAAAATAAACGGAGCGCCTGCTTAGATACGAGTATCCAATAAAAATAAAGTTTGAAGCAATAGATCACACACGTAGTGAAAAGTTCTCAACACAACCAAGAACCGATCTTCTTTGCAAAATCTGATTGGATATTTGATCAGATATCAGATCGTCGTCGAAAGCTTCCCCATCATGGATATCTATATACCGTAACTGATGGCTTATTAACATTTCAGAATTAAGTAATTATTTGTGAGGTAATTATTCTATGGTAGCTGAATAAACATTATGTTTGCTCGGACGCCACAAAATACTACTTCTTGAAGCTCCTCAAGAATTTCACTAAGAACTGCAAGTTAATTGTGACGGTAAAAAAGCAACTCATTGAAGAAGATATTTATGAATTACTGTCCTAATATTGAAGAAGTTGGCGCCAATCAACCGAATATGGTACAGATTATTGTCGCTACATTTTCTGAGATTGCCGTGTACATACCCAAGAGAATACTTTCGAAAGAGACGATGGAAATTAAGTGTTGAATTATTTTCTGTCTTTAAGTTCTGTGTTCTTTTATAGTAGTATTAGAGATGTTGAATGATTCTTTTAGGGAATTGTCTACAGCAAAGAAGAAGGAGAAGAATGAGGAGAAGGAAAAGAAGAAGAAGATCAAGTAGTAGTAGTAGTAGTAGTGGAACAAGAAGAAGAAGAAGGAGATGAAGAAAAAGAAGGAGGAGGAGGTGAAGAAAAAAGGGGGAGGGAGAAAATAAGATGGAAAAGAAAGAGGAGGAGAGATGGAGAATAAAGAGGAGAAGAAGGTAAGTAGGAGAAAGGGAAAGAGAAGAAGAAGAAGAAGAAGAAGAAGAAGAAGAAGAAGAAGAAGAAGAAGAAGGAAATGATGCATTGAAGTGTCTACAGTTGCGAAGGAAATGATGAAGAAGGGAATGATGATTTTCATGACGAAAGGAAGTGAAACAGAAACACGATAAACAATGAACTTGAAAAATGGAACAATATGAAGGAGAAGAAGAAAAAGAACATGGGAAACATTCAATGAGAAAATTACAGGAAAAGAAAAAAATATAATAAAAAACGAAGAAAAACGCATTGAAGAAAACAGACGTAAGACAGAATGTGGATAAAAAAGACGATGTGATAAAAACAAAACAAAACAAAGAGAGCCATTTCGTTCTGTCATTTACAAGTTATTTTTCATTTTTTATTGCTTTGCCACAAAATTTCTTTGCCATACGCGTTTATTTTGTCCGTTTTCTGTACTGACGGCGACGAAATGTTATTTGAGCGAATGTTTCGCTGGAATAAAACCTAACGAAGCGAAATTGGAAAAAGGTGAAAGGATTTTTCAACTTGAAGAATCAAAGGAATCTCTTGTTCTGCAGAAAGTTTCAACCAAACTGCTAACTGCAACCAATCAATTAGTGATTCATTACGTAATGCGCCGTCTGATCCGCTTAGCTTGACAAGATTTCAGTTTTTGGCAGCAGAAACAAAGGAGTGGCTTATTTGGTAAAAACGTCTGCACTAAACTTGTTTTTTAGACTTCCTATACTGAAAAGAAGTGATACGATTTAAATACACTTGCAAGACTTCATTGGTTGTTTATTTTTTTACGTTTTATCAACCTTTTATCCTTCCAGTGGGAAGTCACAGCCCTCAACAATACTAGGTGTTGCTGTTGTGGTTTCCTTTTGACCTGTTATTTAAAGCCAGAAAATATTTTTAAATTGTAAGATTTTTCTTTGGTGATAATAATGATTCAATGATACAAGTCTTAGAAATTAACCTACAGATGGGGACAAAAGAGGTGAATTTATGCTTTTCCGAATGGTATTTGGGTGTAAGGGAATATAATGAACTCAAATCGATTTAGAACTCAGATCTTAATTTTTTTGTTTTTTGTTTTTTTGTTTTTTGCAATATGGTTCACCCTGTACAAGGCCTGTAGGCAACTCAAGGTTAAGGAATAATTTATATGGAGAGGAAGAGAAAATAAGGATTAACTCTAGACTTGAACAGATTAAGATTGTGGTGATTGAGGAAACATCCTCTTGAGAGTCTGTTCCATAGGGCAGTGATTCGCGGGGAGAATCTGTTTGCGTGAAACTTACTTTTCCTGATTGAATACAGAGGGAATGTGGGTGGTTTGAACATGTAATTAAGTAGTATGGTGGGCCCCAGCCGTGAAGGAACGAAGGAATGTAGTTCGACCGAGCACTTTCCATGATAGTAGCAATAGCGCAGTGAGAGACCTGCCACGCCCCTTCTGTGAGAAAGAGGTTGGATGATGGAAAATAATATTTTTTCTAACAATGACTCGGATGCGCTTCATCCATTACATCACACGCACATCCAAGATTACAGTACTTAGTATTTCCAAATGGTCACCCATCTAGATAATGATCAGGTTCAATGAAGCTTAACTTCGATGATTATGTTTCAAAGTGATGTGGCTGTAGCCTTAAAAACAAAAGAAACTTGCGGAATGAAGATTAGCGAATCTATCACGCTTGCCATCAGCACGAGCCTCCCCGGTTGGTCAACTATTCGGCGTGGGATAATGGTCAGCGAGTATATCTGCAAGTATTATGTTCTACTGTCCTTGCTCTAAGACTAATATAAACTTGGTGAATAACAATGAAGTCCTGATTAATGCACCTCAGTGTCATATCATGGACAGCAAACTTGACAAGTTCCATATTACTACTGAGTAGACAGTTCGATCCTATCTGAGTATCCCATTCACACTCCCGTAGACTCCAGTGGGAAGTCACAGCCCTCAACAATACTAGGTGTTGCTGTTTCCTTAGTAACTGGTTCTGAGCGCTTCTTTTCCTATGCTGATTCCCAAACAAGGCTAAAGAACCCCATCTGCTATACTATTTAACTCACAGAATAAGTGGATATTTGTGTATAAGTGAATGTAACAAACTCGACTGGAATTCGAACTCTACTCTTAGATTACTCATTCCTAGCCGCTATCCGTTACACCTTTCGCACAAACTAGTGGATTTACATTAGCTTAGCGTGAATAACAAATTCCTGATTTAGACCTTCTCTGAATGCTATATTGGTTAGTAAGCTTGTCACGTTACTAATCAGTAGAGAATTCAATCCTCACTGAATGTTCATATAAGTGGTCTTGTGCCAAAAGTAAATAACAGTGCAGTCAATGTAAAGCTACGATTAACAAATATGTCATTGGAACTTCAGAAAAAACGCAAATTTATTTTGTCTTTGGTATGCCGATAAATTACACCTGATATCAATTCCTCTTATCGGGAGATTAAGTGCTTTGAAGAGCCTGGAACCACCTCTTGCTGTTGTTCTCGGGTTCACCTCTACCCGGGATCGTAGTACTTGTTAGGGTCACATCTATAGGCCAATAGTGAACTCCCAAATAAAAATCAGTATATTTTCATGATAAAATAAGCAACAATACATTTTTATAGAAAAATGACAATCAATGCAACATTAAAGAAGATATATAAAATACATTTTCATTCTAAAATATTCAACAATACATTTTATGATCTACAAAATATATATCTAAAAAAAAACACGCTTTTACTCGAAGTATAAAATTATGTACAAAATATGTTCAGTTGAATCTATAAAATTGCATTGAAAATATTTAGATTTCGGCATTAATTAACTCATAAAGGTTTTGATATACCGCTAAACAAAAACAACAAATTTATTTATAAAATGAATTACTGCAGGCAAAATAACGATTTATGTGTGCAAGTTTATGTTTCACAATTTCTAAATGAACAGGAATCCTATAAACAAGAAGGTCTATGGAAAACTGATGTATTTTGAATTTATTTATCATCAGTAAGAAATGTGGTTCTACAGAAGAATGCTGAGGACACCATGGACTGTACATGTGAGAAACGACGAGGTTTTGGGGAGGATGGAAACGATAAAGAAACTGATACTTAACATCAGAAATAAAGACAGCTGGTGTTTCTGGGACATGTACTGAGGAAGTAGGGCTCGGAAAATCTTATACTCACAGGACATATAGAAGGAAAGAAAAGGAAAAGTAACGCATGACATACTTGATGCGCTTGAGCAAATAGATAGAAGAGCAGGGTTTGTGAGGTGTAATAAGAGAAAGGTTGTTAAGAGATAGGAAGCTGTGGAAGACCATGATTGTCTACGTCTTGAAGGGACACGGTACATAGAAGAATAAGAAAGAACAAGTGACGATTTGCTTTTTATATAACCTTTTTTTTTCTTATGTAACTCAAAGAACGTAGAAGCGTCTTTTAAAACAAAAATTAAGTTAAATATTATCAAATCAATACAACGTTTCGGTTCTTCACGTGTGTTGAATTTCAGGAGGTACTCAAGTATCTGAAAAGTACTTCACAGTAAAACAAGCGGGAGTCATTATGACATATATTGAACGAGATGCCTAGCGTTTAGGAATTAAGAAAGGATTAAGAGAACCCAATACGTAAAACTGTTGTGCACTGGGGATTTATATTTTTTATACATTTTTATAAAAGGTGAAATCATCAAAAAAAAAAAAAACTAATAAAATCTATTACAAATCTAAATTTATTCTTTTTTGCAACTGGGAAAGCTTTTCATATCTGCGGATTTCGCATTCGTCGGTACAACAAACCGCTGGTCGAAAATATTAAAAAGATTAAAAAGAAGAAATTAAGAATTTTTCCATAAGAAAACCTTCAATTATTCAGGTGTGGAACCTTACGCTGAATCTCAATAAGTACACTCAGATGTTCATGATGGACAACAAATCCTTTGTGGTGCAGTGGATATCGGCTCGGAATGAGAAATCAGTGAGCCGAGTTCGAATTCCAGTTGAATTACTTGTATTCACTTTCGTGCAAATATCCTTGGGAAAGGTATTAATCCGACACTTTTCCCTCCAGCTATGGGTTAAATGGCAGAAAAGATTGGGTTCTATAGCCTTGCTTGATACCGCAGAAAAGTAATGGCAACCTACTGAGAGAAAATCTTCAACTCAGTCATGTCTCAAAATGTATCACGTGTGGCACTTAACTGACTGACTGAATGCTACCTAAGGACACAAAGGTTAAAAGTGACCATTCGGAAGGCAGAAATTGGTATCCCGTTATTTCACAAGTTCTTAATCTTTCACTTGACTTTATGTATTTGTCTATGTTTCTGAGATGAGGTAGTATTTACATTATTCGGACTATTGTCCTCATCTTTGTTACCATTTGTACGACGTTTCGGCCGTTGTACGTTCCGGCCTTCTTCAGGTGCTAGGAATTTCGAACCGAACCCTTTATTACAATCAGTGGGGTATATGAATGCCATTCCTTGCCTAGAGCCTCTTCTGGAAATCATAAGTTATCTCCCTCTAACCCTTGTTAAGTTACTTTTTTACCACAGGTGTTGCCTGGTATTGAACTCACAACGCTTTGCGTCAAGTCACAGGAACTAACCAACTATATCCACTGGGCCATGTGTTCTTAAACGTCATTTTTTATGAGGATTTTACCTTCTATTAAAATTTAAAGAATGGTGTTCATATAGCCCAGTGATTGTAATAAAGGGTTCGCTTCAAAATGTATTTATCTATTTCAGCATTTTTCATCTCGTTCGTCTGCTATATATGTTACCGTGGGATAAAATGTGTCTCTCGACCTGATCAGTAATTTTTTCCAAAAGCAAAAAAACAAAAAACAAAAAATAAAAAAGGCCACTTTTCCCACTCTTGCTTGTATTTTCTAAATCGCTCGTTTACCATAACATCTTTCGTGTGAAAGCCATGCAAACATGGATTGGTTTCTGATGCAAAAAATAATTAAGGCGAAATTTATTGCATTGACTTACTGCAGAAAGTCCTGGAGCTACTCGATGAAGTGGGCTACAAATGTAGAAGGTTATGGTTTATGAGGACTTGTGGGGAAGATAACGGTTAACCAAAGACTGGAGCAGGTTAAGATTGTAGTGACTGGTGAAGCATTATCTTAGGAGACGGTTCTACGAACAGCAGTTCGTAGGAAGAAACTGCTCGAGTAGAAAATACATTTCACCAATGGAATATGAAGCGAATGAGAGTGGTTGACTACAATGTACGTAGCATGGCAGGCCTTAACCGTGAATGATAAAACTCCTGGAACTAAGAAATTTAGTTTGTCAGATCACTTTCCATGGAAATAGCCCTAGAGCAGCGAGATTCTTGCGACGTTTCGTTTGAGAGTAAGTGCTTATAAGGCGGGAAATAACTTGTCACCCACAAGGACGATGATACGCTATTGGACTGGAAAGTTAAGACTGAGCAGCTCCAATTCACATATAGCATAAGTACTCCATTTTTGGCGTAATTAGCTCAGAATGAGAAATCGGAGGGCAGAGTTCGGATTCCAGTTGAATTAATTGCATTCACTTACGCGCAAATACCATTGGGAAAGTTATGCATCCGTCGCTTCACCCTCCAGCTATGGGTTGAATAACAGGACAAATTGGGTTCTATAGCCTTTGTTGGTTCTACCACAAAAAGCAATGGCAACCTACTACGGGAAATATTCTGCCTAGTTAGTCATGGATAGAAAGAGACATGATCGCCAAGGCGTGTATCCTGTATGGCACTTAACTGACTGAAAGACGAACATGTACTGAATAGTTCTCATCCCCACTCACTTCCTCAAATCAAACCAAATAAACAAACACCAGAATGTTTGTGATCTACTTCCTGGTTGGACTGAGAACATGTCTTTGAATTTTCTGCTGCATACCTCTTTTATCATTTCTTCTCTCACCCTCTCCGTAAGCAATTTAACGGCATCGTTATTTGAATACCCTATTTCTACCTGCTTTTTTATCTTTTGTTCATTGTTTCTTGTTACTCTGCCAGCAAGACTGTCCCTGTCTATTTTTACCTTCATATTTATATATAGGAATTACGAAAAAATTAAATATAATTGGATGAAAAATGCTCAAAACTAAATAAAAATAAAGTTTTATCATCAAAATAGGTATATTATTATTAAGAAGACAGACCAAAGAATTTGTTATTATTAGATTATATTTTTTCGTCAGTTTTAAAAAGTTCAAAAATTTGGTTAAAAATCTTATTTTGAGGGAGGGCGCGGTTCCCAAAAATTAATGTCATAAATTTTAGCGTTTTGTTGCTGTGAAAGATTTTAGCTTTTTTATGTGGTAAAAAAATTAGTGTTTTTGTTGCAGTAAAAACTGTATTTTAAAAGGTAATAAAAATGCATTTCTACCACATTTCAAACTTAAGTAATATTTATTTCAAACCAGATTAATTAAACTTTAAATCAGCTAATCTTTCTCAAATAAAGTTTCAGAAAAGTATATTTCAAGCAGTAAAAATTTTTAGCGGCTTTTGCAGTTAAAAATTTTAGCGTCTTTTCGCGGAGAAAATTTTTTCGTCTTTTTTCCAGTGAAAAATTTTAACGTCTTTTTGCGGAAAAAAATTACTTGAAAATTCTTGCAAAAATCAAATATCTTGGAGAAACTTTTAGAACTTATTCACAAATGAATTGAATTATTTTAGAAATGTTTATTTATTTTGGAAAATTTTGATAAAATCATTTTGACCATTTCTTTCCTATTTGATTTCAAGAATTTTTTGCTATTTAACGTTTATAGTAGTTAACAGAACTCCTTGGTGAATTTAAATCTTGGTGAATTTTAAGTTATTTTTTGTAAAATAAATCCACCAGTTACCAAAAAAACTCCTTTGAATCGTAAAACAAAAATCCAAAAAAGCTATGACAATATTTAATTAGAAAAGCTTTTAATTGCTTCTATGGATAAGACATAGTATGCATACTATTGTATAAAAAATCAATGAATAATAAACTTTTACAAGTATTTTTTCACTTTTTAAAAATTTTAATTATAATAATTTATAGAATTTTTAATCTTTTAAAAGTATGTCTTAAATTTATCCTATTTAGGTAATATTTAAGTAAAAAGTATATTTACTAATCATAAAATGAAAAGTTTATTACAATTTAGAGACCATTAATATTTTTAAAAGTAATTTGATTTTTTATGTGTATAAACGTGCTATTATTGTAATTACAGACGTCCATACACGGTATTATCAGAAAATAAGAGAGATTACTATAATAAATTTAAAGCCAAAGTACTTAGAATTAAAAAAAAAAGAAAAAAAAACTTTAGATGACGGGAGAATATTTTCTCAAAATTTTAAGATTACTGAGTGTTTAAAAATGCGCTCAATTCTATTCCTCAAATAATTCTTACAGATAAATCCACCGTTGTAAAAATTTTGATAATTTTTTTTTCTCCTGTCAACTTGTCAATAAACAGCCACCGTCGTACTGAAAATGCATTTCTGCCATATTTCAAACTTAAGTAACATCTGTTTCAAATCAGGTTAATTAAATTATAAATCAGTTACTCTTCCTCAACAAAAATTTCAAAAAAGTATTTTTTTATTTCTGAAAGATTTTTAATAAAGATAATTTCATTTGCAATGACTGATAGCTAAAATGGCTCTAAAATTAATAATGTTTAGTCAGTTCAAAACGAAAATGATTTATTAAAGACGAATAGCACGCTACTGAGATTAAGCTTTTTATTCATATATATAATATATTCTGATGCACAGAAGGTTACAGTGAGAGAAAAAATCAAGGTACAGGGGATGTCGAAAAAAGGATAAGGTAAGGATAGAAATCAAGGCGATAGAAGATGGTAATTGACGTTACATTTAAACTTTTAGAGATTGTAGCTATCAGGGAAGCAAGCAAACGGAAATGAGTTCCACAAATGGGAATTGTGAGAAAAGAAACTATTATAGTAGAAGAGTGGGTTACATTTAATTATTTTGACAGTTAAATGGTAGGACTTTGATGCCAATCTGGTAGTATGCGTAAATACACATGGTCGGGGGACCAGGGAAAGAAGATCGTCAGAACAGTTGCCTTGAAAATATTTGTAGAAAAGACCGAGGGAAGCCACATCCCGTCGGTGAGAAAGTGACCGAAGTCAGGCTGTCAAGTCTGGGTGGATTATATTGCAGATCCTCTTTTAGATTTTATCGAGAACCTCAAGATGAATAACAGACCAGATATGGCAACAGTATTCAATGTACGGATAAATGATAGATTTATAAATGTGCAAAATAGATTCTGACGAGAAAACTTCCTGGTCCGATACTCTCTCTCTCTCTCTCTCTCTCTCTCTCCCTATATATATATATATATATATATATATAGGGTACGTATGGATGGAATAATATTCCGTATCCAAAGAAACGCGAGTCTTAAAAAAGTGCTCAATACAAAATAGAGCTAATAATATTTATTCAGAAACTATAACATGGATATGTCATAATATCACTACCAAAGTAGCTATTTTGTTTCGACACTTCTTGTGTCTTATCAACCCTTCAACTTGAAATAAATCTCATTACTTGATAAGACAGAAGAAGTGTCGAAATAATATAGCTACTTTTGTATATATATATATATATAAGATTATTTTTTGGTCTACTGGAATTGTATATTACTTTATAATGTTTCGAAGAGACAATTCGTCCTGCAAAATTTAAATTACAGAGAACCAATATCATTTATGAATCACAAGTCCTTTAAGGAGCTGTATTCCTGATCCGGATGTGCGTTGTGGTACAGTGGATATCGGCTCGGAACGAGAAACCGGGGAACCGAGTTCGAATTCCAGTTGAATCCATTGTATTCACTTACGCGCAAATACCACTGGGAAAGGTATTAATCCGTCTCTTCCTTCCAGTTATGGGTTAAATAGCAGGACAGATTGGGCTCTATAGCCTTGGTCGGCAACCAGTCTACTGCAGAAAGCAATGGCAACCTACTGCGGGATAATCTTCTGCCCAGTCAGTCATGTCTCTTTCGAGACATGATCGCCCAAGCGTGTATCACGTATGGCACTTAACTGACTGACTGATTCCTGATCCAGTTCAATTCATGAACAATTAACTTGGTTATACCAGAATAGGCCGAACAAGAAAATTCTCGTTACATCACTCTAGCCATAGGTCAAATATGTTTCATTAAACACACACGGAGACCTACCAAATTCTTTTCGTAACATACTTGTCAATAATACGAATGTAACAGCCTCATTTGTATGAAAAAGACTAAAAATAATGGAAGCATTATTAATAAAAAGAAAATCAAACACTCAGTAACATTAACTATGAACACGGCTACAATATTCTGACCGTATTTGGAAAATAAAGAACATTCTTATCATTCTAAATACATACATGAAAGACATTCAATTAAATGTAAAAAATAAAATTATCCCTGATAATGGGTAAAAGGATTGTCGAAAGCGCTTATACATACAGAACATTCGGACAATTTCTACATAATTTATGTCTAGAAAAGAAAGAAATTATATGAACAGAAAAAAAATTAAGTAAAAGACTTAACCGCAGTATCTAGTTAGGCGTTTTTAATGAATCTTGTATAAAAGGAAATTGCTTCCCAAATACACAATTATATATATATATATATAGCGTGGTTTTATTTTTTATTTGTAACTTTTTTATAGGTATTATCCCATGCAAGCCAGTAAAGCCACGTCAAGGGGTAACAAGATATGGAAGAATTAGGCACAGAAACAATAATGAGCGTAATCAGGATAACAGTCGATAGCGATTGACATTGCATTTGAATTTTTCCAGATTAAAATCGGCTGGAAAACTTGGAGCCGGAAGGGAGTTCCACAAGCGAGAAGTAGTCGAGAATAAACTGTTAGCATAGAATTTGCGGCTACATCCAACTATTCAACTGTTGTCTAGATCTCATCAATACACAATTGATAAAACCTAGAAGCCAGTCTACTACTACACTTAAATTCAAAAACTCTAAGTACCATAGCGAAGAGATCATCCTTTGCAATTATCATGAAAATAGTTATAGAAAAGTTATAAAGAAACAATCTTACGGCGGAGGGAAAGTGACTGAAGCCGAGCTACCAGAACAGGACAAATAATATTGCTGATTCTTCTTTGGATCGTATCAAGATGTTTAATGTAAATAGCAAGGGCGCCGGGCGATATGTGGCGACAATATTCTAAGCATGAATGAATGGTAGACTGATAGATATGTAAGTTAGATTTTGAACAGAAAAATTGTCTTGCTTGACATAGTAAACAGACTTTCTTAGCAGCTGTCCAAGCAATGGATTCAATATAGTCTTTCTACTTGATGTCAGCTGAGAACGTAGTCCTGAGAAGACGCAACGAGTCACTTTACTGGAGATTAGCATCTGCCATAATGATGGAAGGTAAAGAAGAGTTCTCAGACGACTATTAGTTTAGATGTTTACTTTTGGAGCCGTTAAAACTGATAAGGTTTCTTTTGCCTCAGTTAACGACGGTCGATGTTAGTTTGGACAGCAGCTGCTATTTTGACCTTGTCGGACTGATCAGCCTTACTATCGAGGTAAGAATAAATTGTGTCATCAGCGAAGATGCCAAGTTGAGAGCTAATGTCATTGGGAAGGTCGTTTATTAGAAATTAAAAACGTCGTTGGACTAATAATAGATCCTTGAGAAACAAACGCATTGGTACAAAAAGATCTAAAAAATGACCGTTCAGGAGAACTTTGAATTTCACGATTTGATAGGAAAGACTGAATAAGCTAAAATTTATCCGAAGCCACCGGAAAGCTTCAACTTGCGGAGATGACCTGCATGTCAGATTCCGTTAAAGGCTTTAGGGATGTCCAATACTTCAGCTCAGGATTCAACATTTTTATCTAGAACATAAAAAGACTCTTCGCAATTATCGTCAGTTGTGGATCAGTGGATATAGACTCAGAAGGAGAAATCGGAGAACCGTGTTCGAATTCCAGTTGAATTCCTTGAATCCACTTACGCACAAATACCCTTGGGAACGGTATTAATCCGTCTTTTTCCTTCCAGTTATGGGTTAAATAACAGGATAAATTTGGTTTTATAGCCTTGGCTGGCAACCAGTCTACCGCAGAAAGCAATGGCAACCTACTGCGGGATAATTTTCTGCCCAGTCAGTCATGTCTCTTTCGAGACATGATCGCCTAAAGCGTGTATCAGGTGTGGCACTTAACTGATTGACATCAACAGTTGACAAAGAGAAAATAAAGCCGTATTGCTTGTCTGAGAAAAGGCCTTGTGACGAGAGATGATGAACCATTTAAGCACTGATTAGGGCTTCTAAGAGTTTGCCAAAAAGAGGTAAAAGGCTAAGAAGCTGATCAAGCCCGTAAATTTTCTACTGGCTACTGTCCTTTCAAAACTGTATGATAAATACCTAGTCGCCTCCTAATTTCCTGCCTGTTGAAAGTCATTCCAGTTTTTAAAAACTTAAAGGCAGGAAATTAGGAGGCGACTAGGTATTTATCATACAGTTTTGAAAGGACAGTAGCCAGTTCTGGAGTACACTTCTTAATGACAATTACAGAGATACCATCGGGTCCACATACGTTGTGAGGATCTAGATTTATTATAGCAGAAACCATATAAAGTGTTATATGCATATTAATCAAGAAGCTCAGTTCTAGGAGTGAAGACAGGCAGGGATAACATGAGTCAAGAGTAGAGTTTAAGGAGAGGGTTTGATCAGCAGAGAATGATAATACGTGAAATTGATTGAAAAGAGTAGAAATAGAGACATTTCTCTGATTTGATGCCCCATTTATAGCCACAAGAAATCAGTGCCAATGTTGTTAGAGACAATGCGGTACCTCATTCTTTTGAGAAACAGGGACTTTACCCCTCCGAGAACTCGCTTACATTTATTGGAAGCATCAACGAATAGGCGCGTGTTGTGACGAAAGCCGTCCCGTTGGTATAAGCCAAAAATAGTTGTTCATCTGTGCTATAGAGGACGAACACGCTGGTGTGAACCATGGAGAGATTTGAGGTTTCATATAGTATTTCCGAGAAGGGATGAAAGCGTCCATGCTTGCTTTGGCCCAAGAAGAAACCTCACTGTCGCAATTTTTGATTGAGATGTTAAAGATGTTATAAAACGCACATAAAATACGAAATAATTAAATTACGGGTCGGTCCTGATGTCCGCGGGGAACATTCAGTAAGAGCTAAAGTGAGAATAACATTAATAATTAATGGCAATTGTGTGAGGAATTAATTTTGCTACCTATGGATGGACCGGAAATACTAAAATCCAAAGTGGAAGCTGCAATGGCCAAAATGAACAGAAACAAAGCACCTGGTCCAGATGGCATAGTGATAGAGCTGCTGACAGCCTTAGAAGAATATAGCATAGAAAAGATTACCGACATAATAAACGAAATTTATAGCAGCGGAATAATACCAGACGACCTATGCAAGTCGATATTTATAGCGCTGCCGAAGAAACCTGGTGCAAACGAGTGCGAACTACACAGAACTATCAGCTTAATGAGTCACATTACAAAACTGATTGTCAGAATCCTGATGAATAGAGCGAGAAGCAGAATCAGGCCAGAGATAGGATAGGAACAGTGCGGGTTCGTCAAAGACACTGGAACAAGGAACGCCATATTCATGATTAGGATGCTCTCTGAAAGGGCATTACAAATGAAGAAAGACTTGTACCTATGCTTCATTGATTACGCGAAAGCATTCGACAAAATACGACACAAAGAATTGATGGAGATGCTAGGCAACCTCGACATTTTCGGCAAAAACATAAGAATAATCAAGAATCTCTACTGGCAGCAAACGGCCTGCATACGGACAGGTAACGACCTCAGTAGATACACAAAGATAGAAAAAGGCGTAAAACAAGGATGTGTCTTTTCACCGGATTTGTTCAACCTATACAGCGAGAATATTTTGAGGACCCTACATGACACGACAGGATTTGTTATTGGAGGCCATAACCTGAACAACATAAGAAATGCGGACGATACAGTGCTGATTGCGGACACGGAAAGGAAACTACAAGACCCCATACAGAAAGTAGCAGTGGAGTGACAAGAAGGGACTACAAATAAACTTTAAGAAAACTGAGTGCATGGTCATCAGCAAAAGATACAACCCAAAATGCCAAATACAGGTGGGAGATAACAGAATCAAACAAGTACAAGAATTTAAGTACCTAGGAAGTGTTCTAACAGGAGATGGAAAGTGCGACACGGAGATTCGAAGGCGAATTGGCATGGCAAAGGACGCGTTCCAGAAGATGAGCAAAATACTAACACGCAGGAAAATCTCAATAGAAACGAAGAAAAGAGTGCTAGACTGCTACGTGATGTCAGTTCTTCAATACGGCTGTGAATGCTGGACAATATCATCGAAAATGAGGACAAAACTGGAAGCGGCCGAAATATGGTTCTGCAGAAGGATGCTACGGATATCGTGGACTGAGCATACAAGCAACGACGAGGTGTTAGAAAGAATGGCAACAAAAAGGAAATTGATGCTGAGCATCAGGAAGAGACAACTGAAGTTCCTGGGACATGCAATGAGGAAGGAGAGCCTGGAGAACCTGATACTGACTGGACAGATAGAAGGAAGGAGAGACAGAGGAAGGCAGCGGATAACATATTTGCAGGGCCTGATCAGGTGGATGACGGAACGGGGGTTGCCAGGAGCAACAGGAGCAAACATACTAAGAGCCACAAGGGATAGGGAGACGTGGAGAGCCATGATCGCCTACGTCCCGAAGGGACAGGGCACATAAAGGAGAAGAAGGAGTGAAATGTGTTTGACACTCACTGATTGTCTCATATTTCTGGCCTTGTGCCAAACTAAGCTAAGCTTAGTAAATAATAATCAACGTGGAGAAATTCTGTGAATAGTGAAGGTAATTTCATACTGATGTGATGACTCACTTTTCTTGAACTGTTACCAGAATAAACCGAGTAACCATAACAGTGTAATGTTAAGTAATTTCATCTTCCAGAATATCTTTCTAAGATCCTGGGTCTTAACTGGAGTTGATATTTTACTCCATATCTATTGCCTTGTATCGGACTAACCAAAGATTTGTAAATAGTAGGCATCTTGATATAGAGCAGTATCGTAGAACTGTTGAAGTGAGTTCAATCCTCACCCACTGCTAAACAGTACTTGTGAGAGAGTAAGCAAAACATTGTAAATAACTCTGCGCTTATATAGCAATTTCATGTATAACCCTGCGCTTATATAGCAATTTCATGTATAACCCTGCGCTTATATAGCAATTTCATGTATAACCCTGCGCTTATATAGCAATTTCATGTATAACCCTGCGCTTATATAGCAATTTCGATCATCGTGATTGCTTCGATCTGTGATCTTGTGTTAGACAAAGCCGAGTTTCGTAAGTCCTCTTTTAGAAGCTTCTGACGCAATACGCAAAATAAGACAAGTGACTTTTTGTTGAATTAATGCGTAAATAAATTTAAATATCCAGGAAATGTGTTTTTACGGATGACGGAAAAAGTGACTCCAGAATCCGATGGCGCATTGAAATAGTAAAAAATGACTTCAACGAGATGTTTTTTTTTTTGTTTTTTTTTGTGTGTGTGTGTGTGTGGGGTAATGACTTTTGATGAGAAAGAAGAACAACTTATAGGGAGTGTCAGAGAATGGGTAAGTGAATGATTAGAATACTGGTGTGATGAGAGTAGAGTGGACGGAGAAAAGAACATGAGTGAAAAGATGCGAGTCAGAAAGATAGGAGATGACAACTGACCTTACATTTAAATTCTTGGAGATTGTAGCTGTCGGGGGAAGCAAGTAACAATGGAGGTAAACGAAATAATATTTTTTGATACAAAGGATTTTGGAGGAGATTGAACATCGAAATGTATCTTGTTTGCTAATAGTGAAAACTGAGATGTGCCGTTTAATTTGGGTCATCGGAGAACGGTGGAAATTAACGAAAATAAATTTTTGCAAATAAAATCCAAATAGCTCTTAGTAAGCAAATGGACCTTTGGAGGTCACATGATTTTTCGCTGTAGCAACAAACACTCGTGATCACTTGTGTTAAGCACGTGGATGGCCTGGCTTGTGACCCTCCGTTTCTTATATAAGCACGGCGTAATGCTGAAGTTGTGAGAGTCGGACGACGACCATGAAAGCGCACGGTTGTATGCAAGATCGGGATCCCACCTCGTAAGAGTGCGGACGAGTTACAAACAAGAAATTTGAAAAATATTATCGTTGCAGTAGTCGCATTGAAAAACCGCTAAGTATATGAAACCTCACGTTTGTCGCTAGCACGACAACAATCGGAATTGCATGATCCGTTCTGCACCTTTGCAAGATACATGGTCCCAGCGTTTTATTTGAGAAGAATTGACTCCGTCAAAAATATCTGGAGAACATTGTTAAAAAGAGTTATGTCTATCTTCTGAGACGATTTAACAAGAAAAACATTCTCTCTCTCTCTCTCTCTCTCTCTCTCTCTCTCTCTCTCTCTCTCTCTCTCTCTCTCTAGGCTCCAGTGTGTGAGTTGTAATGCTAAAAAAATTTTTACTTTCTGTAACCTTTTTTCCTTTTTCTATTCTTTTTTTTTTGTATATAAAAAACATTAACAGTTCAACCATTGAACAGTTGTTTGTTCGGCTTTCTACGGACATGATTTTTTTCTAAATGTTTAACAGCGACTCCCCCAGACGTGTCTACATATTCAGTCGACCACGAACGAACAACGCTTCTGCTTTCTGGATCTAATAATCACAACGTGGGCAGAAAGCAGATTTAAACCAGTGAGCCGGTTGACTGACCTGCGGTTGCTCAGGGACCTACGGCCAACCCCTTGAGTTCGATTAAGACCGAATAGACACCTCAACCGGAAGAGGAAGATGTCGAAGGTTGAGGGACCAGAGTGGAAGAGTTAGGTCTGGTGCATGTTGACCGGAATAGGCCCGTATAGTGAAAGCGTGATATACGGTTTCGTGACCAGGATAACTCATGAGGAACAAAAGGGTTAAATATATGGTGCTGTGATAACCAGTATTCGATCCGAGGGGCGAGCGTGTTAAAGCTCTGTTCCACAGTTGATCGACGTCAACAAAGAATAATGACAAATACTTTTTTGTTTGATCGGGAAGGAGTAAAAAAAATTTTTTTGCTTAATCAGAGAGCAAACTTCTTTGCAATCTGAACAAGTCATGGCCACAGAAAACAGTCCTCTTCACACTCGCTGCCTGGCCGTTTTATTCACTACTGGACGTTTTACTGACTGCTCATTATACGAATACTGGCTAGCAGATCCACACCCGCCTCCATCCACTCGTTTTCCGTCAACTGGAAAGGAGGACCACCCACACAGCTTTTGGGTGGTCAGTTTTTCCAAAGGACCCTAATTTTACGGCCATCTAAAATCACTAAAATATTTTATGTTTGTCAATTCAAAGGTGAGCTGGAGACAGGATTCATAAATTATCCTGGCCGTTAAATTTACTCAAAGATGGGTTAGAGACAATATTTCTAAGAACCCCTGGTCATTAAATTGACTTAATAGGAAAAAAAATAATCTCTTCATCTTCTAAGGGTGTTTGAGAAATCGTATTGCTATACTTAGAACCAGAAAGAGCCTATTGAAGATTTGGGACACATAATAAGGAATAAAGGCATAACGAATTTGACACTGACAGGACGTAGTGAAGGCAAGAGGAATAGGAAAAAGTAACGAGTAATCTATCTAATGCGTTTGTATAAATGAATGGTAAAAAGGGGTTGGTAAGAAACAAATATTAGTAAGAGCTACAAAGATCAGGAAGTTGGAGGGGTCTATTATTATCCATGTCCTGAAAAGACATGGTACATGATAGAAGAAGATCTTTTAGTTCATACTGTCTTTCTTTATATGTAAATTTTCTAATATCTATAAGCCTAAGGAATGAATGTACTTTATAAAAATAAAATACTCACCCCCAGGAGAGTAACTTATCGCGCATTCTCAGGCTACGTTTTTCCACTAACATAGTTTTTTCCAGACGCTTGTAGAAGGTAAAACAGTCTCCCTCCTGGAACAAAATGCGCTCGTACGTGTCTCGCCTGCAAAATACGTGAAAGGAAATATGGCTGAGCCAAAAGCTACAATTTAAGAATAACTTGATCTCGGAGCTCAGAGATTTTACGAGATAAATTTGTGAATTATGCAATTTTCTGTGCTTCTGCCACCGAATAAAATGAGAATGAGCGAGAGAAAACGTCGAACTGCCCAAAAACACTTTAACCCAATTTTAAATTTTTTGGTTACCTCTGCTGTAGATAGGTATTGAACTCACAATACATTGGCTCGAGTCACTGGATCCAACCTACGCTTGTATCCACTGGACTATGTGGTCTTGAAAGAATTAGCCATTGAATTTTTAGGACTCATAAACTTAATGTCTCACTATACATCTTATTTTTTTTATTAGAGTTCATATTATAATTTTTTTTTGTTTATAATTGTTTTTCTCTAGCACACCGTATTACTGATTCCCATATTGTATTCATTTCTATGTGTGGCCGACTACAACAAGCGTTGATTCCTTAATTTTTGTATTTTCCAGTGGTTTTCTCTCTTTATTATTTCAGCTTCACTCACAGTGGGGGGAGGGTCACCTCCCTTTTCTATCCACATGTGTTCAGCTCTGTCTGATTTTTTTAGTTTCCCTTGTGTGTTTTTGCACTCTTATCTGAAGGGGGGGGGGCGTCTCGTTTCTTCGTTATGTTTCTTACCACTGGCTGCATAATCATGTTCTCTTCTATTTGGGGTCATTCTCGTAAGCGGTGCCTGCAAAGTTTTGAACAACTTTTGAAAGTTGCTATGATGATAAATAGACCACAGATCCTTTTTTATTTTTTTCCGAAAATCTCTTCACAAATATATATAATTAATTAGTTTTCGATCGTAATTAAATTAGACCAGTACTCAGTTGAAATAAAAAAAGTGTTCAAAACATTTATATTGCATTTTTTTTTTTAATATTTTTCATTTGGAAATGAAATTTTTAGCGGAAATAACTTTATATACTTAAAAATTGTATAAAAAGCCGTTCTCTTGTCAATTTTTTAAGTTATGTTTTAATAGATAAAGTTTCCGTAAAAAGCAATAAACATGTAAATAGCTTATCAGTGCTTGACAAGTACTTCCCAGGTCTTTAAAGATACGTAAATCACTACTACTGTTCGTTTTAAAATCCGTTTTTCTGTTCTTTTTAACAAAAATTAATATTTGTTTCAAATCAGCTTAACTAAACTTTAAATCAGCTACTATTCCTCAAATAAAGTTTCAGATAAGTATATTTTATTGTAATGAAAGCCGACAAAAAGTGCCCTAATAAACTATTTTAGAAAAAATTTAAAAAATCGATTCCAATCAATATAATTTCTGTTTGAAAAATACATTACAGTGTATTTAGCTTACTGAAAATAGGAAATTTAATTTGTTAGCTTTCAATTAAAGCTAAAATGAAAGCTTCAAAAATTTTTTTTTTCACTTATAAAAAATAATTTTAAAACTTACGGATCACAAAATATCGCAAAATATTGGATGTACCTAGCTTAATTAATTACTGGCATGCGCATTCGAGAAAACTTAATAAAGAAAATATGCCCACCGGCACATATTACGTTTTCTCAAATGCGAAATGCCGGTAGACGAAATAAACAGTGTTTATAAAAAAAAAAAAGCAACGTTCTATTCAAATACGGGTATTCAGTAAAAATATTGCTTGAAGTCTGGAAAAAATCAGACCTCTGTCATCTGAGCATAAATCAAGGAGAAAAATATTAAACTCTAAAAATAAGCTTATTGTCATATAGTTTTTGCTTGCATAAGACATTAATCTAGAATTATATAAGGCGCTGTGCACATTTTTTGTTCTCAATTTTTGTTTTGACGAGAAAGGCCGATAAAATGATTTTACTATTTTCAGTCGTTGTATTTTGATATCGCAAATTTACGGTAATATATATTTTTGTTATTACTCTTTTTTGTTATGAATTGTTTTTTATTTACTTTATTTACAATATTCGGACTGTTGTTTCCATCTTTGTTGTCATATTTATGAGGTTTCAGCCGTTGTACGCTCCGGCCTTCTTCGGGTGACTTTTCAAAGATGTGTTGGTTGAATCCAGTGACTTAACCCCAAAATTGTGCGCTCAATACTTGGTTACAGTAGAGATGAACAAAAACTTCGAGAGTTGTGTTAAAAGAAATCCGGAAGAGGCATGGCACGTGGAACAAGAGCAATCTACCCTGGTGAACGAAATAAAGGGTCCAGTCCGAAATTCCAATCACCTGAAAAAGGTTGGAGCATACACTACAGAAACGTCGTAAATATAGCAACAAAAATGAAGACAACAGTCCGAACAATGTAAATAGTATAAATAATTACAATACCTCATCTCAGAAATATAGACTAATTGTTTCTTTTTTGTTATGAATTGTTTATAATTGTTGTTAATAGCTTTTTTATTATGTATGATTTTATTGATCTAGTAAGCACAAAAACTAGACACCAGAACAGTTCATTTGATGCACATGTTATTGTGTAGTATTAACAAAAGAACCGTTCTATTTTCATTTAGAATTATCCACTTGGCAATAAATATTCAAACTAGTATGAAATAAATCATTTCTTTAAAAAACTTGGGTGGCCTAATAATTATGACCGGTAGTGTACATGTACATACACACACATATACGCATATATACACATATATCCATATAACTATACGCACCATACACGTATGCACAAGACATACACGGACATACATATATAACAAACTGCAGGGAAATTAATTAAGAATTTAGCAGGGAAATTAATAAAGTATTAGAAAACCAAAGAAAATAGGAATCGTCGCAATGCAAATATAATAAAAATTAAAAATTAAAATTAAAACATTAAAACATTAAATTCAATAAAAAAATGTATATAATTACACACACACACACACTCACACACACACACACACACACATATATATATATATATATATATATATAAGGAAAAGGGCGGGAAATATAAGTGTTAAATAGTTGGGCTATAGGCTCATATATATAAATTAGTAGATTGTTAAAAAGGAAAAAGAAGACATCTCTATCACCAGGTTTGTATTTTTTTTTTTTTTAATCATATCACCCCGAGCAAGGCGGTAACGCCACTGATGTGCAGGGGGCTACGCAAGAGTGAAAAGATTTGGAAAAGAGAAAACCGAAAACCACATCCTAAACAGGGAACAAGGGATGAGCCTCTGCACCTGTACAATAGACGTGGGTGGAGTGTGAACCGGGTGATAGTTTAGTCTATCTACTCCAATTGAAAAAATAAATAAATAAGAAGAAAAAGAAAAGTGAAAAGATTGGAAAAGAGAAAGCCGGAAACCACATCCTAAACAGGGAACAAGGGATGAGCCTCTACACCTGTACAATAGACGTGTGGGTTTAAATTAACTTACTTAAATATAAGTTAATAAAAAATCTAAAATTACGAATTAAAATTTAAATATAAAATTCAAAAACTAAGGTTATGAGGGAGAGCATTTGCCTTGAAGAAATCAAAATATTTATTCTTTATAAATTATATTTATTTTTTATTCTTTATAAATTATATAGGACTCTGCTAAAAATTTAACAAAATAAAATATAATACTGCTGCCACATCTGGTCGGTTGCCCCTGCTATTCTCCTCGGGGTTCTTGACAAAATACAACGGAGAATCTGTAATGTGATCGATACCGACTTGGCAGACCGGCTGCAGTCACTCTCTCACCAGTGTGACGTGGCTTCCCTGTGCCTCTTCTATAAATACTTTCACGGCTTCTGCTCCGATGAAATTAGATAATTGGTGCCCCCTAGGTACGAATTTGCACGGGATACTAGATTAGCTACTACGTCCCACCCTTTTACAGTGAAATCAATAAAATGTAATCGCAATTTCTACTCCAACAGCTTTTTTCTCGAACTTTCCGCCTGTGGAATTCCCTTCCACATACTTGCTTCCCCGACAGCTACAATCTCCAAGAGTTTAAATGTAAGGTCAATAGACACCTCCTAACACACTAACTTGCATCCATTCTCTCAAACACTCTTCCCATCTACCCAAACCTCATCCTCGATATCCTTGCCCGTCTATCACACTCCTTCTGACATTTCCTATATCTAACCACTCTTTCTCATTACTTTCCGCTATGTAACCCCCTGCCCAATAGTGGCAGTGGAATGCCTTGCTTGGGGTGAAATGATTAATATATATATATATATATATATATATATATATATATATACACACAATTACACACATATATACATACACATACCCATACACTACAATTTATAACAAAAGGCAAGGAAAATATATAACTAATTAGCAGGGAAAGTATTTAAGTATTCGAAAAACAAGAATGAAAATAAGATTCGTCGCAATGAAAAAAAAAAAATTGAAAAAATAAATTTTATATATGCATATATATATATATATATAGATATATAAAAGGACAGAAAATGTAAGGGTTAAAGAGTTCGTCTATAGATTCTTATATGTAAATTATTAGATTTTTAGATCGGAAGAAAGAAGAAAGAGGGCATTTATAACCATCGGATTAGTATTAGGTATTTAATAGGAGGGTTTAAAATGACTTCTTAAATTTAACTTAAAATTAACAAAAATAATAAATTAAAATTTAAAATTTAAAAATTTAGAATTTAAAATTCAAAAATTTGGATTTATGGCTCCATTTGCTTATGAATTCCTTAAGTAAATTTAAAAGTAGGTGTTTATTTAGATACTTTATTATTTTAATTTGAAAGTCTTCTAATATCGAGTTATGAATCACCATTTATGCTTTCCCCGTTTCTTACATCGTGCCCACAAATTCAAATCTTTGTTAATTCCACCCCATTTTTACTTCCTGTGTGTGGATATGTTTCGGGGCTTCTTCCGGTAGAGAAATCTTGTAACACATTTGAATTGATAAAGTTTTTGTTTTCCACTGTTGCTGAGGAAGCGAAAATTATCTCGCTGAAATGGCCATCCAACGAAATTAGATTTCGAAATTTTTGTATTATATATATATATATATATATATATATATATATTAAGGAATAAATCAATTTATACTTTATCGTAACTATAAACATTTTTTTCGTGGGTCTTTCTGAGCTATACGATATGTTTCTTTTTTTTTTTTTTTTATAAGAGGGCGCTGGTTCGAACCGAAGTGTACATGTTCTTTATTAAAAATTCACGGAAGAGATATAAAGTTTATAACTAAGAATTATTTTTTCTCTTATCTTTTTATTAATTTTGTTCCTTCACAGATACACTCTACCTAAATTTGATTTACACACATACACACACACACACACACACACACACACTGTAAAATTGTAATGATGCTTAGTACCAAAATTGCTGTTTTTTCGGTAGTTTACTCTTACACAGGCGTTTTAGGCAAGCTGGATTTTTTATCATCAGATGCTCAGTGCCAAGATAGAGATATAGCATTAATAGAATTAATGTGGAGTGGTTTGACATTTAGCTGAGCAGTGTTATTTTAGTCATGGC
This sequence comes from Ascarosepion bandense, assembly GCA_037127315.1. Classification (NCBI taxonomy): domain Eukaryota; kingdom Metazoa; phylum Mollusca; class Cephalopoda; order Sepiida; family Sepiidae; genus Ascarosepion; species Ascarosepion bandense. The sequence continues at coordinate 4,140,183 of JBBBDQ010001581.1, forward strand.
GACTTCAAATTTTCGTGAAGGCATTTCTGTGATGTTTTCAATCTCTAGGGTTTTTGTTTTTTTAAAAAACAAAACCCCGAAGAGTGAAGACTTCATAATAATCAATAATGCTTTCACGAATCTTCGAAATTGGCATGACTGAAATAACGCTAAGTGTGAAAAACCTCTTCACATTATATATATATATATATGTGTGTGTGTGTATGTGTGTGTGTGTGTGTGTGTAGGTAGGTAGGTAGGTATGGCTGTAAATAAATATACATAGGAGTATACACACAGGTACACACGCAGATATATAAATATTTATCAGGTGTTAATAGAACAGCCCTCACGGTAATATAACAGAGCTATTAAATATATAAATTAGACTGTTAAGTTATTAAGTTCATAATATGCAACTGATAATTGCGTAGTGCATGAAACTCAAAATCGCGCTTTAGACGTAGGATAATATGTATATTTATTAATATATATATATGTGTGTGGGGGGGTGCAATTCTGGTAGAAAATAAACAAAAATTAATATTTTACTCACTTGATCAGATATTAGGAAGTTGATCAGATCGCGAACTTTTCATCAATTTTACGGTGTGAATTACGTATGACAGCTTGCGCATTCGACTGTTTTGATAATTTAACTCTCCTGTAGAATTCGAAACTGCGTCCCCGATTTTGGGAGTAAACACCCTCTGATACGAGACCCAGCCACAGAAATACTCACAGCGCAACAAGTTTCAATTGCTCTTTTGAAGAATGCACACTTATCGTTCAGTTATTTTAGAAAATTCATATCTGGTCATTTTCATTTGTGTGTGTGTGTGTGTGTGTGTGTGTGTGTGTGTGTGTGTGTGTGTGTGTGTGTGTGTTCCTAACGTAAAAAGTAATTTCTAAGGAATCAATACATTTTTTTTTTCAAGATTACTACCTGACCTGTCTGTGATTGTTCTACAGTTAGTTCGAACTCTACCGGAAAGTACGTATGCTTTATTAAATCTCACGAATACACAAGCCGGTAGACGTAATTAACACTATTAAAAATGGGGAAGAGAGCTTCTAATCAAACAGGAAATAATGTCGGATAAAAAGTAATCTACACATTTCACAGAAATATCTAGCTTACGGTCGTATCATGTTAAAACTCAGGTTTTTTAGCAACGTCGGGCCTGGCCAATACCTAGATGGCTGACCGCTTGGGAATACTGGGTGCTATAAGGTTGGATGTGCGAGTGGTGTAATAAATGAATAATGACTAGGAACTGGGAATCAGAAAGCAGAGTTCCAATTCCAGTTGGGTTCGTTATAATCACTTACACGCAAATAACCTTGGGAAAGGCATGAATCCACTTATTATAGCTAAAGCTATGGATTAATTAGTGGAACGTGTGTCTTTAAATCATTATTACCTCTCAGAAATGATTACTGTCTAAATATATTTTCTGGCTTTAAAAACCTGCAGCGGGTTGATAATCCGTAAAAACAGATCAATCGATTGATAGAAATACACAGGCAGGCACACACACACACACACACACACACACACACACACACACACACACACACACACACACACACATATATATATATATATATATTAGTGGTCAAAAGCACTTGGGACATTACGGACGATTTTTGCATTCTCTTTCTCTTGCCGAACGAAAAAAATATAAATTAATTTTCTGTCATATTCAACGAAACATATTTTAAAATGATTGCAGCCCAAAAATACATTGATATCTATCTATCTATCTATCTATCTATCTATCTATCTATCTATCTATCTATCTATCTATCTATCTCAGTATTTTCATATCTATCTATCTATATATCTATTTCACTTTGTTCATTATCTATACATACACACACATGTATAAATATATATAAAGAGACAGATAATGAATATGCCATTGCAAAATAACAATGGATATGACACTTGTGTAAAAACATTTTCTTCGCCGATAACACTTAACTTTATGAATAAACTTGCAGAAAGAGAGAGGGGGAGAGAGAGGGGGAGTTACATGGCAATATATTGTGAAAATTTAGATAGATAGATAGATAGATAGATAGATAGATAGATAGATAGATAGATAGATAGATAGATGAACACGATGAACGTTTTTACAGATGTAGAGGCGTACCACTTAGAAAAAAGAGACATAAAGAGAAAATCTGGAAATGACAGAGAAAGGTAGTGGTAGAAGGAATTCAAATATAGGCGACAATGCGAGAGAGAAAGAGAAAAAGAGAAAGAGCGCACTGTAAGATGGCGGCGGCCGTTTTACGAATTGAGGATGGGAAGAGGGACACTTTGACTTTGAGATATCCTGAAGCTTTCGCATATTTCAAGGTTTACTTAAGCTTTCGGCTCGATAAAGAATTCTTTGATCTTCCAAGTTAACAAAAGTCCTAATTAAGTACTTGCCATTAGCGATATGCGGGCGGACGTCACAAAACCATCAGGCACTAAAGCTACGCCCAAATTTGGATTACATAGCCACGCCTGTCATCGTTGATTGACACTTAATACAACTCCGAAGCCCCACCCATTTCCACCGTTCGTTTATCAAGATAGCAAAGCCGTGCCCATTTCGTCACCTTCATTGGCTTTGATTTCAGTCACTGAAATTTATTTTAATGATTTGAAATAATCGTCGCTCTCTCTCGCGTGCAGTCTTTTCAGACTTCCCTCTCTCTCCTTGTCTTTATATTATTATTTCTGATTCTCGCCTCTTTCTTTTATTTTTTATTGTCCCTCTTATACATTTTGTCCTTTTTTCTTCTAATAAAGTACCTCTAATTTTCTCGTCACATCACTCTATATATACATCTTTATCTATCCGTCTGTCCACACACACACACACACACACACACACACACACACATATATATATATATATATATATATATATAAGCAAGAAAAATATTTTTTTTGTCGGCCATTTTTGTTCATGTTTCATTATATTCCATTCTTTGTCAATCGCTCTTCCTTCCAGATGTAGTTTTTTACTTCTATTTTCTTTTTTCTTGGGGTAATTTCGTTCTTTCTTTTATAATTTCCCATTTTCCTTTTAAAGCTTAATTTGACGTACTTTATTTTCTTCTTCATACACACACACGCGCGCACGCGAACACACATGATCATCTATATATATTCTCAGTCTGTAGAGAGAAAAAATATGACAAAAAGAAAGAGACAAGAGGAAAACTATTTAGTTTTAGCCGACACGTTTCGTCCACTTTATTAAGGAAAAAACCGAAGTGAATAAGTTTTTTCTCAGGCTCACCTTCCCTAATAGAACCAGTACTTTCCCAAGCCAACATATATGAAAAACACATTTAAAATCAAACGAAAACGGTTAAACGTCCATATGCCATAACAATCCAAAAAATTTTCTGCAAGTATGCCAAATGACATAGTTACATTTTTTTCAATTGATCTGATGAATATTTATGGACGTTTTATAATTTTCTAGAAACCAACAGTACTTCGTTTTTGTTTATTGATATTTTATTTCAAATAAAATGATTTTGTTTTTAAAGAAAGGAGCGTAAGACAAGGATGTGTCTTTTCACCGGATCTATTCAACTTGTACAGAGAGACTATTTTGAGGACTCTAGATGTTATGCCAGGAATTATCATCGGAGGCCACAATTTGAACAACATAAGATACGCAAATGATTCAGTGCTGATTGCAGGCATGGAAAGAAAACTACAAGACCTCCTACAGAAGGTAGATGAAAGAACGACAAAAAAGGGCTACAAAAATACTGCAAGAAAACTGAATGCATGGTCATCAACAAAAAGAACAATCCAAAATGCCAAATATAGGTAGGAGATACTAAAATCGAGCAGGTACAAACATTTAGATATCTGCGAAGTGTATTAACAGAAGACGATAAGTGCTAAACAGAGAACCGAAGTCGAATTGGCATGGCAAAAAACGCATTCCAGAAGCTGAGTAAAGTATTAAGTCACAGGAAACTTTCACTAGAAACAAAGAAGAGAGTACTAGATTGCTATGTGATGTCAGTTCTTCAATATGGCAGTGAATGTTAGACAATGTCATCAAAGATTAAGGAAAAACGTGAAGCAGCTAAAATGTGGTTCTACAGAAAGATGCTGCCGATAACATGGACCGAGCATGGGAGCAATGACGAAGTTTTGGAAAGGATGGAAACGAAAAGGAAAGGAAATTAATATTGAGCACCAGGAAGAGACAACTGAAGTTCCTGGGACATGCAATAAGAAAGGAGGGCTTTTAAAACCTGGTACTGACAGGCCAGACAGAGAGAAAAAGAGACAGAGGGAAGCAGCGGATTACATACTTGAAAGGCCTGATCAGGTGGATGACAGAACGGGGGTTGCGAGATGTTACAAGAGAAAGCGTGCTAAGAATCACGAGAGACGTGGCAGGCCATGCTCGCCTACGTCTTGAAAGAACAAAGCACAAGAAGAAGAAGAAGAAGAAGAAGAAGAAGAAGAAGAAGAAGAAGAAAGTCGGTCAATGGATGAAACGCGTCGGGTAAAAAACTAAATAATTTTCCTCTTGTCTGTTTCTTTTATATATATATATATATATATATATATATATATATACTAGCAGTATAGCCCGGCGTTGCTCGGGTGTAATGAAACCTTTAAAACTAATCCACGGTTCTGGAGCTCAGACTCTTTGGACGTTGGCACGAAAGACTAAAACCAATGGTTGTTTCCAGTTAAAGGGAAACCGTAGACTGAAAGAAAAATGAATGGCTGTAAGTCAAATTTTGATTTCCTAGTATCCATATCAAATAAGTTTTTTAGTCGAAAACTGAATTTTGAAAGCTAAATAAGTCCTCTGAGTAAATGGTATCATGGCTGAGACGAAGAACTACAATTATACCTATTTAGAGCCAAACCTGAAGCAAAAACTAAAATAAAAAATAAAAGGACTGAAAAAAATACAGACACACGCACAAACATCTTGCTTTACACACACACACACACACACACACACACACACACACACACACACATATATATATATACATATATATATATATATATATATATATATATATATATATATATATATAGTTTAGGATTTTAGTTCGTGTTTTTGCTCTACTTTCGTATTGAGCTCTTTCTTGTTAAGGTTTTCGACTTGGGTTTTTTTTTTCGAACACAGCTTATGTTTTGTTTGTTTCTTTTTTTATTCCCCTTTACTCATTTGGTTGTACATTTTGGGTATGACGACTAACTTTACCGATTTGTTAGCAGTAGTTTTTTTCTGATTTCGGTCGTGATTAGTGCTACTGTTTTGTTGATACGTCTTACAATATATATATATATATATATATATATATATATATATATTATCGATTTTCTGCACTATTGTAAAAACTGCAACCTTGAAACTTCTGAATATCGTTTCTTATGTCTTTGTGTATGAGTGTATCAAATTTGATTAAAATCGGACCACTCGTTCTATAACCTGATTTTTTCGATTATCGATTTTCGATATTTATCGGAGGTACCTCCACACAAAACCAAGCTAAGAACACTCGCAGACGCTTATAGTACAACTGTGTAAATTTTCAAGAAAATCGGTTCAGCTGTTTCGGAGTCTATAGGTAACGGACACACACACACGCACAGACACACACACACACACACACACACACACACACACACATACACGCGCATAGAAAAAGTTCCATTTTATATATATATATATATATATATATATATATATATATACATACATATATATATATATAGTTTTAATATGTTGTGGAACTCCAGCGGGACTTTATATATATATATATATATATATATATATATATATATATATATATATGAGAGAGATTTGTACCCACAGAAACAACAAATTGCCTTAAACAAAACTGACGTCATTGTGCGAACCTGAGGAACCTTTCGGCCAATACTTTTCAAAGGTCTTCGTTGGCGTTATTGTTAATAATAAAGTTGGACACAGGAAAAAACAACAAAAGGTTACTTTCAAAAGTCTTGGCCGAAAGGTTCCTCAGGTTCGCACAATGACGTCAGTTTTGTTTAAGGCAATATATAGATAATATGTTGTCGAACTCCAGTAGAAGACACTGAAGTATATAAGCGCGTTTATCACATATACGATTCTTTCTTTCTTTCTTTCTTTCTTTCTTTCTTTCTTTCTTTCTTTCTTTCTTTAGGGTGAAATTTGTTTCATTCCTTCATATATTCTTTTTATATATTCTCATATTTATTTTTCTTTTCTCCAATTTCTTTTTTATTATTTTCCTTTTATTTATTTCTACCTTTCCTTTATTTTCTCATTTTTTCTTTCTTTCTTTCTTTCTTATTTATTTTCTCGGTTATAGTTTCATTCAACCCCTTTTACTTTTCTTTTTATTTTACCAATCTATTTTTACTCTTTATTTCATTTACAAGGTACAATGGATACGTTGTCGTCTAAATAATGCCAAAATGAAAATAACACTGACATCACATTTTAACATATATATTTACCAAAATTACACAAAAAATATCAACATGAGATCACTCCAAACACCTTTGAAATCACCATTAGACTCATTCAATGTTTTCAGAACCTTCTGCACTGTCCTCCGATTGACACTGAAGGGATATGTGTTCGTATTGGAGCTTCCAGTAAGAATATAAAGCAGTATATCATGTAATTTCTATATTTTTGGCGGATTAAATTGCGTCATGGTACTCTTTTTTTCACAGACAGGGCTCAACTGATCCTACTACACCGTGCACTTAAAAAAATGAAAAAAAAACATGCATGCGCGAAATTAGAAATATGAAATGATGATAATTTAGCCATCGCACCCTGTATTTATCAATCTCAGTCTGTTCATATCTATCTATCTATCTATCTATCTATCTATCTATCTATCTATCTATCTATCTATCTACAACATTAAAAGCGCATCAGTCGAACCTAGTAACCCCTTTTACCACAATCCTTTTTAAACTCACATGTAAACTGTCGTCAAGGAGACCACTTAGCCAAAACTGGCTTAAGTGCTATCTAATCTGAATCTACTTACCTACGCGTATCGAGTTACATAAAAATTGGTGTGGTTAAGTCGACATTATTTTCATTTTGGGATTTAACTTTATTGAACACCATACTTACCGTTTTGTTTCTCTGTACACTGAAAGTCTTTCAGGCAACCTCATAATTCCATCCTCCAAGAAAGTTTATCTTTTTCAACAAAGAACGATTCTCACTGCATTTTTCGGCTCTCCAGCGAATGGAAGATTTTCTTTAATGGATTTTTAAAAGACCGTAATAAGTGCTAAACCGAATGTGTTGAATTTGTTGAACAAAGCAGTGAAGTGAGAATTTAACAGCTGAGGCGAAGCAGTTGTTTTTTTTTTTTTAAAGAGAACATTTGAATTCATTATGAACAAATATTACCGCCTTTCTTTTAATTTCAACCAGACGCTTTCAATAAGTGTTCTCTTCATTTGGTCGAATTAGGAATGCTACATATTCGTGTCAATTGTTTAGTTGTTTGGAATGAGCTTTTACTAAAGTCAGTCAGTTAAGTGTCATGCGTGATACACGGTTTGGGCGATCATGTCTCGAAAGAGACATGACTGACTGGGCAGAAGATTATCCCGCAGTAGGTTGCCGTTGCTTTCTGCGGTAGACTGGTTACCAGTAAAGGCTACAGAACCCAATCTATCCTATTATTTAACCCATAACTGGAGGGAAGAGACTAATTAATACCTTTCTCAAGGGTATTTGTGCTTAAGTGAATGCAAGGAATTCAACTGGGACGTGCGTTGTGGTACAGTGGATATCGGCTCGGATCGAGAAATTTTTTAGCGAGTTTGTTATCGACTTTGCGGCATCAACCAACTCCTTTGTGATACTCTGAAGGGAATTAAAAAAACGTACAATGCATTTGAAGGGAAAAGTGAGAGAACACCTACCCTTTTTGTTATTATGAATTTTGTTTGTTTGTTGTGTTCTGTTTTAACACACACGACAGAAACAGTTCTATAAGGTTTGAAAAGTTAATTTTCTCAGTGTTGAATCATACCGGTAGAAGTCCTGATCTATGACCATACGATCATAGGCGGTAACCGCGCCCTAATTTATAAATTGACATCTAGTTAATAATATTCGATTAACATTATGCGTGCCTCTGCTGGAGTTCAACGTCACACATGTAATTTCCTTAATTTCAACTATACTATGTTTAAAAACAGAAATCTGCTATTTTCTGTCATTCAAAGACTGACCGAAAAAAAAATCAATAACAACAAACAATAAAAACAAAGAAAAATTTCCTAAAGCCTGATTCCATCTGTTGATGATGAGCATGTGGTTCACTGGGAAGATTAGTCGTATCACATACAATTCCAACTAACTTAGTCGAAATATGGACCCGTCATATTTTAAATACTATTTAACTTAATGTTTTCCACACGGACTGCAACTTCTGTATACATTGTCTCAAACGCTCCTGATTTTTTGCCGCAGTTAAATATATGGTACCGAGACCAGAATAACTCCGTTGAGAGGTGGGAGCAAAGAGTGTTAAAGCAGTAAAAGTAATTTCTGACTTTAAATAACCTGTAAAAGGGTTGGAAAATGAATAAATGAATCAATCATTTATTTCATAATCTTTATTTATTAACATCTATTTCATTTATATCCCATACGTCGTTTACTATCACGGTTTTGAAAGTGTATCTCCACTTTAAGCAGCTCTCGAGCTTTGTAATGCCTGAATTCTACGGAAAAATAAAGAATTTGCACCGTTTTACTATTTTTAAATACGCGCTATATGACAGCAATTACAATAAAAACATAAGCGATCATTTTTTTGCTACAAAGTTTCTAATTGCCCTTGAACAGTAGGGAAACAGATTCCTTCAACCTAATATATATATATATATATATATATATATATATATATATATATATATATATATATCCGAGTGGGTACAGAACGAAAAAAGATTTTTTTCCGTCCAAAACATTAATTTAAAACAGTGCTCGATATATGATGTATAGAGCTGTGAATATTTATTATAAATTATGTTTTAGAACATGTACATTATTTTTTAATATATGTCCTCGACAATCATATGTTTGTTTCAACGTTGGGTGTCCAACGTTTCTTCAGGAGGTAAAAGCAAAACTGAATTCGTCTGCTCCCTATATTTGGTTAATTGTCGTTGTGGGAGGTTGGTTGGGGTTATTGATAATGAAGGGAATGTGTCTTGTGTTGTCTGTTAGAGTTTTGAAGAGCCTGTTGTGTAAGTGTTAAATTGTTGATTAATGGTATTATCTGTTGGAGTGTACGCTTTTATCGGACAGGTATATCTTTTGGTTAGAATTTCGCAGAGAAAAATTGTATTTTTTAGAGGGCAAATGTAATTTTGTATTTTATCAGTTTTTTATAATTTATCTAAATTTGTATATTAGAGGATCGATTTGCTTTCCTTTAACTTTTAATTATTCTTAGATTATAGTTTGGGAGCCTGTTTATTTCTTTTAATTTTACATTTTATTTATTTAGATGTTGTTGTGGGTATTAGACCTTACTTTAAGGGTTTATTAGATCGATTTTTCTGTAGAATTTTTAGTCTTTTATAATAAGAATATCTAGTCAAACTCCTAGTATTTCCTAGCATGATTGTAAGGTTAAGTCCCTAATGTGTTTGCAGTTTACTGTGGTTTCGTGCCTCTGGTTTAAAAGCTTGTTACTATTTATATATTTAAAGATCTCTATTTTTTCTTGAAGGCAAAGAAAACATGGTTCTTTTATAGATTTTGCTGTTCTTGCTTGCTTAAGGATTTTCCATTTAACCATAGCTGTTTTATTTTCGTTTTTTACTTTCCAAAAGTATTTGGAAAGAGGCGTCATGTTTTGTTTTTCTTTGTTATTGAAGGATGAGAGGTGATTGTAAAAGCGCTTTTTAAATACGTTCATGGTATTCCCAATATATATTTTTTCCTCTTTAGGATTTTCTATGGATGAGATCGAACACATATATATCAGAGATTTTGTCAGACATTTATTGGACGGACTTGTATTAGTGTTGGATTTAATTTTGCTGTGTAGTTTTAATATTTTGGTGTTATGCATTTTTATTATTTTTTCTAGATTACTGGAACAGCTATAACTTAATTTTATGGTATTTTTATTGAAGATTTTGCTCAGAGGGTTATTTTTGGGAAAGTGCTTTTCTATTAATTTAAGGAATTTATGCCCCAGCTTGAAGTTAACTGATTGATTGAAGGTGGGGTTATACCATATTTTTCTGTTTCTATTCTTGCTTTTTGGACTTTTGAATTTTTCTACAAAGCTGATTTTTGATGATTTATACCCGCTTACCTTAAGGATTTTATTATAAATTACCTTGTGCTTATCAAATATTTCTTTACTAGATGAATGTGTGTTAATGCGACGTTCTACCGATGATGGGATGTGCTTAATTATGGATGGTGGGTGATTAGAGTTGGGGTTTATATATATTGGGTTGGCGTTGTTTTTCATGTAAGGTTGGAATGTGTTCGATACTAGGTCTAATGTTATGTCTACGAAGTCTACTTGTTTGATATTGTGATTAATCACTACGTTAAGGCCAAAAGATTTGAAGACTCTATGGATTAGTTTTCTGGTTTTATCAACCTTACCTCCAGTAGATTTATCAATTGTCATTAGTCCATCGTCCCTATATAGTCCTATTTTGTCCGTTTCGATTTCCTGATGTGCAGTTAAGTTGTACAGTAAGAATAATCCAATCAGATCCGAGGCCTCTTCGGAATCCAGGGCACCCATAGATAAATCAAAGTTCTCTTTTGAGTTCTTAGTCCACTGTTCGTTGTCGTGGATTATAACTGATTTCCTGCAGTTCAGGATAATTTTGACTTCATCTTCTGTGATGCCTGAATAGAACTCCGCGAATTCCAGTGCGAGACCGAATAGACCTCGTATCGAACACATTCCAACCTTACATGAAAAACAACGCCAACCCAATATATATAAACCCCAACTCTAATCACCCACCATCCATAATTAAGCACATCCCATCATCGGTAGAACGTCGCATTGAACCCTAAGAAAAACAGCCTCGCCACTAAATGAAAGATAATAAATAAAATTGGTCTGGGAACAACAGACACAAATAAATCAAACGCTAGCTAAGCAAGACGCCTAAAAATTCTTAAGGTCAACAAACAAGATAAGTTCCTAATGACACACACACACAAAAACACCCACGCAAACACAGAAAACTGACCAAGTAATAACCCACCCTTTCTTTCTTTCTTTCTTTCTTTCTTTCTTTCTTTCTTTCTTTCTTTTCTTCGCAAATATTTATTAATAATAATTATGAATTGCCCCCTTGACTTCATCTTCCAGAATTTTTATTATTTAAATTTTTTTAAACAATCTTTTGATTTGATTTTTTATCTACAAGTAATTTTTGTCTATTTATATAAATTTTAAATATGAATTTTAAAAAAATAGTACACTAACATTGTAAGGTTTATCTTCCATGAACATCGAGTGAACTTAAACTCAAAACTTTTAAACGGTCAGTTTGTAATATGGAACTGATGATTGCGAAGTGCATGAAACTTCGGGTCGTGCCACCGATATGTATATTCATTAATATATAACTCGGGTCAACACAATTTTTTAGCCTAGAAACAAAACACGTTATTTGGCTAATTTGTTGGTGCTGATTCTGAAAATGACCTTAAATTTTCATGGTTAGCTACCGGTTTTGCTGTACTGAAATTGATTTTTTTTTTTCAGAAAAGATCTATTTACGATCTTGGCTAATCCCCAAATTTAGTTAATAAAAGTCGTAAAAATCAATTTTCAGGTAAGCCGAGCAATTTATGTCAGACAGCTGAAATAAACTATTTTTATAAAATTTATTTTATAAAAATAGTTTATTAAATGTAAAAAATAGTTTATTAAATATTAAATATTTATATTAAATAGTTTATTAAATGTAAAAAATAAAGTGTTTTTGAATCAAATTTTTTAAAACAGAAGTACCGAATTTTTCCAATTTATTGCAAAAATTTTAATTAGCTGATAAACTTTCTAATTTCTTGATAATTGCGGTGATGTGAGTGATTAGCAAGGAGAACGAGTCCATCAGGATATCAAAACAATAAAAGAGCTCTACCAGATGCGCTGGGACAAACGAATTATGGATGACTACTGCTGGTACGGTTGTGCGTTATGTCGCAGTGGATATCGTCTGAAATCGAAAAATCGGGGAGCCGTGTTCGAATTCCAAATTAATTCCTTGCATTCACTTACGCATAAATACTCTTGGGAAAGGTATTAATCAGTATCATCTCTCTAGTTTTGGGTTAAATAACAGGATAGGTATATTTGGTTCTATAGCCTTGGCTGGCAACTAGTCTATCGCAGAAAGCAATGGCAACCTACTGCGGGATAATCTTCTGTCCAGTCAGCGTGTATCACGTATGGCATTTAACTGACTAACTGCTGGAGTATAAAAAAGGACTTAAATAATTTTGAAAATGACAGACAATCAAGTGAGAGAATTTTTTTACCATAATTATGTCCACAAACGTTTTGTTTCTGCTGTTAGTTTATTAAATGATTTGATGAAAATACTTGTTGGTCTTCGTATAGTAAGTCGTGCTATTTTTATAGACATATTGTCTGATTGTTATTCAAAAAATAGTATTTCTCAATAGTCAGACCAGTATTTGTTGGTTTAAATACGGATTGAGAGGTTTCTACGATTTTGCTTTGAGAAATATTGCCATCGGTCAATATCATATATACAGAAAACAAGTGAAAACATGCTTCTTTTTTTTAACAATGAGACAATTCTGTACAGCAAAAATGGTAGTTGATCAAGACAAAGTAAGGTAATTTTCAGATTCAACGCCCTCAAATTAGGTAAAGAAGATTTTTGGGTTTTAATTTTTTTTTTTTTTTTTTTGACCAGTGTAATGAATATCTTTGTGTTTTATTAGGACCTGAAAAATATTTTTTATATGTGTGTGTATACTTGAGTGTATACCAATATGTATATACATTCACATACCAATATATATATATATATGTGTGTGTGTGTGTGTGTGTGTGTGTGTGTGTGTGTGTGTGTGTGTGTGTGTGTGTGTTCACGCGTGTGCGCGCACGGCTGCACCCGTGCGTGAGTCGACGAAAGTTCTAACGACGAAAACAATGAGCCAGCACAAAGTTAATCTGTTTCACATCGTGTCAAAATGCAATTTCAGGAGGTAGACATTCGATGAGTGGAGATCAGAGCGTTTATTTTTTTTATTTTTTATTTTGTTTTTTATTTTGTTTTTTGTTTTTGTTCGTTTGTTTGTTTGTTTATTTGTTTTGTTTTGTTTTTGTTTTTTTGTTTTTTGGCAGCTGTTGACTCCCCGGTGAGCGTCAGTGCTTGATATGTACGGGAACGAACACAGGTGTAATTTCAAACCGTGCTTCCGGAAAGTACGTTGTCGGGTGGACATGATCCAGTGACGAACTTGGCCGTCAGATGATGCTTATCAGCGCAACGTGTCAAAATTCTGTACCACGATTTTCAGCTAATGTAAGCTTCGGCCAGTAGACAGAGACGTCACATCCTCACCTACAAACAGGCACACAAATACATGCGGTTATGTATGTATGCGCATGAATTGGCGTATATATCTAGTAGCATATATGCATTTTTTCCATTTGAAGTCTTAAACGCCGAAGGAATCTTTGTCTTTAATTCGATCTTACATTCTTCTGCCTTAGTTCCATATTTAGTGCTTTAATTTATTACTATGTTTTTACGTTTTTCGCTTGTTTTTATTTTTTGTTTTTTGTTTATTTTTTGTTTTGCTTTCTTTTCTCTGTAAGAATCTCCCTATTATAATAAAGTGTATCCCTCCTGTTACGCTCATGGGGAGAGTGAGAGAGAAAGAGAGGGGCAGAGAGAGAGAGAGAGAGAGAGAGAGAGAGAACAGCGTCAGCTCATTTCATTCCCTTTACTACCAGTTATTAAATTTCACTAACAATTATGAAAGTTCTTGCTGCATGTTTGCTCTTTAACGGTGCCTTCTCATTTCATTTCTGTTGCAATAATTAGGCTGTCAAGTAGTGAAGAACATATATACAGCGGCCTTTATTATAATAGAGACGATATATATATATATTCTTCACTACTTGACGGCATAGGATGTGTATATATATATATATATATATATATCTTTTGTCACAATCAAGGGTTTGGATGTTTTCTTACATCTAAATAGTAGGCACAACACTATATATTTGCTGTAATTTTAGGCAGCATATCGATATAAATATTTTGACGACACTGGTCCACTCCTATGAAAATAAATCAGAATTATCGAATATATAACACACCACTCAATAAGTCCCGGGCCTTACATATAGATAGTGCTACTAATAAAAAATCCATATGATTTTTATGAAGTACTAACCATTCACTTTGAGATGAAGTTGAAAGAATTGTTAGAGAACGCTATTGGAAACTACATAAACTTGAGGAATCAGCGTATATACTAGTCCACAAAAATTTCCTAAGCCGACCAAGCATAGAAAGGAATACAATATAGGAACCAGTAATACAGAATGCTAGAGAAAATCATTATATTCAAAGATTGAAATGTGAGATTTGGTAAAATGTTACTGAGGCATTAGGTTTATATGTCCCAACAAATCATATACTGATACATAAGGTTTGCAAAGTCATATGTTAATCCACAGCCGCTCAGTTCAACGTTGAAAAGATGACATTTTTCAGTAAAGAAGCGGCAGTTATATCTCTGGATTAATAACAATTATATATATTTAGTATAACTAGTGTTTGCTTGTAATAATGTTTAGCTTATTCAGTGGTTTTACCGATAAAATGTATTTTGGCAAGCAGTTTGTTTTTATTGTAAAGGGCTCAAAATCGGGGTGAAGATAGAGCGTTCATAAGTGCAAAGAGTTTGTTTCTCTAACTGAGCAGAATCATGCCGACTTCGAAGTTTCGTGACTATACTGTCATGATGTTCTCACACACTGAAGTCAGCACACTACAGTGACAAACTTTTTCATGCTTAAACGCCATCGTCAGGTCTGGCGATAACGTTTAAGCATGAAACAGAAAAGAGCAATCGCACACACAAATTTATTTATATATATATATATATTACCCTAAGCAAAGCAATAAAGCTACTAAGAGGGTTTATTGAGTCTGCAAGAATATGAGAAAAAGGAAAAAAATTATTAAGGAAAGTAAACACTAAAAGAACAAGAAATAGGAGGTTCGAAGTAAATAATATTTTTAAATCAGATTTCCATCAGTTAAGAACCATACGTGATACAGGCTGGGGCGATCATGTCTCGAAAGAGATATGATTGACTGGGAAGACGATTTTCTCGCAGTAGCTTGCTAATACTTTCTGCGGTAGACTGGTTGCCAACCAAGGTTATAGAACCTAATCTGTCCTGCTATTTAACTCATAGCTAGAGAGAGAAGCGACGTACTAATAACATTCCCAAGGTTATCTATCCGTAAGTGAATGCAACGAATTCATCTGGAATTCGAACTTGGCTTTCCGATTTCTCTTTCCAAACCAATATCCAATGCAAATAAGCTAATCTTCCTCAAATAAAGTTTCAGAAAAATATATTTTAATTTTGAAAAATCATTTAGCGGTGAGAATTATGTAGTGTAATCAATATGGACGATTTTAACCCATTTTAATAAAATTCAAATTAGTTTTGAAATACAGTAAATTATTTAGTTTATTGGAAATATTAAATTTAAACTATTAGGTTGAAATTAAAACTAAAAGATTCAAGAAAGATTTTTTTATAACGTATTTTAAACCTTAGTTATCGATTTTTTTGGACACACACACATACACTCGTAAACATAGATAGATAGATAGATAGATAGATAGATAGATAGATAGATAGATACGGATATCAATAAATACATATTGGTGTACACGCAGGTACACACACATATATAAATATTTTCTGGTGTTAATAGAATAGTGGTCAGTGTAATAAAACAGAGCTATTACGTATATATTAATAAATATACATATTTTCCTACATGTATAGCACGACTAGGAGATTTATGCACTATGCAATCACCCTTATATGCACCTGATGATTACACAGTGCATGAAACTCTGAGTCATATTATACCCGTAGAATAATATATATATATATATATATATATATATATATATATACATATACTGTTTATTTGGGCAGCGATCTCTCTTTTACGCTGGTTTCATTAACAATGACAAACAAGTTTTTCTATATAATTTTTCATGTGATCTGGTAAATCTTTTTTTTTTTTCAGAATATAACTTATATAAAAATTGTCCAAATGTTTTGTTTTTCAGAGCGCTTTCGGCTGTACTTGCTACAATTATATACAAAAGCGTTCGGAAAAACAAAACATTTGAACTGTTATCAAGGAAGTATTTTATTTTACCAATCTGAATATGCGTGTCGTTTATGTATGTGTATAGAGGCATGTGTGTATGTTTATATTCCGAACACGGTAAATAAATTTTTGCTTAATTAAAACTTATATGATCACATTAAAAATTATAGAAGGAACGTAACCATAATAACTAGTTTACCAATTTTAATGAAACCTGCATATATATATATATATATATATATGTGTGTGTGTGTGTGTGTGTGTGTGTGCACGCGCATGTGTGTGAATTTCTATACAAATATTTACCATTTCCTTTAAATCAGTTTATAGTAGTTGTCTATCCGACAAGGAACGATCATGAGTATGATATTCTGAGCGCAGTAATTAATAGCTATAATGATATATAAAACATATATATATATATATATATATATATATATATATATATAGATAGATAGATAGATAGATAGATAGATAGATAGATAGATAGATAGATCGTTCAATAAAATTGCCTCTGTCCGAGGTCATCGTCGATACAGCTTGGGAAACAATTGGATACCAAATCAGTGGTTCTACTTCATGTCGGACATCTGATCCTTCATCTCAACTGTCATATTGACAAACCGATGGTGAGCTTTCTTTTCGACGGTGCCCCCAAAGGTACTTACCCTGCTAAGAGGACACGTGTTGAAGGTGATACGAAAAAGTGAAATTCCTGCATAGCCACTCCTGAATTACGAGAACCATATGAGTTAGTGGAGAAATATTACCCACCTCGATCAAGGCTTGATCCTCGAGTCTATCGCTACGATGTGGGTGGTGTCATTAAATCTAAAGCAACGATAGAATAAATAGAGCAACATGATATGTTCGTTGTTCGCAATCTCCAGAGCCACCAAAAAAGACTTGTAATTGGCATGCATTACCTCTAGTAGCTTTGTGGGCCTCTCGTATAGCCACTTGTTCCTTCCGTCATCGAATTTCAACTCACTGATTATCGCTGTGAACCTTTTTATTTACCTTCTTCTTCTTCTATGTGCCCTGTCCCTTCAGGACGTAGGCGATCATGGATCTCCACGTCTCCCTATCCCTTGTGGCTCTTAGTATGTTTGCTCCTGTTGCTCCTGGCAACCCCCGTTCCGTCATCCACCTGATCAGACCCTGCAAATATGTTATCCGCTGCCTTCCTCTGTCTCTCCTTCCTTCTATCTGTCCAGTCAGTATGAGGTTCTCCAGGCTCTCCTTCCTCATTGCATGTCCCAGGAACTTCAGTTGTCTCTTCCTGATGCTCAGCATCAATTTTCTTTTTGTTGCCATTCTTTCTAACACTTCGTCGTTGCTTGTATGCTCAGTCCAGGATATCCGTAGCATCCTTCTGTAGAACCACATTTCGGCCGCTTCCAGTTTTGTCCTCATTTTCGATGATATTGTCCAGCATTCACTGCCGTATTGAAGAACTGACATCACGTAGCAGTCTAGCACTCTTTTCTTTGTTTCTAATGAGATCTTCCTGTGTGTTAGTATTTTGCTCATCTTCTGGAACGCGTCCTTTGCCATGCCAATTCGCCTTCGGATCTCCGTGTCGCACTTTACATCTCCTGTTAGAACACTTCCTAGGTACTTAAATTCTTGGACTTGTTTGATTCTGTTATCCCCCACCTGTATTTGGCATTTTGGGTTGTATCTTTTGCTGATGACCATGCACTCAGTTTTCTTAAAGTTTATTTGTAGTCCCTTCTTGTCACTCTCCACTGCTACTTTCTGTATGAGATCTTGCAGTTTCCTTTCCGTGTCCGCAATCAGTACTGTATCGTCCGCGTATCTTATGTTGTTCAGGTTGTGACCACCAATAACAAATCCTGGTGTGTCATCTAGGGTCCTCTGTCGATAATATCTGAAGGAGAAATGAAAATAAAGATTCTGTCGACGGTCTGTTAGTCAGTTAAGTGCCATTCACGATCATGTCTCGAAAGTGATATGACTAACAGGGCAGAATATTTTCCCACAGTAGGTTTCCATTACTTTCTGTAGTAGACTGGTTGCCAACCAAAATTATGGAACCCAGTCTGTCCTGCTATTTAACCTACGCCTGAAGGGAGAAGAGATGGATTCATACCATTCCCAAGAGTATTTACGCGTAAGTTAAGGCAACTAATTCAACTGGAATTCGAACTTGGTTCTCCGATTTCTCGTTCCGAGCCGATATCTACTGCATCACAACATAATTTAATTGTAATGTGGAAAACGGACATATTTACTATATGATGAGGAATAAGTACATTGCAATATTTTTTTTTTTTTTTTTTTTGTGGACGATAGTTAACCGGTTCCGTTTATCTCTTATGAAAACTCGATTGATGATCATTTATGCTTTTGTTATTCTCGAAGGAGTTTTCATAAGAGAGGAGCCAAACCTGATAACTTTAAGAAAATTATTTTATGTACTTTTCCTTTTTCTTTAAACTATTTTTTAAACTAATGTTGATCCAATACAAGGCACTAGGGCAACTAAAAATATAGAGTGTTCCTGTGTAGACTAGTATTAGCGTCAGAATGATCAAGATAACAAGAAATATAGCCAGCTAATTCTAGACTTGAAGAGGTCAAGATTTAATTACTGGATAAATTTCAGAGTTCGGGTGGAGACGTTAGAAGCATAGGATTGAAATAGACTTTCAAAGAAATCAGAAACTCAATCCTAAACAAGAAACAAGGCATAAACAACTACTCCTGTTCAAAAGGCCAAGAAGGACTGTGAACCAGACAATGGAGATATTAGAAGTGTAGAATTGAAGTAGACGTTTTAAGTAACCGGAAACCCTATCCTAAGCAGGGAACATGGAATAAACAACTACTCCTGTTCAAAAGGCCAAGAAGGACTGTGAACCAGACAATGGAAATATTAGAAGTGCAGAATTGAAGTAAACGTTTGAAGTAACCGGAAAACCAATCCTAAGCAGGGAACAAGTCATAAATATCTATTCCTTTTCAAATTTTGAATGTTTAAAATTTGGAGCCAAGCGTATAACACTGCGTCATGTTGTTTTTCAGGTATCTAACCCACATCAATTTCTGTACTAGCATCAAGTCACAAGTCACCGTGACCGAGATTTTGATCATAATAGTTCATTCACTAACTCTATCTTAGTTTTCAACCTATGAAAATCATGACATTGTACTTTTTTGATTCTCAAAATAATTCTTATTGCATTTTGGTTTTCTCTTTGTAATAATTAATTGTCAGAGACGAGAGAGAGAGAGAGAGAGAGAGGGGGGGATAGAGAGAGGGAGGGATGGGTAAACAGACAGACAGACAGACACTCAGAGAACAAGACGGGACATGAACAGCGTAACGAGATCAATCTACTTATTGATGGTTATTCGGATTAGCAGACACTTGAAGAAAGTCCGAGTGCACAACGGTAAGGATGTTGTGGTAACAACACAGATAAAGACATTAGTCCGAATGCACAACGGTAAGGATGTTGTGGTAACAACACAGATAAAGACATTAGTCCGAGTGCACAACGGTAAGGATGTTGTGGTAACAACACAGATAAAGACATTAGTCCGAATGCACAACGGTAAGGATGTTGTGGTAACAACACAGATAAAGACATTAGTCCGAGTGCACAACGGTAAGGATGTTGTGGTAACAACACAGATAAAGACATTAGTCCGAATGCACAACGGTAAGGATGTTGTGGTAACAACACAGATAAAGACATTAGTCCGAGTGCACAACGGTAAGGATGTTGTGGTAACAACACAGATAAAGACATTAGTCCGAATGCACAACGGTAAGGATGTTGTGGTAACAACACAGATAAAGACATTAGTCCGAGTGCACAACGGTAAGGATGTTGTGGTAACAACACAGATAAAGACATTAGTCCGAGTGCACAACGGTAAGGATGTTGTGGTAACAACACAGATAAAGACATTAGTCCGAATGCACAACGGTAAGGATGTTGTGGTAACAACACAGATAAAGACATTAGTCCGAGTGCACAACGGTAAGGATGTTGTGGTAACAACACAGATAAAGACATTAGTCCGAATGCACAACGGTAAGGATGTTGTGGTAACAACACAGATAAAGACATTAGTCCGAGTGCACAACGGTAAGGATGTTGTGGTAACAACACAGATAAAGACATTAGTCCGAATGCACAACGGTAAGGATGTTGTGGTAACAACACAGATAAAGACATTAGTCCGAGTGCACAACGGTAAGGATGTTGTGGTAACAACACAGATAAAGACATTAGTCCGAATGCACAACGGTAAGGATGTTGTGGTAACAACACAGATAAAGACATTAGTCCGAGTGCACAACGGTAAGGATGTTGTGGTAACAACACAGATAAAGACATTAGTCCGAATGTAAATAATCTCCTGACTATTCTGTGCAAAAATTACATTTTTCTCTGTCGAGCGGAAAGTGATGGACCAACATTCAAATGCTGTTTGACATTACTTTTCCCAAGTTTTGTTGAATTCGTTTTCCGTGTTCTTGAATGGACTGAGTGAATAAACGATAAGGAACTGAATAAACCTCAAAGACACCTCTCAGATTTTCCTAACATCATTTAAAAGATGAGATTAGCAGTTTTTACACCAAAACATATCTATTGCATGTCTGAGAATTTCTGATCAAAATCAGGCTGATTTGAAAACTTACACTTCGAATGAGTATTTTTTTTATGTAGAACTATATTTGATAACGAATGCCTCAGACCAGGCACTGGAAAGAAGACCTTCGATTTAACAACAGCTGAAATCTTCATAATAAATTTAGTTTCTCTTACCTCGATGGTCATTGTTTTAAGTTGTCATAGCAACAGATCAATTTTGAATATTGATCGGTGAATATTTCAAATATTGCATCGTCTAGATCAAAGAAATAATTGAAACGCTCAGTGGCGGATACGTAAGCGATTGATCGGCTTTAACTCGCACCGATATTCACCCAATTATAAACTTGGGCAAAAAGTTTTCTTTTTTTTCTTTGTTATTGTTATTGTCAGGTTAACTTCGGCTGAAGATAATTTTACATTGTATGGAAAATATTGTGATAATTACAACCAAATGCTGCTCTCTCTTTATCACTCCCTCCTTCATCGCTCTCTCTTTATCGCTCCCTGTTTATCTCTCCCTGTATTTATCTCTCACTGTATTTATCTCTTTCCAGTTTCACTCTCTCTATCACTCTCTCTCCTTCCTTCTCTTTTTATCTCTCTTTCTCTTTATCTATCTTTTTTCTCTTATCACTTTCACTTGGTTTATGTCTGTCTCTCTTTATCTGTCCCTCCTTGTCGCTCCCTCTCTTTATTGCTTTATCTCTCTCTCTCTTTATCACGCTTTCTTTATCTCTCTCACTTTACCCTTCTCTGTCTTAATCTCTCCCTATCTTTATCTCACTCTTTATCTCTTTCTCTCTTTTTATCACTTTTCATCTCTCTCTTTATCTCTCTTTCACTTAGTTGGTTTCTCTTTATCACGCAGTTTATCTCTCTCTTTCTCTCTCCCTCTCTTCATCTTGTTATCTGTCTGTCTGTCTCTTTTTATCACTTTCTGTCTCTCTCTCTCTTTATCTCACTTTATCGGATTACAGACACGCACAAACACACGCGAAAACACTCTGTTAGTATGTGTATGTGTAATGGTTGTGAGTGTGTATGTGTGTGAGAGAAAGAGAGAGAGAGAGGTGGGGAAAGGCAAATGATAAGAGTAAAACTAACGGAATAAACACGAGAAAATACGATTCGTTTTCTTTGTTTTTCTAATTGGGTAACCCACGTCTCTCTCTCTCTCTCTCTCTCTCTCTCTCTCTCTCTCTCTCTCTCTCTCTCTCTCTCTCTCTCTCTCTCTCTCTCTTCCAACTTACACACTAACAGACTCCTTGCGTATGCGTGTCAATTTATCCATTAAATATCTTATGTCAACACGCAAGCAAACAAACAAAAATACACACACACACAAGCACCCGTAGACAGAGAAAACGCACATTGATTGATCCACCTCCGTCTATGTGCGCATATGCAGAGGCAGATCAATAAATCCAACACCTGATACTTTAATTAGCTAAAATTTAATTTGAAATTTCACTGTATAAAGTTCGATCGACAGGATTAAAATTCGGTACAAAATTAAGCGTATTAAAAAAGGAAATTACAAGCTTATATAAATTGTATATATATATATATATATATATATATATATATATATATATATATATACATGTATATATATATATATAATATAATTATATGGTTATGTCAATTTTACATTGGGACATGAAAATTTCTATGTTTCGAAATAGGTTCTCATCATCAGGCAATGCTGGTGTGTTTGTGCAGATGATTTACATTTAAAATGAGTCCTCTTCACTTGGAATTATATATATATATATATATATATATATTGTTTAAACGTTATTTTAATGGATACTCATATTTGAATAAATCCTCTTTTTATAATTAATATATTTATTTTATATATATACTTGCATGTTCATATATTTTGAGAACACACACGCATAGATAGATAGATAGATAGATAGATAGATAGATAGATAGATAGATAGATAGATAGATACCTCTTCTAAAGAAACGCTATACCTAAAGTTTGAAATTAATTTTTTCAAAATAAAAAATCATTCTTGAAATTGTTATTTTTGCTTTAAATTCAAACTAAGAGGTTCAATTTAATATTTTCAATAAACAAAATACTCTGCTGTATTACAAAACGAACTTAAAATATAAAATATACTTTTCTAAAGTTTTATTTGATGATTAACTGATTAATTAGTTTAATTAATCTGATTTGAAACAAATATTGCTTATTTTCGTTTGAAATATCAGAGAAATTTTCAACACAGGGATAGATCTTTTTATAGCATGTTTACTGCTCTGTTGACAATCGAAAGTTTTACTAATTTTAACTACTGTAAAAAATAGTATTTTAACTACTGTTAAAATACTATTTTAATAATAAAATACTATTAAAATACAATCGCATTCTTTTCGTGCGCTCAGTCTTTTAATGCTCGAGTAACCACATCATCCTCATAATACTTTAAACCGCAGATAGGACTGAATTATATATATATATATATATATATATATATATATATATATGCAGGTATGGATGTAAATAATAAGTATACATATGTGTATTCACGTAGGTACACACCGATATATAAATACATATCAGGTTTTTATGCCAGTATGCATCTGTTCTGTTGTTTCTGTCTGTTTCTCCAGCAGAAGTATAAGCAATAGTATTTGCTTATACTTCTGAGATGATGTAGTATTTACATGATTTACGTTGTTCAGACTGTTATCTTCATCTTTATTGCCATGTTTACGACGTTTCAGTCGTTGTACGGCCTTCTTCAGATGTTTGGAATTTGGAACAGAAATTGTTGGGAGTTGAAGTTTAGGTATTGTCCGGTAAAAGCCTAAACTTAAACTCTCACCACCAACACAATGTTAAGAAAGAGATCGTCCGCTGCTTGCGACATCTAGCAAAATTGATAAGCGGCAACCCAGAGACATGGGCAATAAATAGTCGGTATAAGCAGTACCCTACAACGTAGCAACTACCCGGGGTATATGACAAACGTGGAAGGAAGAGTGCATGAAGATAACAAAACTCAGAAAACAGTCTCGGGCTGCCTACCTTATCTGAACGAATTATTGGAGAAAGAATCTTTGGTCCATATCGAATTATCGGGGAAACATCTATGGTTCATGTAACATCAGGAGAAATATAAAGGAGAAATAGGCCACAACCTTATGGTAAGGATGCAACAATATCGCAAGGCCGTCACACGAGGGGAAATAGAAAAATCAAGCGTAGCTGTCCACATATGAAGGGAGAAAGGGAATCACCACCTCCTTTGAGATGAAGTTCAAATAATTGATAGAGAAGACTATTGGAAACTACGTAAACTTGAGGAATCAACGCATATGCTAGTCCACAAAAATGTTCTAAGCCGTCCAATTATAGAAATGAATACAATATGAAATACTGCTAGAAAAAATCATTAGCTTCCAAGATTGAAACATGAGATTTGGTAACATGAGATTTGGTTACTGAGACATTAGGTTCATAAGTTCAAAAGATTCATACACTGATGTCCTCAAGAATAAAAGCGTTGGTTCGATCTCTTGATTGTGAATTCAATACCTATTTATTCAAATAACACATCACTCAATAAGTCCCGTGGCTAACATATACATGATTCTACTAATAAAAAATGCATATGATATTTATGAAGTATTAACCTTCAAATGCCATGAGACAAAATTATATATATGTATATATATAAAATGAATTTTACAAGTTTTTCATGAATTACGACAAGACATGTAAAAGATAGTACTGCTGGTGTTATTTTAATTAGTAACAACATGGTTTCCGGTTTTCCATTTTCTGCAATATATTATTATATTTTCTGTCGTATATTATACTTCCTGCGATACATTATAGTGTCTGCGATTCATTCATATATATATATATATATATATATATATATGAATGAATGAATATATATATATATATATGAATGAATCTCAGACACTATCTGAAATAAAACATAAGTATACACATAAGTCCCAAACACGCACTAGTATGCATCTGTTCTGTTGTTTCTGTCTGTTTCTCCAGCAGAACACAAAAGCCAATTTTGGCTGCAAAGCCGTCAGACGTTTTGAAGCTGTTTTCGTTTTCAACTCAAATGCCTCGAGCGAAAGAACTAAATAAATCATAATTTACTATTTTGTCGTTTTTCTGACAGTCAACGTTTGAAGCGTTCATCAACGGGCTAATACGGGAATATATACTTTGTTGACAAAGTTTCCCACGCGCTTACAATCGCATTCTTTTCGTGCGCTCAGTCTTTTAATGCTCGAGTAACCACATCATCCTCATAATACTTTAAACCGCAGATAGGACTGAATTATATATATATATATATATATATATATATATATATATGCAGGTATGGATGTAAATAATAAGTATACATATGTGTATTCACGTAGGTACACACCGATATATAAATACATATCAGGTTTTATTAGAACATTGCCCAATGTAATATAACAGAGTTATTAAGTCTATATTATTAAATATATATATTATCCCACGTTTCTCTTTTTTCAGTGCTTTTGTCAGCAGAAACAAAATAAATTTAATAAACAGAAGTTAACTTCCCCTCTTATAACATTCGATAAATAAGGCCCCCAAAATGTTTAATATTTACTCCTTCAATTGTACTTTCATCTTTAGGTTTCTGGGAAACCAAATTAAAATTATACGTTTAATAAATGAAAATAATAACATCCCAGATGTAGAACTTACAACGACTTTAAACAACGCTAGTACCAAAAAACAAAATTCAAATAAAAAACGGTCAGTTCATAATATGCACTTGATAATTGCATAGTATATAAAACTTTGAGTCGTGTTTTAGACGTAGAATAATATGTATATTTATTAATATATATATATATATATGTGTGTGTGTGTGTGTGTGTGTGTGTGTGTGTGTGTGTGTGTGTGTGTGTGTGTGTTGTTTTTTCCTATAGGAAATGGAAAGATTATATTGAATCCATTGCTAGGTCTGCTGTTAGGAAGGTTGGTTCATTGTCGTGCAAGAAAATTTTTCTCCCTCAAATCTATCTTACGTATTTATAAGTCGATCGTTCGTCCTTGTTTTCAATATTACTGCCACATCTGCTTTTCCTGCTTTTTATTAAGAGATTCTTGTTCATATCTGCAATGTTACTGGTCCTAACCTAGCATCTGGCTTTCATGCACTTTCCCACCTTTTCTATAAATACTTTCATAGTAACGGCACCGACAAACTATGACTATTTTTCTTTCTCTCGTGACAGGTTCTCATCATTTTACTACTGAAATTGCTAGATGTAACCGCAATTTCTATAACTACAGTTTCTTCTTTCGCAGTTCTTGATTATGGAACTTTTTCCAAATTTCAATGTCAATCGATATCTTCTGTTTTTTTTAATTCTTGTTCGTTTATTTTTCACCCTTCTTTTTCTAACACTTACGTCTTAGTGGATTTGTTACCTTGCTTGAGGTGAAATGATTAAGATAGATAGATAGATAGATAGATAGATAGATAGATAGATAGATAGACAGATAGAATTATGACGAAGTTTAATATAAATGAAATGCAATAAGAGATTCAGAACTTTGGATAATAATAATAAAACAATATTGTTAAAACATAATGGAAAGATTCGCACTCATTGTAGAACTTAGGAATATAAGAATACGTTTTAATTCGAGATTTTTTTTTTTTTTTTTTGCTTTTGAAATTGCTTTTTGGACTATTATTAATTAAATCTTTTTTATTTGTTTTCTTTTGGGGTTGAAACTGCGAACAAAGGGGCTGGGAATAATGTCCATCAGAAATCTAGAATTTCTTTAACAATTGTTGACAATCTAGAATTTCTTTAACAATTGTTGACAATTGTTGATATATATATATAAACTTATTTATTAATGGAACTTTGTCTCTGTGTGTGTGTTTGTGCGTGTGTGTGTGTGTGTGTGTGTGTGTGTGTGTTTTTTAATCACATCACCACAAGCAAGGCAGTAAGGCCACTGGTGTGCAGGGGGCTACGTAAGAGTGAATAGATTGGAAAAGAGAAAGCCGGAAACCACATCCTAAACAGGGAACAAGGAATGAGCCTCTACACCTGTTCAGTAGACGTGGGTGGAGTGTGAACCGGGCGATAGTTCAGTCTAACTACTCCAATTGAAAAAAAATTAACAAAAGAGAAAAGTAGAAAGATTGGAAAAGAGAAAGCCGGTGTGTCCGTTACCTATAGACTCCGAAACGGCTGAACAGATTTTCTTGAAAATTTACACATTTGTACTATAAGCGTCTGCGAGTGTTCTTAGCGAGGTTTTGTGTCGTGTTACCCCCGATAAAAATCGAAAATCGATAATCGAAAAAATCGGATTATAGAAGGAGTGGTCCGATTTTAATCAAATTTGATACACTCATAGACAAAGACATAAGAAACAATATTCAGAAGTTTCAAGGTTGCATTTCTTACAATAGTGCAGAAAATCGATAATATATATATATATATATATATATAAGGCAAGATGTTTGTGTGTGTGTGTGTCTGTTTATCTGCCTGTATGTCTGTATTTTTTTAGCCCTTTTATTTTAGTTTTTGCTTCGGGTTTAGCTCGAAGTAGGTAAAATTGTAGTTCTTAGTCTCAGCCATGATACCATTTACTCAGAGGACTTATTTAGCCGTCGAAATTCAGTTTACGACGAAAAAAACTTATTTGATATCGATACCAGGAAATCAAAATTTGACTTACATCCATTTATTTTTCTTTCAATCTCCGTTTCATTTTAACTCGAAACAACTATTGCTTTTTAGTCTTTCGTGCCAACATCCAAAGAGTCTGAGCTCCAGGACCATGGATTAGTTTTAAAGCTTTTATTACACCCGGGCAACGCCGGGTTATACTGCTAGTATATTTATAAAATCAACATTAGGCTGTTAGGAAAGGCTATTTATATATATATATATATATATATATATATATATATATATATATATATATATATATTATAAATTATGTTTTAGAACATGTACATAATTTCTTCTATGTATGCCCTCTTCCCTACAATCATGTTTGTTTCGGTGTTTGGATTTAAACACTTCTTCGGGGGAAATAAAGGTTTGGAATCATTCTCTGTTTATATTTGGTTCGTTGTTGTCGTGGGGGTTGGTTGGGGTTATTGGTAATTAAGTGAATGTCTCGTTTTGATCGTTAGACTTTTGAGGGATTTGGTGTGTAAGTGTGAAATTGTTGATTAATGGTATTATCTGTTGGAATGTAGGTTTTATCTTTTTATCCGTTGGGTATATCTTTTGGTTAGGATTTCTAAGAGGGTACTGTTGAGTGGTCATTTTTATGGTCGGCTATCATTTAATTGGTTGTTGTCAACAACGAACCAAATCGAAAAAAACAAAAAACAAATGAAAAGCAATCTTGTATAGTTTAAAGGTATGCTATATTCATGGAAGAAAGTGCCCAATATCCACGACATAGCGTGTGTAAGTATGAAGTCAAAGCGATTTGTGACAGTCAGTTTCATTCATTAACGCAAGTCTCAAGCCTGAAGATAGCGTTTAAGCATTTAATAACTACTCGGTGCCTACCTACCTACACACACACACACACACACACACACACACATATATATATATATATATATATATATATATATATATATATATATTTGGGCAGCAATCTTTCATTTAAACATGCTTCCTTACAAACGACCGACAAAGAAGATTTTATTAATTTTTTTTTGTAATTTTTCCAGTATTCTTACATTTTTGTTTTTTGCAGGAGATAAGGAATGTAAAAATGTTCAATAGTTTTAGACTTGATTAATTTATTTAAGTACCTTTTTTAATAAATCTGTGGGATTCTTTCTTAATTTAGTAAATTTTGTGTCATCTAGGATAGGTTGATTTTTTTTGTTGTAATCTAATTGGTTGAGAACTACGGAGTTGCTTTTACCAGCACATCTGATGATAATATTGGTGTTGTTTCGTAAATCTTTTGCAGCTAATTTTAGTTTATTTGCGAGCATATTATCGCGTTTGTTGTCTGGATAACGGTTATTTAAACCTTCGGCTTTTAGAAGATTTATCAGATTTGGATGTTCTGTAATTAAATTAACATCTACATACAAACTAACGGTGTTAGTATGGAATACCCGTTAGGTCCTACTTTCTTGAATTTTTACAACTTCTATATCGAAAACAAAGTGTTTAAAACGACTGACAAAGCAGAGATTTACACACAGTACGTCGACGACATTTTTGTTTGAATATAAAATATGGACGAAATCGTAAATCTAAAATTAAATTTTGAAAATGACTGCTCACTGAAATTTACTTATGAACCCATGGACAATAACAAAATCCCGTTTCTTGACGTCAATATAGACCTAAAAACCAACGAATCTATCACTTATCTGCATAAAAAAAAAACACAAGTAAGCGCTCTTGTATTTTTAATGCCCGGGTAGATATAAAATATGTCATAACGAACTTCTTAAAATAGTGCACATCAAAATTCCTCATCCCAAAGAATATTTTTGAGGGAACTAAAACACATAAAACAAACATTAGTCAACAATAATTTTCCCAAATACATCATTGATAAACGAAATACATGACACTAGTATTAACAATCACACACAAAATCCTCAACATATTTTATTGCAACCAAATGTACATTAATAATCAACAGGATGAATTTTCAATACAACAAATTATTAAACACCATATTGCCGCCGTAATTTCTCAAAAACATGTAAAATTTATAATAGATTAACGAAAATGGAAAACAGCAAATCTTGGTGTTTTTAATAATAATAACCTCATCAAATCTAAACTAGCGATGACTAATATAGTGATTGAATTCCAATGCTCTGTACAAGATTGTGTTTTTTGTCATAAATCAATTACCTATATTGGCCATAATACCACTTCTCTAAGAGACACCTTACATGCCACCTATCTGGGAATAATAGTGTAATAAAATATACATTTATTAACCCAGAACTTAAAAGAACATCCGGAATTCAGATTATGAAAAGTAGGTAAAAAATAGTTCATCAAAATTTGTTTCAGGTGAACAGGGAGCTAAACGAACATAAGTGACGAGCGCTGAAAAAGCACACATTTTAAGAATCTAGATTTCTTGGAATTTAAATTTTCCCCGCCAGAATTTTTCCTGTATTTGGCGAACACACTGTTGAAATTAATGTGCGCCTAAAAATCGCCAGGGGAAAAAGACACAGCGAGCAGCAACAAGCTCTCAAGAAACTGAAGATTCGTACCTAAGAGGAACATTCTCTGCTACCGATATACACATAAAAAAAAACAGTTTCAAGAAGAATAAAAACTTCTCCCTCAACATCAAGCAACTTGAAGAAATACCAAAGTTCTATCAATCTTAAATTTCACTTTCCTAGTAAGAAAGAAATTCTACAAGTCAACTGTATTAATA
This sequence comes from Ascarosepion bandense, assembly GCA_037127315.1. Taxonomy (NCBI): domain Eukaryota; kingdom Metazoa; phylum Mollusca; class Cephalopoda; order Sepiida; family Sepiidae; genus Ascarosepion; species Ascarosepion bandense. Next base: position 4,170,733 of record JBBBDQ010001581.1, read on the forward strand.
TTTAATACACGTAAAAAGCAAACAATTTCACCCAAAGACGATCTCAGACGATCACAAAAAAATAATTCAGTACTACATTACATTCAAAGGTAGAGAACTCGTAATTTTTCTTATAATTCCGCACAACGCCCTTTTATCAACCTTTATACTTAAAAAAAAAAAATCAATTATTGCAAGAACTTTGAAGATTTCATAATTGAACTTTAATTATGCACATACATTCTTAATAATTCATTTTTTTTCTAAGAACAATATAATAGCCAATTTTTCCTCTTGGCATAATCTGCATATTTTACCACCGTTGTAAGGTTTGGTTGTTTTTACTATTCTCCAAGCTATCTCGGGTTTTTTCCATACTTTAATTGTAATTTCCACACGTGGCTAGACAGTTTTGTACAATTTTTAAATGTAGATTTATGGTTAGTCCATATAAATTTAAAACTGTCTTCGGTATATCCTAAATATATTTTACTTTGACCATTTATGTCAAGTACTTTTGCTTTGTAAATAATCCTTTTTTTTTGACAAAGTTCATTAACTCGGCATTTGCTTTTGTTCCTACAGTTATATACCTTGTTAATGATGTCATTTTGTACCCTGTTATTTAGGTTTCTGGCGTTTTGCTTTTTTAAGTGATTTTCTAAATTTCTAATTACAGCTATAACTCAGTTTGATTGAATTCCTATTGAAAATTTAGTTTGATTCTGAACATTTTGGAAAGTCTTTATCGATTAGTTTAAAAAGTATTTGTCCTATTCTCGTTTTTAGTGCTAAATTAAATTTTAGGTTGAAGCAGATAACGTTTCATTTTCTATCATTGTTTTTCATTTGTCTGCTTGGTTGGTGTTGTATTCTAAAATATTCTTATGGCCAGATTTTTTAGGGCATCTTTATAATCTTTTTTGCTTTTCATCAAATATTGCTTTGTTTGATAAATTTTTTGATAGCCTGTGTTCTATTCCTTCATGGATGTGCTTGTGGGATGTTTAGATCTTGTGCTTACGTACTTTAAAGTTGCGTTTGCTTTCATATTTCATATTGCCAGTTTGGAAATTAAATTATACATTGGACTTCCTTCATATCCGTTTCAACTACTATTTCAACATCTGGATCTTTAAAATGTTTGTAAAGCATTATCCTTGTAAAATGAGAATTTTTTTTACACTGATTCGCGAAATTTGAATTCTTTTTTCTTCAAAATTGTTTTCAGCGATTTTGATTCAATTTTGCGTGTGTGCGGTTCTGTTTTTTAGTGATAAGAAACATGATACGGGTCATCAAGTTCTGTTTGTTGTTTATTTCATTTTTTTTTTCAGAAACCAGAATTACTTTTTTCGCAAGGGCTCCCGAATTCTTTTATATTTAGTTTACGCTTGAAATTAGCGATTCTCAAAACCGAAAAAAAAAAAAAATAGCGAGTGAGTGTGAAAATAGACAACAACCAAACTAACACGCATGCATATGAATTTCTGACCTGCTCACCGACCACTTAGCTATATATATATACAGTGTTTTCGGTCGTCAGAAAAACAAACGCATCTCGATATGTAAAGTTACAAATTTATTTGCCTTTACGATTATGGACATTTAATTTATGATTCAAAAAGCAAACAATAATAATAATAATAATAATAATAATAATAATAATAATAATAATAATAAATTTATACGGTTTCTTAGACTTTTTCACCTATATATATATATATAGATGAAAAAGTGTAAGAAACCGTGAAATATGAGAAATATATATATATATATATATATATATATTTGAAAAAGTATGAGAAACCTTGAAGATCTCTCTCTCTCTCTCTATATATATATATATATATACAGTTGCCTCTAAAAAGGCGATGAATATGGTTTAAAATGTTTTTGCAAACGACATAATAATCTTTAAAATCTAAGAAAACATTCTACGTAATGTCATATTTTGTTGAATCTATATATAAAAGCAAGATGTTTGTCTGTCTATCTGTCTGTCTGTATGTATGTCCTTTATACAAATCCACAATTTTTATCCGATTCTCAGCAAACTTCACACAAATGTTCTTTAGATCATGGGCTACTTATTTTTTCCGATTTCCCCCTCGATATCGGTAATCGATACTCCGATTTCCGATCAAGTCTGATCAAGATCAGGATTTCAGCCTTTTTATCGTGGTTCTTGCTGCAGAATTTGCTCTAACTTGGTAAAATTATAGTTTTTAATCTCAAACATTATTAGATCTTCTAAGACGACTCATTTTCCTCGATATCGGAAATCGATATCACCGATATGCTATCGAATCTGATCAAAAACCGATATTCAGACATCAATATGGATCATTTTCTCCAATTTTAATCTCGATGGGTACGATAAGTTTCCATAGATTTACTTAGGTTAGTTTATTCTTGGATGACTTATTTGACTCCGATATTGGAAAGCGATGCACCGATATTTTATCGGGTCTGATCAAAATCAGGTTTTCAGCCCTTATATTTTGGTTTTTGCTTCGGGTTTGGCTCTAAGTAGGTATAATTGTAGTTCTTAGTCTCAGCCATGATACCATTTACTCAGAGGAGTTATTTAGTCTCCAAATATAGTTTGCCCCGGAAAACCTATTTGACATCGATACCAGAAATCAAAATTTGACTTACATCCATTCATTTTTCTTTCAATCCACGGTTTTGCATTGACTGCAAACAACTATTGCTTTTTAGTCTTTGGTCCCAATGTTCAAAAAGTCTGGGTTCCAGTTTGAAATCTTTCATTACGCCCGAGCAACGCCGGGCTATACTGCTGGTGTTAGATACTTTGACTTACTTAGGAAAACTCTTGTTTAGGAATTGGTAGAAAAATATAAAAAAATATCAATAAATTTTAACTTTACTAACTGCAGGTCATATTTTCTGATAATGCCGTGTTTGAATATCTGTATGAACAATAAATCTACAAGTTTATTATATACATAAAATAAATTCAAAATCTTCTTTAAAATACTGGTGGTCGTTGAATTGTAGCGAGCTTTTCCATTCAATAACAGCAAAACTTAGTTTAATAATATCACTTGACCATTTCAAACTAATTCAAAATTTTTAAAAAATTATAAATTTATAAATTAGTCTAGTCGAAATGTTTACAAAAATGAAAACAATTCTTTTAAAAATTATAATTTATCAACTTTTTTCTCCAGTTTCCATGATATATTTTTTACATAAAAGCAAATAATATTTTCTGATTAAACTGTCTTAGTTTTTATTACGTTTTTATTTTGCGATTCCAAACAAAGTTTCGGTAAGTGGATGACCTCTTTGATCAGAAAAATTTCATAATAAATAAGAGGATTTGTCCATTTAATTGCTATAAACATTAAGCCTAAAAAGAAAAATTTCTAGAACTCTCATAAAATTAGATAAATGTTAGCTAACATATGTATTAAATAATTTACAAAATTTACTAAAATAGAATTATTTAAACAATAATTTAATTTATTTGTGAATAAGTCCTAAAAGGTAAAATCCTACAATTGTCTAATTTGTGCAAGAATTTCCAAATCGGTATGTTTTGAACCACAAAAAGCCACTCAAAGTTCCAGTACAAATTCATGGTTATCCGTTGACGCAAGAAAAACAAAAATTTTAACCACAGTCTTGAAGGTTAAAATAAAACAAAAACAGAACTTAATAAAAATATCCTTCATCCTAAACATTTAGACGATAGAACCTTGATTTTATTAAATTTTGGAATGTATTCATCATATGTACTAATTTTTACGCATCTTTCCAGTTACACACACACATAAAGTATGTGACACCCAGTCAGGATCGAACTTACTACTCAATTGTAATGATTCTAGCGAGACTAGTTTGCTAACCATGACACCATCTCGAGGTGCCCAGCACGCACTCGCAAATGTCTTTGAACATCTCTCTTCATTGCTTTTATAATCCGTCAACGTTAGAAAATAGAATTTGGAGGCTACCAAAATGGATTCCACAAGAAGCCACGAAAATGAATATCGCCCACTGTCTCTGTGTGTGTCTGTGTGTGTGCGTGTGTGTGTGTGTGTGTGTGTGTGTGTGTGTGTGTGTGTGTGTGTGTGTGTGTGTGTGTGTGTAAGAATTATATTTTCGCAATTAAAACTTCTAGTAAGCAATAATTGTAATATGACCATTGATATATTTCAGCAATGAATAGCAATGTGAGAAGGGCTTGGAAATAGGCTATGTTGCTGAAAAAAATAAACACAATAATTTTCTTTTGCCTCAATCTATGATCATTTGTCTAAAATAATTACTACCATTAATTTATGTACCTCCAAAGATTTGCTAAGAATATGCACAGCATGATGAAAAAAATGGCACAAAATTAATAAACCAGCTTTATCGTCAAATTCGTTATGCTATTTTTAAGAGAAAGCACTAAAGGATTTTTTGTTATTATTAAATTGTAATTTTTGTGTCTTTTTAATATGCTCAAAACGTTGAATAAAATCTTGTTTTTCTTGCGTCAACACGGGAACTAAAATTAGATTAGGAAATTTTAGCTTCGATTTGGAAATTCTTGCAATAAAAAGATAATTGTCAGATTTGAATGAAACTTCAGGACTTATTTAGAGATGAATTAAATTATTTTAGAAATGTTTCAATTTTAGAAAATCTTCGGAATATATATATATATAGATATATACATATATATATATATATTAAACCCCACGCAATTTTTTGAAACTTCGATAAATTCATTTTTGTACTACTTAATGTTTATAATTTTACAATAAGCCGAACTTCTTGGAGAATTAAAATCATCAACGTTTTTTCTCTTTTGTCTTTTTGAAAACAGGCCACCCAGTTAGCAAAAGTCTGTTCTGAATCGTAAAATAAAAAATGCAATAAAACTAAGACATTATTTTATAATAAATTCTTTTAATTGGTTTTCTGAATAAGATACATTATGGACAAAATTGTTAAAAAAACGTTTCGATAAATAACGAATTTTACAAGAATTAGTTTCAAGTTTTTGAAATATGAATTGAAATGATTTCTATAGTTTCAAATATTTTAAATTTAGGTGGTATTGTTATAAAGTGAAATCCATATTTACTAATCATAAATAGGAAAAGTTTACTACAATTCAGTGACCGCCAATATTTTTAAAAAAAGTTTGAATTTTTTCTTTTTTATGTATGTGTGTGTGTGTGTGTGTGTGTGTGTGTGTGTGTGTGTGTGTGTGTGTGTGTGTGTGTGTGTGTGTGTAAATGTTCCGACTTTTGTAAATACGGATGTCCATACACGTTATTAGCAAAGATTAAGAGCGGTAACTATAGTAAATCTAAATCCAATGTACTTACAAGTTCCATAAAATATTAGATTACAGAAAAAGTTTTTCTACTAGCCAGTTAAAATAATATAAAAAGGCGCTCATCTTATGTTCCTCAAGTAATATTTACAGATATATCTATTGTAGAAAAAAGTTAGATAACCTTCTATCTTTCCATCAACCTGTCAACCCCTTAAATAAACAGCTACCGTCGTGTTAAAAATGCATTTCTTGATATTTTAAACATAAATTAATATTTGTCTTACATCAGATTAATTAAAATTTGAATCAGCTAATATTTCTCAAACAGTATTTCAGAAAAATATGTATATTTATATATATATTTAATGATTTTTGATAAAAAGAATTACATTGTGATGACAAATGGCTAAAAATCGTGCTGAAATCAGGAATTCCTAGATATTCCAAAACAAACTCCTTCCAGTCAATTTAAATTACCGTATCTTCCAGCTTACAAGACACTGCAACTTAGAAGATGAACTCTAATATTGTAAAGAAATTTCTAAAAAGAAGTCATTCTTATACAACAACACATTCACCATGCGTACTTCATATACTGGTACCACGTATTGTTTACATTAATCATTCGTCCGATTTTGTTTGTACGGCAATGACATACTAGTTGGTGGTCAGTAAATATACTGTGCACCTTTCATTGTCCAAGTGTGGCTTTATTTTCATAAAAATGAATTAATCTTTTTAAATATGCATGTACAAATATAAAACAAAGAAAGAAATTTTATTTATTCTCAAATCCTCAAAACTCGTCACGGCTGGATTCATGTAAAAGCTCTGAACTATTATTTGCAAAGTCATCACTATTGTCAGTCATGATCCTCCCTACCATCCATGTCATGGGGGTAACCATTGTGGTAACGGATACATTCGTCTTGGCATACGCACGCATATTTTTCAGGGTATTTTTAGGAAAAAGGTGCGTCTTGTAAGCTTGATAATACCGTAGTTTTGAAAGATAGTATTTTGTTTGTCATTAAATTTAAACCTAAAATAAAAGCTTCAAGAATGGTTTTTCAGTTTTTAAACTTCACTTCAAACTTCATGTGTCACGTTTCTATGTAGGTACATACATTAATTATTATACTAAATAATGAAGTTTCCTTTGAATCGAAAATGAGGAAAAAATTGAAGCAGCGGAAATGTGGTTCTACAGAGGGATGCTGCAGATATCATGGACCGAGCATGCGAGCAACGATGAGATGTTGGAAAGAATGGAAACGGAAAAAAAATTAATAGTGAGCATCAGGAAGAGACAACTGAAGTTCCTGGGACATGCAATGAGGAAGGGGGGCTGGGAAAACCTGATACTGACAGGCCAGATAGAAGGAAAAAGAGATAGAGGAAGGCAGCGGATAACATATTTGCAGGGCCTGATCAGGTGGATGACGAAAACGGGGGTTGTGAGGTGTAACAGGAGAAAACATACTAAGAGCCACCAGGGGTAGAAAGACGTGGAGAACTATGATCACCTATGTCCTGAAAGGACAGGGCACATAGAAGAAGATGCCTTTGTTTCGGAAACATTAGCTTCTGAATGTTTGATATATTGTTTGTGTACGGGAAAAGACTCTCAGTCTCAGTTAAAAAATGACCCCAAATGAACAGCTAAAAGAAATGTGCGTCAAAACAAAAAATGTTTAAAGTCAGACCTAAAGATATTTATTAATAAGAGGACGCGATAAAAAACAAAATCAGAAATTTTAAAACTGAACGACTATCTTAGCCGCACCACAACTTTTAATATTTAATTTGCCCAACACCGACTTTCTATAGTTTTATGGTGCGATGCCTCATTTATAACATTTCTGGTATCTGCCTAGAGATGAATAATATATCAAGTATTTGGCAAACATGGATGAACATGTCTGAAATAAGAAAGGGTTTCAAAAGGACTTTTTGTTGCTGTTGTTGTTGTTGCTGTTTTTTGTTGTTTTTTTTCATAACACCGCATTTTTAACTACCTTCACTCTTCGGTAATGTGTATTGTTTTAAGAATATGAATGTTAATTTATACATTTTCTTTGTTCTTGAGGACTAACAGCAAAAATAATATTGTTAATTTACACAATTTATTACATTATTTATTGAAATGTTTGGCAAAACATCAGCCAATTGCTAAATGATTCAAACTTTACTAAACGGTAGATAATAAGGACTTCCTCAAAGTTGTTTCAGATATTTTATAATTTTGTCTATAAATGTATAAATAAAAAATGTTTTCACATTTGAGTGGATGGAAACGAAAAGGAAACTTATATTTAACATCAAGAAAAGACAGATGAAGTTTCTGGGACTTGAGATGAAGGAGGGCGTGAAGAATTTAATACTCACATGACAGACAGAAGAAAAAAGAGACAGAGAAAAGCAAGGCATGACATACTTGATGGGCTTGAGCAAATGAATGACAGAGCAGGGTTTGGGAGAAGTAACAAGAGAAAGGGTGTGAAGAGCTACAAGGGATAGAGAGATGTGGAAGGCCACGATCGCCTACATCTTGAAGGGACATAGAAGAAGAAGAAATGGTTAGCATTGCATTGCATTAGATTTAACTTAGGTAGCTCCAATAAGGATGTGCGTTGTGATGCAGTGGATATCGACTCGGAACGAGAAATGGGGGAGCCGAGTTCAAATTGCAGTTGAATTTCTTGCATTCATTTACGCGCAAATACCCCTGGGAAATGTATTAATCCGTCTCTTCCCTCTAGTTATGGATTAAATAACAGGAGAGATTGCGTTCTATAGCCTTGGCTGGCAACTAATCTACCGCAGAAAGCAATGGCAACCTACTGCCTACTAATCTTCTGCCCAGTCAGGCATGTCTCTTTCGACACATGATCGCCCAAGCGTGTATCACATATGGCATTTAACTGACTGACCTCCACTAAATCGCTAAGAAAATAGCATAGCATGAAAAAGAAAAAAACGTCCCAAACTTAATAAAAACGAACTTTTTCTATCAAAATATGTTAATATGTTATTATTAAGAGGAAAGATCAGAGTACTTTTTAATTATTTTTTGTTAATTAATTCTTTTTATTAGGTTCGAAATTTTGGTAAAAATTTTGTTTTTTATTTTCCTTGGGGGAGGGAGCCAAATTGTTACGAGTTTACAATGGAAAACGTAATATTACATTATTCGCTTTTTTTCCGGTGATAAACACGTTAATTTGGAAATTCTTCCAAAAATCAAATAATTGTTGGATTTTAATGAAATTTTTAATGCTTATTTACAAATGAATGATATCATTTTTTAAATCATTATTTTTAAAAACAATTGGTAAAAATACTGTTACCCAACTCCACGTAAATTCATGAAATTTCAAAAAAATTAAATTCTGTAGTCAGAAGTGGTTTTGTTAGTTAAACGCAGGACTCATTGGCAAATGTAAATCACGTATTATTTTTAAACCATTTAACCCCTTATACCGAAAATCTGCTTCGATTAGTAAAATAAAAAATGCAATAAAACTATGACATTATTTAATTAAATAAGCTTTTATTTGCTTTAATAAATACTATAAATTTCAGACATTATAGTCTGAAGAAAATGATTTGATTGATAATGAAGTTTTAAAAGAGTTGCTTTCATTTTTGAATTTTTGAATTATAATAACTTATAAAGTTTCAAAAATATTTTTGAAATATTTCCAATACTTGTAGACGTTAGGTTGGTAGGTTATAAATTGAAGACTCTATTTACTAAACGAAAACTGAAAAGTTTAATACAAATTTAACTGAAATTTGCCATCGTATTTTTAAAATAATTTATATTTTTTGTGTGTATTTATAGTTTTCTTTTTGTATGGTAATTTCTATATGTACATTAAAAGGTCATATGTTTCAGGATTTCTTCTCCGTACTAGAGAAAAGTTTACAATTATGTCACTTCTGATGGACATACACTTATTTATCACGCAACTGACGAGATGCCAACACATTTCAAATACGGAGGACAGGTAAAAAAGTTCAACTCTCTGATTAAGAAATAGTTTTATTCTAAATTTTGTGCTATAAATAAGTAATACTCGTGTAAATAAGATTAATTTAACATTAAGTTTGATAATCTTTCAAAAATAACGTGTCACATATGTATATTTGATTTTTGCAAGATTTTTAAAATCAAGAATTAACTTTTGTTTAAAAATGTGTCGATCGCTTAAATATGACCGAAAAATTAACAAAACAATCTAAAAATGTTATATTACAATCGATATAATTTCGGTTTGAAATACATCAGAGTATTTTGCTTACTAGAAAGAGTTAATTTAATTATTTAGCTTTCAATTAAAACTAAAATAAAAATTTTAAGAAAACTATTTTATTTTTAAAGATTCAGTTTAAAAGTTAGTTATGGAAAATGAGTGGAGGCACCTCCACTCATTTGCTCCCAAAACGGCATTAATAAAAACAAGGTTTTATTAACAAAAAGTTTATTTTATTAAAAGAAAAAATTTTGATGTCATTATTTTTTTAAAATTTAATCCTTTCTAACACGTTCGAAATTTAAGTTAAAATTTCTTTTTTGTTTTCCGTCAGCGATTCACGAAATTTTTACGTAATATGAACATAAGAAAAACGTAATATTAAGCAAGTCATTTTTAACGTTGAAAGACGCATTAATTAGAAACTTCTTGCAAAAATTAGCTAATTGTCTGATTTTAATGAAACTTTTAGAATTTACTTACAAATGAATGAAATTGTTTATGCATTTATTTTTTTAGAAAATCTTAGTAAAAATATATATTTTTTGCATCTCTTGCCTCCCCTTTAATTAATTGCATATATTTCTAGAAATACTTTATCTATACCAATTTTGTTCATTAGTTAAATGCAGGACTCATTAGGAAATGTAAATCATATAATTTTTTTTAAATTACGAGATATTTTTCCGAAAACCTGCTTCGAATAATAAAATTTAAAATGCATGAAAAATACGCTATTTTTCTTTTAGATAAACTTTAACTTGATTTTATAAATAAAAGTATTTTAGGATACAATATTCTGAAAAACATTCGATGAATAACGAATTTTATAAGAATTGTTTTCATTTTTTTATTTGGCTTCTGATGATGAATTATAAAATTTCAAAGATCTTTTAAATTTCTTCCAGTCACTCAGTGTCTTCGTTTATAAATTTATTTACAAATCGAAAATTGAAAACCTTAATACAAATCATTTAGAATTAAGATTTTTTAAAATAATTAAAAGTATTTTTTGTTAAACTGCAAGTTTTTTTTTTTTTTTTACTATGGAAACTTATAAGAGACTTTTCATTAAAAGAGCACGTGTTTCAATGGTTGTTCCCCTTACAAAATGTTCACACGGATTATGTCATATTTTGGTTACCATACTTCCAGATGTGAAACTGATTGAAAACAGAATCTGTCATCGTCTCGTTGAAAGGTCAACTAGTCAGACATTTCTGATCATGAAATACTTTTATTCGAAATTTCTTGCAATAAGCGAATAATATACGTTTCAAATCAGATTAATTTAACTTTAACTTTGCTAATGAGTGGCGGTATCAAACTAAAAGGGGAAGAAATTGATGCGAACAATCAAAACCCGTCTGAAAATGGCTCGTATCGACTCGTAGTTCGGGTTGAAAATATTCAAAAGGAAAGCACAGAAATACGAGATTAGTAAAAAGAACGGTTTATTCGCGTGAATTAATATTCAATACTGGCGAGTATCGTAGTTATGAAATACTTTTTGCGACGATATTAATTCTTGTAAATACAAATAATGTAGCACAAGACCAAAAATGAGGATAAGGTAAGGCTGACCTTCATATCTCTTAAAATAACTTAGCTAGCCACTGTTGCTGACCCAAGCAAGCTATACAAGGTTCCTTGCACCAAAACATCAAATTCTTATTTAGCTTTCTTACTACAAACACTATAATACCCCAAAGACTCTGTGAAAATCTAACTAGTCTCATAACACTTTTTGCGACTCACTTCAGTCTTACTTACGATTACTTTCATAGTAAATGGAAGACTCCATGTTTAACTCTTTAGCGTAGCAAAATTCGGTCGTCTTTCGACACAAAAAGGCAGCTGTTCATTTTCAGAAAAGAAGGTTTGAAGAATTTAACAATCACAGAGAATATCAAAGCTGGAAAAGCAGGAGAAAGCTATAAATTATTTATTCTGTGGAGTTTGAACAAAAGAATTTGGAGGCAAATATCACAAAGACAAAACAACGGTGGGGGATCCATAAAGAAATAAAAGAAACAGAGTCAGTAACGTCTTCAAGGGATATAGTAAAGTTAGATAGATTTTTTTTTTTAATCATATCACCCCGGGCAAGGCGGTAAGGCCACTGGTGTGCAGGGGGCTACGTAAGAGTGAAAAGATTGGACAAGAGAAAGCCGAAAACCACATCCTAAACAGGGAACAAGGGATGAGCCTCTACACCTGTTCAATAGACGTAGGTGGAGTGTGAACCGGGCGATAGTTCAGTCTCTCTACTCCAATTGAAAAAAATAAGGAAAAGTGAAAAGATTGGAAAAGAGAAAGCCGGAAACCACATCCTAAACAGGGAACAAGGGATGAGCCTCTACACCTGTTCAATAGACGTGGGTGGAGTGTGAACCGGGCGATAGTTCAGTCTATCTACTCCAAATGAAAAAAAAATAAGGAAAAGTGAAAGGATTGGAAAAGAGAAAGCCGGAAACCACGACCGAAGTCGAAGGTGAGTGTACCGGTAACCGCTTCCTAAGCAAGAAACAAAGCGATAACCTCCACTCCTGCTCAATAGAAGAAGGTGGAGAGTAAAACCGGGTGATGGAAGGTACTATCTACAACAATAATAATAATAATAATAATAATAATAATAATTTAAGTTTTAACTTAGTATAAGTCGAAACGAGATTTAAACGTAAAAATTATCTACAATAGCAAAATACTACCCTTGTTAAAAAATTCAGGCAAATTAAAGACAAAATTAAAGACAAAAATTAAAGACGAAAATTAAAGACGAAAATTCACATAAAATATAAATAGCAAATCAACATACCAAGACTGTAAGACAAACTGACAAAGTTGAGCAGAAATACCGAAGTAGGATTCCGTTCTGTAATTTTCCCAGAATATTTTCGTAGTGGCCCGCTATCTTGGGTAGTTGAAGTCGAGAGAGAGAGAGGGAAAGAAAGAATGACTGATACACCACCTCTATCCTTAAAAATTCCTTCAAACAGCGAAACCACTGTGAAGTCGAAACGAGATTTAAACGTAAAAATTATTTACAATAGCAAAATATTACCCCTGTTAAAAATTAAAGACAAAAATTAAAGATAAAAATTAAAGACGAAAATTAAAGACGAAAATTGAAGACGAAAATTCACATAAAATATAAATATTAAATCAACATACCAAGAAGGTAAGACAGACTGACAAAGTTGAGCAGAAATACCGAAGTAGGATTCCGTTCTATAGATAGATAGATAGATAGATAGATAGAGAGAGAGAGAGAGAGAGAGAGAGAGAGAGAGAGAGATACTACACCACCTCTATCCTGTGTTTAGATTAGAATATGTATACTTGGGTGCATCGGTTCGTCTACGTATTAATGTATGTATGCAAGTGTGCATGTGGATTTATGTACTAGTAGGCATATTGATATTTGTTTTACATGCTAATGTATATATATATATATATATATATATATATATATATATATATATATATAAGAACAGACTGGGATAGGTATATAGATATGAACAGACTGAGATAGATAGATAGATAGATAGATAGATAGATAGATAGATAGATAGATAGATAGATAGATTTCCCTTTACAATCATAGTCTCGAAAGCAAAACTGAACAATGGAAAGTCGACGTCGGTCATGGTCAGTTGTTAATGAAGCATATTCAATAGCTGATAATTTTATCCTTCAAGAGAAATGAAAATTGGGACATTATAACAAACCGTTTTTAATCTACTTACATCGTTTATTATTGACAGAGCGAAGAACATCTACTGTTTAGAAAGGAAGGTTATTTATTCGGCGAATATATGACTAGGCAAGAATTAATAATTTGGAAATGTTTTTGTTTGACTCATGTTCTTCTTACATATGCTGGGAACAATACGATTTTATCTAAATCAGGAAATCGTGTCTAGAGGAGAAATCATCGAATTACTTCCTTGTGAGTTTGTTGCGTACAAATTCGATGTTCATGGAATATAATCTCCATGTCAACAAATTGTTATGTACATTCTTTTCGTCTCGTTGTGCGTGGGAATTTTAAGAAGCCCTGAAAGCACGAAGTGTTCGTATTTCTTACTCCATGGCTGCGCGTAGGAATACATAAGAAAAAAAGTCAAATTCTGAAATAAAATCAGCAGATCGGGGTTAAGACTTACATTAAATGTTTCTGTTTGTTTTTGTGCCTAAACATATTTTTCTTTTCTTTTTTTTTTCCCCAATTTTTGACATGTCAGTAAGATTTATCACGTTGAACAGAGATAGAAATACTGTCTGATAGATAGATAGATAGATAGATAGATAGATAGATAGATAGATAGATAGATTAATTCTATAAGAATAGAAAACTAAATTACAAAATCGTGAATGTAATTATTTCCATTATGTTAATCTTAATTACTAATAAAATGGTATTACTTTGATCTAGCAACCATGATTGCTTGCCGAAGAAAAACCAAAATCATTAGATTTTAACCGGGATTACAGAATGGAAAACTTTATTACTTCATTGGTGTTTAAAAGTCAAGAGGAACACTACTTTTCTAATCTGTTCTTGTGCAACTCTACATTACTGTCATCCTGCAAATTAGTAAAGAAGAGCAATCCAGATTTTTTTAACCAGTGAGAAACGTGCGAACCAAAGAAACACCTGACTAAAACAGTGAAACAATAAATCAACAACTGGCGTGCCTTCCGAGTTTAGTAATTTTTTCAAATCCCCTCCCGTCGCTTCTGCTTGTGGCTTTCATACGCAGTAATCCGTTATATAATCCACCTCGATTACCTTTTGAGTGATTTCAAACGTGAAGTAAGAAGGTCAAAGTTTAGTTTTTCAATACACCCCCACTGATGTTAAATATCCCTTCATACAGAGTTATAAATAAAAGACATTTTCTATTTACATATTTTTTTTATTCGATTACAAGTTATATTTTCTGGAACGACGATTTGAGAATTCTTCTTGTCACTCATCACACTTTTCTTCATTGGATGAACTATTGGACGTGCGTTTAAGATGTGTTTAATAGCTCTATCCACGGTTAACTTATTCATACATAGTTCGCCGGTTTTCCTCCTCTTTCTTCATCGCAACCTATCTATCTATCTATCTATCTATCTATCTATCTAACTACAAATATATATATTTGCTGTCTCAATACACTATATATATATATATATATATATATATATATATATATATATATATAGTGTATTGAGACAGCAAATAATTATCTGAACATATATTGTTAAATATAACAAACAATAAATGTCTGGTATATTTAATCATGAGCCGTTCCAAACATCGTATTTTAGATTTAATTTCCGGTGAAAATAAAGTAAAAAGTTGTCCAACACTTGGCCATTTTTTTTTTTTTTAGGCTGGTTCTAAGATTTCAGCTCATATGAACCGCATTACTAATTTACGACTATTTACTACTATTCGGTTACTGTTATTGTCACATAGCAATGTTTTATGTCACCACAAGATAATATCATCTTTCCTGGTGGATATCTTTGTTACCGTCTCTACAACCACTCTGAAGATGGCTTATCTGAGTCGAAAGCTTAGAACCAGCATAATAAAAATATATGAAAATGTTGGACATTTTCTGTTATTATTTTCACCAGAAATTAAAGCCAAAATACGATGCTCATGATTAAACATAACAGACATTCATATATATATATATATATATATATATATATATATATATATATATATGCTCGAACTTATACTTCCCTCCATGCACCTTGCTATGTTTATCTCAATGAGAAGTTACTAATCATCAGCTTTAAAGACAAGGTTAATCTATTAAATCAATGAAATGAACTTACTGTTCACTGTAAACAGAGTTCATTGTTTACTTTAAAATATGGGTTGTAATATTAAGGATTTATATATACTATTTTCACTCGTGTCAATTGTTATTTACCTTTATTTGGTAAGTATTTAATCTAACATATACCGTCAAATTATATAGTAATGAAATATTTAATCTAACATAGATTATCATGTTAATATTCCATACATTTTAATCTAGCATATACTATCTGGTTAATATTTAATGAGTTTTTATTATCGCAGCGATTGTCAAATTAATATTTAATAATTATGATTCTTGAGGCATCAATTTTACATGGTTTGTGAATTTCGAATTAGTGCCATGGTTTTCACTGTTTGTATATCTGCTTTTTTTCCTGTGTTTAGATTAGAATATGTATACTTGGGTGCATCGGTTCGTCTACGTATTAATGTATGTATGCAAGTGTACATGTGGATTTATGTACTAGTAGGCATATTGATATTTGTTTTACATGCTAATGTATATATATATATATATATATATATATATATATATTGTGTGTATTTTGGCAGCATTTTTTCATTAATGCAGGATGCAGGTTTCATTGAATAATATAGACAAGTTTTGTCTATTAATTTTGTGTAGGATCCGTTCGTACCGTCTGATGTTCTTGATGGTGATATCATTGGAAGACAACAAAACGTCACAGTAATTGTTGATTTTTTTATCGGGTCTAAGATTTCGGCTCACATAAGCCATTATCAAAGAATAAATATTAACACACAGTAAACATAGAACATTTAAGTTATTAACAATAAAGAGAATTAAATTGAAAATATAAGTCCATCCTGCATTGATATATATATATATATATATATATATATATATGTGTGTGTGTGTGTGTGTGTGTGTGTGTGTGTGTGTGTGTGTGTGTGTGTGTGTTTATATATATGTTCTTATTTCTTTATATATATATGTTCTTGTGCATGTGTAGTTGTGTCTATATATGTTCTCATGTCCATATATATATATATTCTTCTTTTCTTGTCTATCCTCGTGTATATGTGTGCATTCGCTAGTGTATGAGTGTTCATGTGGTTATTTGCGTGTATTTATGCCAAAAGTTGTATATAACTAGATCCATGTATGTGTTTTAATTCTGTATATGATACTTTGTGGAGTTTTAGTTGCGTACGTATTCTGTTTTTTGCTTGTGTATTTGTGTGCGTATATATTTAATTATGTTTATTTGTTTATGCCCTGGAATATGACTGTGTCTGTTTTGACCTTATTTATACCAGGCCCATGTCTTCTTTTGAATTCGTTATTTTTGTATCCAAGATTGTAGCATTTACAGACATTTTTCGAACCTTGCTTTAAAATTTAACGAATAAATTGGCATGTTGACAAAAACAAGCTAAAAGATTTCTGTATATATATATATATATATATATATATATATGTGTGTGTGTGTGTGTGTGTGTGTGTGTGTGTGTGTGTGTGTGTGTGTGTATGCGTATATGTATCAGTACATGTGTATGTATGCTAGTATATGTTTGTATGTGTATATATCTATTTGTCCATAAGTGGATATCTATATATTTGTATATGTGTGCGTCTATCTCTTTCCTCAATTCATATCTGAATAGCTTCACAATAATCTAAATCTAATGCTTTGTTAAACTTAGAATTTAAAATTCCTAGTTTCTAAGATTTATTTGTAATATATATATATATATATATATATATATATATATATATATAAGTGAACTTAAATTTTTATTGAAAAGTGAAGCTAGTAGTCGATCAATTATGCTTATCTCTATTTAATCAAATATTAACATTAATGCCCCAATAAATAATTTTTAAAGTCTGTTCTTATGTTCGTCAAATTAAAAATTGCATGTATTTTGATTGGTCACCACTGAGCACGTAACACTCTATCCCTGATTAAGGGGGGTTTGGCTAGTTTTGAACCTTTTAAAACTCTTCAACCTGAAATCAATTTCATCACTTGATAAAACACATTCAGTCTCGAAACAAAATGAAAATGGCTACTTTTGTAGTGACTTTATAATATAGTTATAAATTATATATATATATATATATATATATATGTGTGTGTGTGTGTGTGTGTGTGTGTGTGTGTCTATTTCTATCTATCTATCTATCTATCTATCTATCTATCTATCTATCTATCTCAGTCTATTCATATCTATCTATCTAACCGGGTGACGATACCAGAAGACTGCCTCGATAGGAGAGAAGCGGCTCCTTTTGGCCATGACCTTAATCATTTTCTGATACCTCTCTATTTGGTTTATATACCTCATTAAAATAACCACTTAAACCTTTCCTTTATAACTCTTATTCTAAATGCAGTGCAGGACCTCTCTCCAAAAACATAGCTTTCACAAATCTCCTTGTCTGTCACTAATTACCAACCAAATGGTTTCTCACCACAATTGAATATTGATACTCTGCAGGAAATAATGAAATCAACTGTCAATTGTTTTTTCAATTGGTTGTGACCTGAATTTCTCCCACATTGTTCAGACTTGACGCAGGGTCGATCGACTAACATTGTTTGCGCTCTCAAGAAAAATAGGAACAACAAATAAACTTATATTTACATTCAGAGTGACTCATTTGAAGACTGAGGAAAGATGATTGTAAAGATCAAGAATTGAGAGGACATAATGACGGCATGAAAATCAGAAGGAATAGATGGCAGGACACACCCCATAAGGCTATGTTAATGGTTTAAATGTGGGTGTGCGTTATGGTGAAATGAATATCAGCTCGAATTTCCGTTGAATTCATTGCATTCACTTACGCGCAAATGGACCCATCTCTTCTTCCTTCAGCTATGGACTGAACAGCAGGACAGATTGTTTTCTAAAGCGTTGGTTAGCAACCAGTCCACTGCAGAAAGAAATGGCGACCTATTGCGGGAAAATCTTGTGTCTAGTCAGTCATGGATCGAAAGAGACATGATCGCCCAAGCGTGTACCCCGTATGTCACTTAACTGACTGTCTGAAAGACGAACATGAGCTGAATAGTTATCAGCCCCACTCACTTCAATAAATCAGACCAAATGAACAAACACCAGAATGTTCTGGGATCTATTTCTTGGTTGAACTGAGAAAATGCCATTGCATTTTTCTGTCGCACCTTTGCCTTATAAATTCTCTATCCTTCTCCGTAAAAAATTTGAAACTATCATAATTTGAATGTCCTATTCCTACCTGCCTGCGTAAAAGAAAATATATGCTTATTCGTATGTCCACTAAATATTCTACACCTTTCTACAGGCCACAATGTTCCGCGTGTAAATGCCTCCTTCAGTCGGATCTTAACCGGTCTAAATATAGTCGGGTGAGTTCGTGAATATTTTCAAGTTTCGCCGGTAGATAAAATATTTTAAGCTTTGTGACGACATCATCCTCACCGCTGATTGGCCACTTGATATCACTATTCAATTCAATGCCATATTGCATACATTCTTGTTGGGAGGAATTAGTTCTCAATTGTCTGTTCCTGTGTAAATATACACCATTGTAATTCTGCAATTCATTAATGCAAAACAATTCAGCTTTTTAACACACGATATACCTGCATGCACCACTTAGTTTCTTCTAAGATGGATTCACGTGTCTGTATGTTTAAATTTTCAAGACAGATTAAAAAGCTGAACAATTTCAAACTAAAATACTTACAGAATAGTAACACACACACACACACACACACACACACACGCACATACACACACACACACACACGCACACACACACACACACACACATATATATATATAAAAATATATATATATTTTTGAGAGAGAAAAGACGGATAGCATAATCAAAAAGATTTTATCCAATTAATATAAATTATTAATTACATAAAAATAGAGAGCTCCATGGATATTAGATAGAGCATTATAAAAGGAAAACTAAACGCATATTCAGATATGCTTAAGAGCTCACAACTGATTTTTCGTTCCTTGTTTTTCGACTAAATTTGATGAATTAGTTTACTAATTCATCAAATTTAGTCTAAAAACAAGGAACGAAAAATGAGAAAAACACTGCATTCAAATACTGAAAATCTCATGAAGAGTGTACTGAACAATTACAAAAAGTTTACTCTACGAAACTCTGGAGTAGATGTGCTGAATATAAGATTATATATATATATATATATATATATATAATCTTATATTCAGCACATCTACTCCAGAGTTTCGTAGAGATTATATATATATATATATATATATATATATATATATATATATATAATCTTATATTCAGCACATCTACTCCAGAGTTTCGTAGAGTAAACTTTTTGTAATTGTTCAGTACACTCTTCATGGGTTTTTCAGTATTTGAATGCAGTGTTTTTCTCATATATATATATATATATATATATATATATATATATATATATATATATACGATTAATACAAAACAAAAAATATTACTTAGTTTTTAATCTTATATAAGGTGTTACTAGTATATACTAGTACATATATATGTATAAGGTGTTATTAGTTTTGTTTTACGGAGGGACTTATTCAGATCAAAAATATTTTGACTAATTATAATGATTATTAATTTTAATATTATAATGTGCATTATAATTTTAGTAATAGGATGTGCGTTTTGCTGCGGCTCGGAACGAGAAATCAGAGGGCCAAGTTCGAATTCCAGTTGTATTTGGTTGCGTTCACTTAAACCCAAATACCCCTGGAAAGGTATTGAAGCGTCTCTTTTCTCTCCAGCTATGGGTTAAATAGCAGGATAGTTTGGGGGCTATAGCTTTGGTTGGTAACCAGTCTACCGAAGAAAGTAGAATGGCAATCTACTGTGAGCAAACTTTCTGCCCGTTCAGTCATGTCTCGAAAGAAGTATGATCGAAGTGTATATTACGTATGTCACTTAACTGACTGGATATAATCCATTTTTTGGGTTTTAGTTTTGGTTAAAATTTATTGAATGATTCAGAAATTAGCGCACTTTCTATATATTTTCGCTTTTGATTAAATGTATATTTTTTTAAGTCAAAAGTATGGTCAAACTAATCACAATGATCGACTAATTGACTGAACGCCTTTTTTGTTTTGTAATCACAGATTAATTTATTCCAATTTCTACTTGTTTCACCCATGTATTTTTTGTTCCAATGTTATATTCTATAATCTGCTTCAGAGTTTAGATTATTATTTAGTTTTGTATTAATTAAATCTCGTATTCTTTTTTAAATATTTGTAAAAATATGAAATTAAGTTTACATAAATTCTTTTCAATTTTCGGTGTTATTAAGTTTTTCACTTTGTTTTGTTTTTATGTGGATTTGATAATGGAGTCACGAAAGAATAACAGGGACAACGGATAATAGGTTTTAACGTATTATATTTAACAAGGAAAAGATAACTACAAGAATGGCAGTAAGCCACGCCTACCTGGCGGGCTGCTCCCGGAACTACTGCCCTGAGAGTATAAACTTTATAGTTTAAATAATGACTGATTTAAATAATGACTAATAAGTGTCAGTAGGTACGCGCTCGAAACAGTTTTTATTAATCATGTACACCAAGCAAGGCGGGACTGCCACTAGTGTGCAAGGGGTTACAGTAAGAGAAAATATTCGGTACAGGGGCACTGAAGAAAGGATGAACGCGAATGAAGAAGATAGAAGTGACGCTGCATTTAAATTTCTGGAGATTGTAGATATCAGGGAAGCAAGTAAACGGAAAGGAATGGAAGTGTTAGAGTAGAAGTAGCGGTTGCATTTGGCTATTTCAACGGTAAAAAGGTGTGATCTAGATGTCAATCTAGTAGCACGTGGGTCAGGGCACCAGAGATAAATAGTCGTTAAAGCAGTTGTCATGAAAATATTTGTAGGAAAGACAGAGGGGCTTCCAGCACACGTCGGTGAGAAAGTGACTTTGTGCTTTCCTGAAACAATCAATAATGGACGGCTTTATCCAAATCTTGATAAAGAGCCAGAAAAGGGTTATAAGTCGAAACGCCATGTCAGGATCGATCGTATTGCAGGTCTTTCTTTGCATTTTGTATAGAACCTCGAGATGAATAGCAGGAACAGTGGACCAAATTTGACAACAGTATTCAATGCAGGAATGTCTGTTTAATTTTCTATTTTATTTTTACCATTTTCGAATAAGGTGTTGTATATTGTTAATAAATTGTCTGAAATTCATGTTGCTTCCGTTGTTTTGCTTAAGTACTTTTGACTGTTTCAGTCATTTCCAAAAACCATATGATATTTCCATGGTAGGCAAAATTCCTTTATCTACATCCTGATATTCATTATAAAGCGGAAAGTTTAAAATCGTCAACACTAATGTCATGTATAACCGTTAAAGTCAGCGAAACCGCACCAAAATTGCGTGATTTTTGTTTTGTATTGTTTTAATACGCACATTACTTATTTTATACAGACTTACAGAATAAACAACCACAGTAAATATAATAACTTCCACCTCAGAGAGACAGTATCAAAAACTTATTCGAATAATGGAAAAATACAATACAAATGGAACACACAGACATTGTCGTTTGATCAAATTTGTTTGGATAAATAATTGCCTATGTCCAACAAACAAATCTAATATATAAAGCCAAGGTAAGTGCAAACAACAACACATTGTACTGCATCGGTGCCACTGAGGGACCATTTAAGAAAAGAAAAAACAACCACAATCTTTCATTCTCCAAAAGAAAATACTCAAACAGCACTACATTATCCACATACTTATGGCATCTAATAGAGAGAAATATTTCACCAACAATAAGCTGGAAAATATTGAAAAAAAGCACCTGCCTACAACAACATTACAAAAATGCCTACTTTGCTTACTTGAAAAAGTAGCAATTATATCTCATACCCCACAAATGTACTTATTAAACATAAGATCAGAAATAATTTCCAAATGTAGACACGAAAATAAATACCTATTATCACAATTTATACAAAACGAATTAAAAAAAAAGAACCGCTGATACCATAATCCTATCAATTATCCTCTAATTCAAACTACCATCATAATAATTGCATTTTATTGTTATTATCATTCCACCACCATTACTAATCACTACTACAGATTTACAATAATTATTTTCTACCACAATTGTTATTATCATCAACCCCACCCCAACTATAACTACCACATCACAATTAGTATTGGTGCATTAGTCCGCAATCATCATTAACGTAAATGACTCTTCACTTCTGCAGTAAAATTAATACCACCACATAAAAAATAACAAGGATTACAAATTGGAATTTCTACCATTTAAATATGTGCAACCACCAAAAACAAGCTAATAACCGACTTTAAAATAACAATACAGCCTTAAATAATTAAAAATAATAACAATGTTCACCTATCATAGTTTATCACAGACGACATCATACGTATATATGTGCGTACGTGAAAATATTGTTCAGAGAATAGAAATAGACAACCGTCTGCGCGTTGACGTTGCTACAATCAAAGTCGGTAGATACACTATTTAAATACACCAATCAAATGTTTATGCATGTACACAACAGCACACATATACATATAGATGCGAAACCCCATACGGTTCACATATAGTTATGTTTGTGTGATGCCCGGTGGGCGAGCGCATGCGTATGTGTGTGTGTCTCTGCGTACGTCAATGGGTGTACAAGTGTGTATTTATATCTGCGTTTGTATGAGAAACGTTACGAAGACAAATTTTCCTTCCACTTCCACAAAAATACATAAACGCATCCCTACATATATCCAATATTTTTAAAAACTTAATCAGTTTGTCTGACGATCACAAAAGCGTGAAACCCAGGGTCACACACTCACACCTATTTAACTATATATATATATATATATATATATATATATATATATATATATATTGTATTAATTTGATTTGATTTGATTAAAACTAAAACTTACACATGAAATTGGGAAGTAAAATATTAAAAGTTAAATTGGTTAAAATTTTAATTAATAGGTAGAAAACTTTTAGGGCCGAGGTTATATGTTTTGTGCCTCTGGGTCAAGGGGGATTACTTTTAGTTATTTTTTTATTTTAGGGGAAAACAAAAGACAATAATAAAATAATAAAAATAATGCAAAAAAGTCTACATAGAAGAATCTTTGTTAGTCCAGGTCAACGTGTTTGAGCAGCTATTTAAATTCAAATTAAATTATACAGACAAAATAAATCATACAAATCAAGTTAAATTCTACAAATAAAAAATAGCATCTTAGCATAATCATATATAACTACCATGAATAACGAGAGAACAGAAAATTCAGTTCATAATAGGAACCTGATGATTGCGAAGTGCGTGAAATTCTGAGTCGTGCTATAGATATAGGGTAATATGTATATTTATTAATATATACTTAATATGTCTGTTATATTACATTAACAGCAGAAAAATATTCATGTATGCTCTTGTAATTCCGTAATCAGTGAAAGAAAATGTTTCCTCCCTCTTCATATTTTCGTTCACTTCTTCTTCTTCTTCTTGGTTTCGCTTTTCCTTATTTTTCTTCCATAATTTCATTTTTCTTTTCCCTCTTTTTATTTTCCTACACTTCTTTTTTCTTCTTCTTAATTCCACTTTTTATTATTCTTCTTCCACCATTTCGTTTTTCTTCTCCCTCTTCATATTTTCCCTCACTACTTCTTCTCGATTCCGTTTTTCATTATTCTTCTCCCACTATTTCCTTTTTCTTCTCCCTTTTCATATTTTCCTTCAGTTTTGTCTTCTTGATTTCGCGTTTTTATTCTTCATCTTCCATCATTTATTTTTTCTTCTCCCTCTTATTTTTCTTTACTTATTCTTCATTCCGCTTTTCATTATTCTTCTTCCACCATTTTCTTTTTCTTTTCCCTCTTTCTATTTTCTTTCACTTCTTCTTTTTTCCTTCTTAATTCTACATTTTATTATTATTCTTCCACCATTTCCTTTTTTCTCCCTCTTCATATTTTCCTTCAATTTTTCTTCTTCTTCTTCTTCTTCTTCTTGATTCCGCTTTTCATTATTCTTCTTCCACCATTTTCTTTTTCTTTTCCCTCTTTCTATTTTCTTTCACTTCTTCTTTTTTCCTTCTTAATTCTACATTTTATTATTATTCTTCCACCATTTCCTTTTTTCTCCCTCTTCATATTTCCTTCAATTTTTCTTCTTCTTCTTCTTCTTCTTCTTGATTCCGCTTTTCATTATTCTTCTACCGCCATATGTTTTTCTTCTCCCTCTTCATATTTTCCTTCACTTCTTTTTCTTAACTTTTTGTTTTGCCTTCACCATTTGCTCTTCCACTTTCGTTTTATCTCTTTACTTTACCCATTTCCAGAACATTTCAGATCTTCCAACAATGTTCCCCAGAACAACGAGAGTTATCTTCCCCTTTTCTCAGTGAGTTTTTCTTTCGTCTTTCTTTTCATTCGTAAATTTGTCTAGCATTTTTTCTGTTTCTGTCATATTTTATGTTTATTGTATCGTTGAAGCGTTTTACAAATGCAGTAAATGATTATTGATTCCTGTTTTATTGATTTTTGCATTTAGTATCGTTTCAGGTTCACTTCGAATCAATTGCCAAGCCAACAACTGTAAACAAGACGAAAAAAGAAAAGGAACACCGACTAAAAATACTTGACTGTCGCTAGACAAACACTGCAGACGGTTGCTCCCTTCAGTGGCATCGATCAACTTTATACATTCAGATAAAATCTAGCCTCACTCTCGCTCTTTCTCAATATATATATATATATATATCTTTCATTATATCTCGCTCAATATATCAATCTCTTACAAAACCTAAATATCTGTCTTAATATATCTCTCTCAATATATCTTTCTATATCTCAATATCTCTTTCTAAATATCTCAATCTTTCTCTTTCTCTCCCCCCACCCATCTCTCTCGCGCACGCGCATTCCGCCTCTCAATATTTATTTATTTCTTATAAGACTGATTAAGTGCTATGTCATACCAACCTTGGTCCGGCGTTGCTAAACTTCGGTGAAGTTTAGCAACGTCGAGCTTATCACTTTCAAAGATAGATAGATAGATCGGAACTCACTTTCTCAATATCTATCTCTCAATATTTCTCAGTATCTCTTTCTCAATATCGCAATATCTCTATATATCTCTCGCAATAATTCGCTCTCGCTATTTCAATATCACTCAATCTCTCTTTCTTTCTTTCTTTTTTTCTTTCTCTCTCTCTCTCTCTCTCAATATCAATCTCAATAAGTTTTTCTCGCACTCTCTCTATCTTTCTTATATTTCCATATCTCTCTCTCTATTGCGTGTTACCTTTTCCGCAAAATCCCTTTCTTTAGTTATTTCTCCTTGAATCTCCATCAACTACCTATCTATTTCTTAGCAATCTGTAAATGCCAAGCTATTGGTGTCTTACTGTTTAGGGTTTTTGTGTATTTCATACAAATGAAAATTCTCTACCCAAACTACAAGTCATGATTCGTATGTTGCTTTTCAAAACAGGCTGTCACTCCCCATTTAAAAGCACGGCGCATTATAATCTTCTTGCTCTGCTGTGAATTAAAGTAAGAATGTTAAATATTATCGAATCCGAGTCCACGCACATATTTGAATCTCTCTCTTTCTCTCTGTGTCTCTTCCGCTCTCTCTCACTCTATCTGTGTATATATATATATATAATAAATCTTTATTCTGATTAGTTAAAAGGAACACACTCATAAATTTTATACCTTCCCACATAGATAAATAGTAAACCGATGTTTTTTTGTATTTAAATGTAAATACACAACCAATATTGCCGATGACGAGATTCTATCTTTAAAAATAGAAATTGTCGTGTCGCAATGTACTTTTTATTCATGTGTGTGTGTGTGTGTGTGTGTGTGTGTGTGTGTGTGTGTGTGTGTGCGTCATAAAATATAGTTTGAAACTATATTTATAGGTTAAAACGTCTCAATATCCCTAAGAAAGCATATGTAAATATAACCAGTGAGGGCCTAGAGTGAAACAGAACAGACTGTCGCCATTTGATGTCGAATTTTGTATATATATATATATATATATATATATATATATATATATATATAATCATACACTTTTTGTGACTGAACTAGTTATCATTTCACTGCTGACGTTTTTGAAACATTTCGTTTGTTCGTGAATCTGTTGCGCCAGTACTTTACGTGAATTGAGCTGCCTATTCTACTTTCACAACTAGCAATCAAAATTCTACATTTTTTCCTTTCATTAACTATGGATATTTTGAAAGAGCAATAACAAATTACTTAAGTCCACTTAACAACGTGTATTTGTCAACTGTCATACACGATATCACCATTGATCTAATTGGTGACAGAAAATTGATTTCGATTTGTTGACTTATTAACATTTTCAACTGGGCATATTTTATTGTTTGTTTCAGTCCAAGGACGACAAAATGGCCGTCAATGTTTTAAGAGAAAGGAAACTGAAGTAGTATGAAGCAAAGTAACGTGAGTATTTGGGGGTCGGACCGGACTTTATATTCTCATTCCAAAATGGTCGACATCAAAAGCCTGCCGGAAACACTCAGAGTTGTTCAAGTAGATCACTTAAATGGTCACTCTGCTCTACCAAAGGAACACTTGTCGTAGTTTGTTGATGGAACCACTTGACACTTGGTCTAAGAATGGATGACGAAAGTGAAACTTCCTATAAACCTGCTTTTTCTGGTTTTTGTTTTGAGGCATATGTAAAACGCTAATTGTAATTATAGTAATAATAAGAAAATCGTGATGTAGAAAGTGAAGTCGATTCGAGGCAATAATAATAATAATAATAATAATAATAATAATAATAATAATAATAATAATAATAATAATAATGGAAAAAAGACTTTTAGAACGTCAAAACAGAACAGAGAAGATAGAACAGCAACAATAACAACAATAATAATAATAATAATAATAATAATATTAATAATAATAATTCTTATTGACGTGTCAGTTCCTGTAGAATGTAATGCATCTTTAAATATCTTCAGAAAACCATCAAAATGCAAGTACTTTGAAGTGAAGTCTCAAATGAATACATCAATAATTTCAATTTAAGTTGGAGCCCTCCGATTGATTGGAAAATTTTAAGCTAGACTCGTTGAAGGGATTCCTGGTAGCCCAAGCCTCAAAGAAATACTAAAAAAATGTATATAAAACTCAGGTTCACACATTACGGAAAGTTTTATCTATCTAAAATGTGTGTGATCTTTTTTTTTTTTTTTTTTTTTTTTTTACAAAAAATGATCAGCGGAAAATGTCAGGAAGCCATTTCTCACCGTAGGTTTCTGATTCAGACCCAAAAGAAAATGTGTATACAACAGAAATCAAATGAAATAATAATAATAATAATAATAATAATAATAATAATAATAATAATAATAAAAGATAAAAAAAGATAATAATAATAATAATAAAAAAAGGTAAAAAAAAGAATTGAAGTGACGGTACCCCCCAGAATGGAAGAAGTCACACAGTTCTGGGAAAAGATATGGGCTTGCCCTAAAGAACTTAGCAAGGAAGTACATTGGATAACGCAGGAGATAGAACGAATGAAAAATAAACCCGAACAGACATGGTCTGGAATTACAGAAGACGATGTTAAATTTGCACTAAAAAAAGCACACAATTGGAAATTCCCAGGCATAGATAAAATTCCTAACTTTTGGCTATATTATTTAAATGCAGCACATAAAAAAATAGCCAAAGAACTTCAAGAAATGGTTGACGATCCCACTAAAATTCCTGCATGGATGACCAAAGGAATTACATTTCTTCTACCCAAGAATGGTGACACAAACAACCCGAAAAACTACAGACCAATTACATGTCTTCCGACAACATATAAACTACTAACATCTATTTTAACAAAACAAACATATTTATTCTTAGAAAGAAATGACATAATACCGCTTGAACAAATAGGGTGCAAACGTGGCTGTTATGGTTGTAAAGACCAATTGCTAATTAACAAAATGATCCTGGAAAACTGCTACAATACAAAGAAAAATCTTAGTACTGCCTGGATAGACAACCGAAAGGCATTCGATAGTGTGCCACATGACTGGATTTTAAAGACTTTAAATATATACAAGATATCGCCCGTCATCATCAATTTCATCAAACAGTGCATGTCTATATGGAAAACAACCCTTTACCTCAATCATATAAATGGAACCTATAAGTCTGATGAAATAAACATCACAAGAGGTATATTTCAAGGTGATTCTTTATCTCCCTTACTATTCTGCATATCATTAATAGCACTAACCAGTCAACTTAATAAGACAGAATGTGATTATAAAATAGGCCAAAAGAAAATAAGCCATCTATTTTACATGGATGACTTAAAGTTATATGCTAAGAATGATAATGAGCTGGAAGGTCTTCTGCAAACTGTAAAATGCTTCAGCGAAGACATTGGAATGAAATTTAATTTGAATAAATGTGCTAAAGCTACAGTTTTACGTGGATCAATACAAGAAACATCCTCAATTAGCCTAGACCCTGCTGTAACAATAAAAGAATTGAAACCAGAAGAAGCTTATAAATACCTAGGTGTAAATGAGAGCGAAAACATTCACCATAAAAAAATGAAAGAAATAGTGCGTAAAGAGTACTATAGAAGGCTACGAATGATATTAAAAACTGAATTAAATTCACAGAATAGAGTTATGGCCATTAATAGCCTTGCAATCCCAGTTGTCCAATACAGCTTCAACATCTTAAACTGGACTCTAAACGACATTAGGCGAATGGATGCTAAAACAAGAAAGCTTCTTTCTAAGCATAAGATGCATCATCCAAAGGCTGATGTAGACCGTCTATACATACCCCGTAAAGAAGGTGGAAGACGTCTTATTCAGCTGGAATTGTCATACAAGACAACAACTATTGGCTTACTAACATACATAGAAACAACAAAGGATTGGATGATACAATTAGTAAGGCAACATGAAGAAAGAAAGAAAAAATATTCAATAATAAAAGAAGGCAGTAAATACAAACAAGATTTACAGTTAGTAGATTCTGTAGAAAAGCAAAACAGTAGCCAAGAACCAACTATTGCGGCAAAAAATATGAAAATGAAAGCCAAAGATAAAGCTCTTGAAAAGATGAAACAGCGCTGGCAAGACAAACCTCTGCATGGCCAATATCCAGTACGTGCCAATAAATCCAATGTTGACAAAGTTAATACTCATCGATGGTTACGTGCATCTGGATTAAAGTCTGAAACTGAAGGATTTATACTTGCAGCACAAGACCAAAGTCTTTTCACGAGAAACTTTCAGGCAAATATTATGCATAATAATATGGATCCAAAATGCAGGTTTTGTGATAAACACCAAGAAACAATAGACCACCTAATCTCAGGCTGTTCTGTGCTTGCCCCAAACGAATATAAAAATCGCCACGATAGAGTTGGGCAATATTTACATTGGGCAATGTGCAAACATTATGGAAAAGCTGTAAACAAACACTGGTATGAACATCATCCAGCACCGGTTACAGAAATAGAAGATGTAACCATTCTATGGGATTACACCATCTACACAGACAGAAAAATTGTAACCTGTAACAATTTTATGGGGCTTTACGATACACACAGACAGAACAATCAAGACTAATCGACCAAACATCGTGATGAAAGACCACAAAAAACAGAATATACTTTCTTAATGATATGCCAGTCATTGCAGACTGTAATGTATCTCTGAAGATCTTCAGAAAATATCAAAATACAAAGATCTTCAAGTGGAAATCTGAAAATTGTAGCACACGAAGACATTAAATAATTCCAGTTGTAGTTGGAACCCTCGAATTGATTGGAAAAGGTTCCGATAGACTCATTGAAAAAATTCCTGGCAACCCATGCCTTAAAGAAATGCAAGAGATTATACTCACAAGTACAGCTTACACCTTACTAAAAGCTTTATCTATGTAAAATATGTGTGAACTTAGTTTTTTTTTTTATTCTTGTTTCTTTACACAAATAATCTGGCATTCCAGTTTCAGTCACTTTTACACCGTTGTAAGTTTGCTTCCCTGCACCTTTTTTATAAATACTTTAATAGAAATTGTTTTGATGAGTTTCTCGCTATGTTACCTAGACTTTTTAAGTACTGGCGTCGAGGTCTTATCAATTATATGCAACCGTAAGCTCTATGCTAACAGTTTCTTTCCTCGTACTTCTCGCGTGTAGTGCTTCTGGCTTCAAAAATTTAAATGCAATGTCAGTTGCTTTCTACTTCTGCCCCTGATTGCTTTACTTCTGTTCTCGCTCCTTAGTAATTTTTCTGTTTTCTAATTTTTCCACACCTAGTAAACACCTTGTGTCTTAGCGGCTTTACTACCTTGGGATGAACACGACGTAAAGAAAAATAACTAACAGCGAGATGTTTCTGATATTGTGATTTATATAGAATTCTTGTATTTACGATCAGAATTTTCCTTATATATATTGTTTACCTTTCGGATAAGAAGCTGGAGCTAACAGGTATAGATTCATAGAAGATCGAATGAGAAATATACATTCCTTAAATAGAATGTTCAACCTTGCTCTATCAATCTCCGTGACCAAATTGGTAAAACAAGTTCCGGCTACAGAAACGTTTTCCGTTATGAAAAAGTGATATGACTTCGATTTCTGTCGGAGGCACTACCTTTCTTCCTTTCGACTTCTCGATTTCGACTGGTTATTATTAATTTCACTGTTAAAAAAATATATGTATATATATATAAAACAAAACCGGGATAGCAACTCAAATACCATTGACTAAACACGTGAGTATCGAGCAAGTTTTAAGGAAAATAGAAATGTGTGCTTGTATTTAGAAGCAGAAAAAGACAACTGATATTTGAGGGGCACACAGTGAGGAAAGAGAGCTTGGAGAATTCAACACTGTCAAGGTATACTGGCGACAGAGAGACAGAGGAAAGCAGTGAGTAACGTACCTAATGAGCTTGTGTAAATGGTTAACAGAACAGGGATTAGGAGAGATAGCAAAAAGAGAAAATTTACCAAGAGACTTTGACACAAGCAAAAGAGACAAGAGAAAGCAGAGCATAACCAACGTAGCGAGCTTGTGTAAATGGTCGCCAGAACAGGAATTAGGAGAACTAGCCAAAAGACAAAGCTTACTAAGTGTTTCAAAGAGCCAGAAGTTGAGGAGAGTTTTGATAGCCCTGTACGGAGATGGCACATAAAAAAGAAGTAATTAGAATTTCATCTGTCTATCTAGCACGCGCTTACTCGCAAAGTTTTATTTCTTTGCCATTATTTTTTGGTTTGCAAACTTTCAAAGACTTACACTGAAGATTTTTCTTGTACATATCGGCTAGACGATAATCAAATATCCACACGTAAACATGTGTTATCAATATTTTGATGTACTTTCATCTGTTTCTGATTATCCACCTTTGTTTCTCTCTCATATTCATTGTATATACCTGTAGCTCTTCTGATGTTGTTGAATGCACCTGTTAAATTGCAACTGACGAAAACTCTGTCTCCTAAATTAAATAATGGCGATTTTCAGCAGATGTTTCTCTTTTAACACGAGACACTTATGCGTCTCTTCTCGCCAGCTACTGCAAATATATTCGAATCTAACAGACTTCTTCACTCATGTGTAATCTCCTGTAGATATTTACACGTCTCTCCACAATGACATGATGTGACACAAGGTCAGGTTTAATATAGGGCACCCTTGTGCGCACACCAGGACCTGGGCCCCAACTTGCCCAGGTCTCGCATCGATACTACTGCTGATCGACTGCTCCCCGCGGAAGTACCTTTCTCATTGCACTAGGTAGGAGAGCTCTAGTGCAAAGATGGTGATACTGCGGTGGGTAGCTGTCCTCCGGGACCAGGCACCGCTCAGTATTTTTAACCCCACCTGCACTCTGCCTGAATACAGAGTCGAACAGAGAGATTATAATAGAATACCTTCCGTGTGCCAGGTAAGTATCACGCATGATTTTCTCTCAGGCGCTCTGTTGTCATATTACTACCTGCTAATGCTTTCAGCCCTCACCCCTGTATAGTTACTGCAACCTTAAACTAGACATGATGAAATTTAGTGAATATTTAATTCACACACACACACACACACACACACACACACACACACACACACACACACACATATATATATATATATATATATAAAGTCATCCTCAGACAGAGCTGTTTCGCTGTATCACAGCTCATCAGTACGGTTACACTCTGACTGGTTTTTAACCCAGGATTTAAACCTGACCGAATTGGTGTCAGTCGGCGATTCTACCTCTGGGCTATATATATATATATATATATATATATATATATATATATATATATATATATAACACCTTTGTAACAACAGTGCAATAAAAAAAATTATTAACCCAGAAATTACAAGAATCCTTAAGAAACATTTTGGTTGCAAATAGAAAAATACTATTTAAATCTCAATGTCAAAAGCATCTTGCTATAAGGGAGGCACTGTATATCAAACAATTTTCTCCTACCATCAACTTTATATTATTTAGCAGTAGAAGAGGAGTTTTGTAATTTAAAAAATAGGCAGACGCTCACGCGATGGCCGGTGAAGCGGATAAAAGATGGTAATTGACATTGCATTTAAAATCTTGGAGATTGTAGCCACCGGGGCAGCAAGTACACTGAAGAGAGTTCCACTGGCGGGAAGTGCGAGAAAATAAGCTGAGGGGTAGAAGTGGCCGCTGCATTTTGTTGATTATCTGTAAAAGAGTGTTGCCAGTCTAGTTGCCCGAGTAAATTCTTGTTGAGGGGGCACCAGTGTGCTTAGCTCGTCGGAGCAGAAGCAATAAAAATATTTGTAGAAGAGACAGAAGGAAGCGACGTCCTGTCGGTGAGAAAAAAACTGGAGTCGAGCTGCCAGGTCGGGACCGATTGCATTACAGATTCTCCTTTGGAGCATCTCGAGAACCTTCATATGAACAGCAGAGGTGCCTAACCAGATATGACAACAGTATTTACTGCACGGGCGGATGGTTGATTTGTATATGTGCAATACTAAGGAGGAAAAAACTTCCTGGCCTGACACAGTGAACCAAATTTCCTAACAGCTTATTTAGCTCTCGATTCAATGTAATGGTTCCACTTGGGGTTGGAAGAGAGGGTGAGGCCGAGGAGGCGTAGTGTCTTGCTTTCAGGGAGACTCACTTGGTCCATTCTGATACGGGGTAGGAAGAACTGCCTGTGTGGGTTGACAGATAACAGATTTACTTTAGAACATTAAAATTTTGGAGGTTTCCTCAAGATTAGTAGCGAGGCTATCTTTGTTCGCCTCGACAGATTTCTTACTGGGAATAAATGGTGGTGTC
The DNA here is from genome assembly GCA_037127315.1 of Ascarosepion bandense. Taxonomy (NCBI): domain Eukaryota; kingdom Metazoa; phylum Mollusca; class Cephalopoda; order Sepiida; family Sepiidae; genus Ascarosepion; species Ascarosepion bandense. The sequence continues at coordinate 4,204,497 of JBBBDQ010001581.1, forward strand.
ATCAGCGTAGATGCTTACTTGGGACTTGATCACGCCAGAGAGATCATTTAGGAAGATCAGAAAGAGCATCAGGCCCAGGATAGTCCAGGATATGACCGATAAGGGTTACTAAAGGGTTGTTTCGTGACTTTCTTTTTCGCGAATGAAACATGAAACTGTAAATAACCCAGTCTTGACCAGGGGAGCACTTTTCCAAAACACTGAAGAAGCAACTGTGTTCAGAAATACTCGCTATCGTCCTCTGATAAAAAGATAAAAAATCAGTGATAGAAGTAACAAAGACTTGATTTACAAAAGTACACATACAAATGCGTTTGAAATGGCCAAAAAAGTACATGAAGTTCTGTTCACAGATGAAAGTCGTGCAACACTTGATAGTCCTTATGGTTTGAGCAAAGGTTGGGTCGTAAATGGACGAAATCGTCATCAACGCTTGACACGCCAACAAGGAGGAGGAGGTATTATGATTTGGGCTGGTATTATTAAAGATATCATGGTTGGTCCGTATAGAGAAAATAACCGCAAATGTGTATACAGCACTGGAATCTTGGCGAAAAAATCAAACACGAGAATCATCATATTTATGCAAGATAATGCTCCTTCGCATTCAACGTATAAAACTACAGAGTACTAGCAGAAATTAGACTTCTGTGGATCTCGGAAGATTAAGTCCAATTGAAAACTCGTGGAGCATTCTAAAATGACGGGTTTATGAGAATGGACGACAATTTAGAAACAAGGATGTCTTATCACAGGAGAGAGTCATCTTGTCACGTGAAATTACATCAGAGGAGATACAGAGCTGATCCATCGAACATGTCAATAATTATTTCGTTTTAATTTCATTTTAGTTACTGTATGTGTCCATAAAACTCTGCAAATGAAGCTATTAAAGTGTTATTTTTTATATTTCACAGGTTTTTTATTACTCCTCGCTAATAATTTGACGCACTAATAATTAAAGTAAATTAGGTAAATGACCGTAACATCTGTCCCTTTTTTAAAATCGTCATTTTTTTAAGGAGTAGGTATATATACTTGTTGTCATCATTTTCTGATAATGTCGTTAAATTCCGACCAGTATGATGATAGGATGATAGGATGAAAAAGTGTCACCTCGTTAATTATCTGAAACGTAATATATATATATATATATATATATATATATATATATATATATATATATATTGTGTGTATTTTGGCAGCATTTTTTCATTAATGCAGGTTTCATTGAATAATATAGACAAGTTTTGTCTATTAATTTTGTGTAGGATCCGTTCATACCGTCTGATATACTTGATGGTGATGTCGTTAAAAGACAACAAAAAATCACAGTATTTGTTGAATTTTTTATCGGGTCTAAGCTTTCGGCTCACATAAGCCATTATCAAAGAGTAAATATTAACACACAGTAAACATAGAACATTTAAGCTATTAACAATAAAGATAATTGAATTGAAAATATAAGTCCATCCCTACCGTGGCGGATGGCCGAAGACAGTGACAAAATAGTGGTGTTGTGGTCCCTGGTCTGATTACAGACATTTGAGTACGTTGTTGGAAATATCGAAATTGATTGTATTCAAACCAGGTTTAAATTGTTTAATGTAGAGTGCTTCGAGGATTTTTAGTTTCTGCTTATTATTTTCTTGTTTGAGTATGTACGTGTTATCAACAAGCGTTTTTCTCAGAAGTGTGCGTTGATAACCGTGTTGTTCTAAATGACGGAATATATTTGAATTTTTATTTAAGTGCAACGTCAGACGCCGTGAGAGCGAATTTGTGGTGTGGCCGATGTAGATATTATTGAGGTTGTTAGAGATACATTCTACACTACACTAATAAAAATCCCTCCACACTCAATTATATTAGTGAATGCCCCCACTATTACAAAATAGCCATTATAAAAAATCTATTATATCGTGCAAAAGTCAATTCATCTACAAATCAGATCTTCTACAGTGAACTAAAAAACATAAAACAGACACTCATCAATAATAATTTTCCCAACTACATAGTTGATGAACAAATACATTACTTTCTTAAAAAGCTTAACATGGAAAAAACAACACATGATACTAACCCAACCAATCCTAAACATATCACTCTCTTATACCGTAGCCAGATGCACTCCAACTACCAACTAGATGAAAACATCCTAAAAAAACTCATAAATACTAATATTTCTCCGACAGACTCTAACAAAAGAATTAAGTTCATTATATATTACACTAAATCCACTACATCTAATTCATTTGTCCGCAACGACTCTTCCCCCACCGTTAGTGATTTGCAAAAAACCAATGTAGTATATAAATTCATATGTCCATTTAGAGAATGTATCTCTAACAACCTCAATAATATCTACATCGGCCACACCACAAATTCGCTCTCACGGCGTCTGACGTTGCACTTAAATAAAAATTCAAATATATTCCGTCATTTAGAACAACACGGTTATCAACGCACACTTCTGAGAAAAACGCTTGTTGATAACACGTACATACTCAAACAAGAAAATAATAAGCAGAAACTAAAAATCCTCGAAGCACTCTACATTAAACAATTTAAACCTGGTTTGAATACAATCAATTTCGATATTTCCAACAACGTACTCAAATGTCTGTAATCAGACCAGGGACCACAACACCACTATTTTGTCACTGTCTTCGGCCATCCGCCACGGTAGGGATGGACTTATATTTTCAATTCAATTATCTTTATTGTTAATAGCTTAAATGTTCTATGTTTACTGTGTGTTAATATTTACTCTTTGATAATGGCTTATGTGAGCCGAAAGCTTAGACTCGATAAAAAATTCAACAAATACTGTGAATATTTGTTGTCTTTTAACGACATCACCATCAAGTATATCAGACGGTATGAACGGATCCTACACAAAATTAATAGACAAAACTTGTCTATATTATTCAATGAAACCTGCATTAATATATATATATATATATATATATATATATATATATATATGTGTGTGTGTGTGTGTGTGTGTGCGTGTGTGTGTGTGTGTGCGTGCATACGAATACATATTCAAATATGTTAAATTAAATAATATAAAAAATAATAAACAAATCTTCACATTCTCGAGGCTCTGCGTATATCAAAAGCAAGATACTAAAGTGCATGTAGCATTTATATACTAACGCCATTTTACATTTCTACCGATTCCCTGTCTGTTACCTTGCATTGTAACGCTTGTTTTGTAAAATCTTCCATAACTACCAGGGAGAAATTTTCAAATTCTAAAATAACTATATCAGAGCGCGTGGCGCGTTTTTTAAAAATCACTATAAGAACGGAGTGCAATTTTTATTGCCTTTACATTAGCATGTTTGTCGTTGTAATTACCAATTACCCTTGAAGATGATGTTAGAAAAGGTCGAAAGTACTTGAGTTAAAAACACCTGCTTCGCTTTCGTGGATTTCATCTTAACATCAAGAAACTGATTAGACAATTGAAATTAATCAGTATAAAAATAAGTAAACACAATATATCTATATTATTCAATGAAACATGTTTGAATGAAGATATGCTGCCTATATAGATAGATAAATAAATAGATAGATGGACAGACAGATAGACAGACAGATTTCGTGTGACGAGTTTCATCTTTTCAGTATCCACCGAAGTAAAGTAATATTTACCTTGGTGTGTCTACACGTGCCCACGAAGGAGAAAGAACGCTGAAATATTAAACTTTTAAATTAAATCGTATCTTTTTCAAATACCTGTTTGGGTTTATAGCTGATCCAATTTAATCTACTTTCTTTATGCTTTTGTTTTTGTTTTTATCACTTTTATTATTAAGTATAGCACACTGTTTTAATAGAAGATCTGCGAAGAAAGGTTCAATAATTTTGGTAGACCTTCCGGATCGAATAGTGGTGTATCCTACAAGGAACGCAGGTTCGAACCATGCCGGAGAATACTTTTTTTTATTAGGATTTCTCGAATGTATGAACTGATAGATGTAATTCACACTGTTTAATAAGTAATAATGAGGCATCTATTTCAAATACGAAGTGCCCACTGACATTTAAAGTAATAGAAATAATCCTATTAATTATATTTCTTAAAAGTATAAACCTTATTTTAGTGGGTATGTGGTGATACCGACCGAACAAAAGCGATGAACCGGATGTGTGCTCTCTTACAACTAAAAGGCAAATGAATAAAAATCATCGTGCGCATCCGAGTTCGCTCAGATGTTCCGGTTGAAAAATAAAAATTAATCAAATATCAAATTACCATTTCGCGAGCCTTCGCGAATTTTATTTACCAGCCAATGGGAAGCCCGGAACCAAATACAAGGATGAAATTTGAAACTAGCTGCGTTTTGATCCAAAATGCCGATATAAAAAGCGAAGACACAAAAGCTTAGCCAGACAGAAGGACAATAGCCTCCCCTTGACTTAAGTCGAGCGGCTACTATGCTGACCTCTTTCCACCACCCTGTCTCATAAGTACTATTCTGACCTTTTACTTTCTCCCTGTCTCAAAAGTACTAACCGACCTTTTCAAAGACATTCCACATACCAACTTGCTGACCTACTGACCTTAGAAACGGCAACTCCTAAATGAACATTCTTTTATCTCTTTCAGCTTATTATTTAGCCATGAACTCTCTAACTTCCGTTGGACTTTTATTTCAAGTATTATTTTATTTGTAAAAAATAATTGCTATGTATATATGTATAAATGTTATTTTATACTCTAATTGCCTTTCTTGAATTTATAATTATTTTATGAATTATAGTGGGCTATCTTCCCACAAGGCCAAATTCCGTTAACCTGCTACGGAATCTTACTACAACTAGAACAGGAACAAGAGATACCCTCTATAGGTACACGTATTTAAGTTGCTATTCCTGTTTGGTTTTTATTTTATTTTATTAAATAGCGAAATTAATAACAACCAGCCTGAATTAAGAAATCGTATTAAAGAAAAATTGTACCTCCGAAAAGAAAAAAAAGCATATAACCTGTATGACGTTTTTTTTTTCCATCAGAGAAATTGTACTTTTCGCCTCGAAATGTAAACAATAGTAATTTTTGTAAAGGATTTTTTATCGGACATTATTTCTTGGGCCATTCCAACCGTGGAATATTGCATATGTTGCCTTCATTAAATTTAACGTAGTACTAGATTGGCTGCAAGGTCTCACCCTTTTACAGTAGAAATTGGCAGATGTAACCGTAAGTTCTACGCGAACAGTTTTTCTCTCGCACTTCTTGCTCGTAAAATTCCCTTCTGACTTTTTACTTCCCAGTAAACTTTGATTTTCAAAAATTTAAATGCAGTGTCAGTTCCTGTTCTTTTGCAGGTCTATCTTCTTAAGAATGTTTTATTTTTGTTTTCTTATTTTCTCTCACACCCCTTACGACTTAATAGCGTTATTGCCTTATTTGGCGAGAAACTAATAAAAAATGCAACTTAGCGCATATACACAGGAAATTATACTTACAATAAACTCATTGAAAATGACTAACGAATTGGATGAAAGGCCTTCGGACAATAATTACTATAGACACTTTCGACACACCCTGAGCATACCAAAATGGGATACTGTGAAGTCATTAAAAAAACTGAATTAATTACTCATGTCTGTCACATTAATATATATAATTTTTAAAAAATTTCACCCCAAGCAGGGCAGTACTATCACGAGTGAGTTACATAAAAGAAGAGTGATGAGAAAGAGGAACAATTTACAGAGGGTGTCAGAGAATGGATAAAAGAAGGATGAGAACACTCATGTGGAGAGGGCTGCATGAGAGTAGAGTGAAAAGGAAAAGAAACACGATACAAGAGTTGTCAGGGAAAAAATGCAAATCAAAGAGACAGGAGATGGCAATTGACATTGCATTGAAATTCCTGGAGATTTCAGCTGTTAGGGAAGTAAGTATACGGAAGGAAATTTAACAGGCGGGAAATGCGAATAAAGACGCTATTGGAGTAGAAGTTGCCGTTACATATGATCGGTTTCACTGTAAAATGGCGAGACCTAGTCGCTAGTCTAGTAGCCCGAGTAAATTCATGCAGAGAGGTCACCAGGGAACTAAGCTCATCGGAGCAGAAGCCGTGAAAGTATTTGTAGCAAAGACCTGGGGAAGCCACATTACATAAGTGAGAAAGTAACTAGAGTTGATCTACCAGTTTGGGATCAGTTACATTGTAGATTCTCCGTTGAATTTTGTCAAGAACCCCGATAGCAAGGACACTCGCCCAGATGTGACAGCGGATAGTTGATTTATATATGTGCAAGATGGATTCAGACGAGAAAACTTCCTACACAGTGAACCGACATTCCTAGCAGCAGGTTAAGCAATGGATTTAATGTAGTCATTCGATTTGAGGTCGGCTGATAGAAGCCGCAAATTTTTGCTTTCAAGAAAACTAGCCTGATTCATGCTGATGGGAAGTATAAGCGATAGCAGCTTCATTTTGGAAGCATTAAAATTTACGAGTCATTTCTTACCTCAATCCAATACAGATATGAGGTTCTTTTGAAGATCAGCAGCGAGCTTTGTTTTGAGAGCATCGACAGATTTCTTATCGAAGCGGTAGTAAATGGTAGTATATTTCTGACTGGGATGAAAACATCGATGCCAGCTTTAACCCAGTAAAAGACATCGGACGTACAGTTTTCAATGGGAATATATATATATATATATATATATATATATATATATATATATATATATATATATAAACCATCCGCAGACAGGTATGTTTCACAGCTCTTCAGCGCGGTAGATTAACCGTTTTACCTCAAGCCGGCCGATTTGACGGATATTCACCTACCAGTCCATAGACGCAACGTCAGAGAAAGGCCGTTTTCATAGTGTGTAATATATATATATCATTCATTTCCAATATATATATATATATATATATATATATATATATATATATATTTCATTTGGAAATTATTCCCGCAACCTAGGTTTTAACTTTTCGGTATTGTCAGGCGATTTATAAAAACTTATTTTTCCGTTTTTCAAACGTACAGACAGATTTTTTTTTTTACCAAGGCGCGACTGGAATTTTTAACAACAGAACTAGAGAGAAGTTATTTAAGAAACTTACAACACTTTCATCCAGGTTTGTATGATCCTCATATGTATTTATAGGTATGATTATATCTGGACATAATTTCTTATCATTCATTTATTATTTTTTTCTTTTTGTTCTGGGAACAACATAATCGCTAAATTTTCTTCCTAGCACAATCTGCATAGATTGCCACCGTTGTATGTTTTAGCTATTTTCACTATACTCCAATTATATCAAGGTCTTTTCCATTTTTCAGTTTTAATTCCCACACTTGGCTAGCCAATTTGGTACAATTTTTGAGATTTTCTAGTTTAAATGTACATTTATGATTGTTCCATCTGTTTTCAAAAATTCTTTTAGTAGACCCCCAAAATGTTTTTCTTTGTCCATCTAAGTCATGTACCTCTGATTTGTAAATAACCCCTTCTGTTTTACAAAGTCCATTAAGTTAGCATATTTTTTTGTCCCTACAGTTACATTCCTTGCTAGTGATGTTTTGTACGTTGTTATTTGTTTTGTACGTTGTTATTTAGGTTTCTGGCATTTTGCTTTTTGTGTAATTTTCTAAATTTCTAGTACAGCTATAACTTAATCTGATTGAATTCCTATTACAAATTTTATTTAATTCTGAGTTTTTGGAAGTGTTTATTAATTAATTTGCAAAATATTTGCCGTAGTTTGTATTTAACTTCTAAGTTAAACGGTTGGTTGAACTAAATAATGTTTTGATTTTTATCATTATTTTTCGTTTATTTTTTGGCTGAGGTTTGTATTCTAAATTCCTTTAAGGCATTTTCATAATCTTTTTTCTTTTCATCAAAGATTGCTTTGTTTGAGGAATTTTTTATAGCATGTGTTCTATTCTTTTATGTATGTGTTTGCTTATGCTGGTTGGATGGTTAGATTACGTACTTTTTTTAATCATATCACCCCGAGCAAGGTGGTAACGCCACTGATGTGCAAGGGGCTACGTAAGAGTGAAAAGATTAGAAGAGACAAAGCCGGAAACCACATCCTAAACAGGGAACAAGGGATGAGCCTCTACACCTGTTCAATAAACGTGGGTGGAGTGTGATCCGGGCGATAGTTTAGTCTATCTACTCCAATTGAAAAAAAAAAAGAAGTGTAAAGATTGGAAAAGAGAAAGCCGGAAACCACATCCTAAACAGGGAACAAGGGATGAGCCTCTACTTTACCTACTTTAAAGTTTTTACGTACTTTAAAGTTGTGTATGTTCTCATATAATGAGAGACACTGCCAGTTTGTAAATTCAATTCTACATCTAAATATTGGACAGCCTTATTTCTTTCAACTACTATTTCAAAATTTAGATTTTTGAAGATTTTGAAAAGCACTTTTATTATTCTATCATTTTTTTTTTTGTCTGATGCTATCATTAATCCATCATTTCTGTATTATTCGTGGATTTATTTCATTAATTTTACTTCGAATGTGTATTCCTATTAATTCTCAAATTTCGACTCCGTCAAATGAGCCTTGTAGTACATCAAATATGAATTTCCTTCCAAATCTTAAACGGATAACAAAGGGCAACATATTTTTCGAAAGAATGTCATCAATTCATTTTTCTCTCAATCCTGAAATTTCCCTGTGTCTTGTTCGTTAAAGAGACCCCATACAATGAATATGCGCCTACCATGGTTCATAATTGTGATCGTATATTTTTTACCTCATGTGGTGAGTTTTTCCCATGAAGCAAAATGTTGACAGTAAATGTGCTGATTTTGCTTTATCTGACCAAATAATTTTATTCTCATATTCGACTTAACTGAAAAAAAATTAACGAATTCTAATCGAACATTTGATGTGTTTTTTTAGTAATGACATTTTATTTTACAACCTGTCTGTGAAAGTTCTAAAAATGTACAGACGTCTTCATATGTTCCAGTGTTCTTCCGAATGCCTTGATATGATTTCCACAGTGCGATAGATAATTTGGCGTTTAAATTTGCCAAAAAAGAATTTAGCGCTGATATCTCATTTTAACAGATATATTTACCAAAATTACACAAACATTCCTTGAAATTCTAAAAAGTAAATTTATTTAACAAAATCGCCATTAACTTCAACCACGGCATTCAGACGATTGCAGAATCACTTGCAACTCTAGAGAGTCTCCTTGTTTAAGGCGGCGAATGTTGCTATAATCCTTGCCTTCAGTTCTTTGGTGTTTCAAGGAATTTTAACTGCGCCACACACATAATAATCAAGGGATTGTAGTGTAAAGTGTTAGAGATTGCCTGCTTGTGTGGCATGGTGCAGAGTCCTGTTGCAAGATATAGGGTTTATAACAACCACTCTCTTGACTATGGGCAGCATTACCTCATCAAGACACTTGATGTAGAAGTCCGTGTTGAGTCTGGGGCCCTCACAAACAAATTCGGAAGTTATTTTCTTTTTAGAATTATCGGAGAGATTTTTCTGAGCTACTGTGTCTTCGTAATCACCATTAGACTCATCTAACTCTTTCTGAATCTTTTAAACAGTCTTCAGATTGACACTCAAACACGCTGAAATGTTCGTATTATAGCTTCCAGCGTGACAGCTAATGAGTAGAGCAGCCTGTTTCCAAATTTCTGGTGGAGTAAATTGTGTTATGGTGCTATTTTTCTCACAGAAACTGACTCTACTATAGTTTGCAATCAACAAAATCAAAAACAATCAAAGTGCTTGTGCGAAATTAAAAATATAAAATAAGATTAATTTACTTATAGCACCTTGTATGTTCCAATGGTCTTCACAATAACTGGATATCATTTACATTTAATTTCAGGTGAGTGGAATTGTTGTGGGATATCCCCTTTTTGTATATGATAATGGACTCGACTGAGTGTACATATAATCCTGTCATAGAGAGAACAGTGATCTCGATCTGGAATCTCAGTTGTAGTTGCAGGTTTACAGTGGAGAGTAGTCGTAGAGATCCGTTAGAGTTATCGAAGAGTTCAGACAGATATTGAAGTTACCCAGAGACCAGACTAGCTCTGAGCTCCAATTAGCTAGAATAAATTACTCGGACATACTATTTCACTTCAAGATTTATATATATTTATTTCTATTAATAGTATTCAGACTAACTCGCGTACTAGTTTGTATATTGCGTCCAATAAAACCTACTTATCAATCTCCATACCTGTTTTGGTTGTTCATTATTTTGGCGGTTCCTCATCCGGAATCCACAACAGGAATTTTCCCATGTCACTTCTCGTTTTCTATTCTTCCTTGGTCGATCAGATCTTGCAAGCCATAATTATGTACCATCATTAGGCATGATGGATAAAATAATATAACGAAATATGTCCAACCGTTTGAACATTTTCTTATAGCCTTCCGAGAGTCGATAAGTCTTCCCAGGGCTGATACGCCTTAATCAATTCCAGTCTATGGACTTTTTTGTTTATGCAACAATTTAAAAAGTTAATGCATTATTTATAACTTTCTAAATCTGTGTTGCGCCTTACAATACAATGTGTGTATAAGAATGGTTTTTATTTAGACCTAAATTACTGTGAATTAATTTTTCACTGGAGATTGAATAATTATGGAAAATATATTATTTTCTATTGTGGAGATAAAATAATGTTAAGGCTCTCTTATTATCATTTCACGTATCAAAGTGTTTTTTCTGAGTAGACAATCATCATCCAATCAAATTCGAAACTCATACAATCATTCCTGCACCTCCTGGAGCGCTTTAGTTAAGCAACAAGAAGGAAAATTAATATCATCTGGTTGATGATTAAATAACATAACTTATGACGGTATTATAGTAGATGCTTTCTATTTGAAACAGTGTCTAATTTCTATGTATTAAACAGTGCCTATTACACCTAACAGCCTTTGCATTAAAAATCACAATGAATAAAATGCTAATAAAAAAAGCAAAATAATCTAGGTGTCGTATATACTTTGCTGAATAAATATTCAGCAAAGTATATACGACACCTAGATTAAGCTATTCATTAAGTTGTGCTTAGTCTGGTTTAAGAACATAGTTTTGTGCATAATGTGAGTTGAACTCACATACAGTCTTCCATCTCAGTGTATGTCAGTGTTAGTTTATAACGGGGGCTAGTAGTGATCATCATAATTTGACAGATTTCTTAAGTTCATTATTTAGTTGATTCTATAATAGTCGAGTATTTTCAGCCAACAATTTTTCTTTTAAATTCAGAATTCACGAATCCAAAGTAACATATATCTACCTATACTCCCTAAGCTATTATCCCAATAACACATCAGATGATGACAGTTCGGTCTTTCTCATCGAAAGCTCCTATATGGCACTCAACTCTATGCTGGGCCTACCGAGGAAGTTATTACTTTTGCAGTTAGTCTTTCATTCTTATTTTCCATTAACTTCAGCCGAATAAATTTAGAGAACTAAACATTTATCACGCCAGTCTTATTGCTAGTCATCTTAGCAGTCATTCTATCACATATATAAAATAATGATGACGATGTTGATTTGATATTTCCCTACCAATTTGATATCTACTAATCTGATATATTTCTACTAATTTTCTGATATCTGATATCTCTTTACCAATTTTCTGATATCTGATATCTCTCTACCGATTTTCTGATATCTATCAATCTCTCTACCAATTTGATATCTATCAATCTGATATCTCTACCAATAAACGGTTCTTGCAAATCTTTAACGAAATTTGATTTTGTTTATTTATTGTGTAAAGAGAGTTCTATATCTTGTTAAATTGATTTTTACGCAAGATATCGTTATTAAAGTTTATTTACCAAAAGGATTTTTATAAACAATATCATTTATTCAGTACATACACTACCGGCCATAATTATTAGGTCACCCCAGTTTTAAAAAATGATGTATTTCATACTATTTTTAGTATTTATTGCCAAGTGGATAATTCTAAATGAAAATAGAATGGTTCTTTTGTTGTTATTACTTTGGAAAATTTTACAAGACAGCTAGGAAGTCTTTGCTTCGGCCAGCCAATGAAAAGAAGAGACTAGCATGGGGAAGAGAGCACAAAAATTGGACACTAGAACAGTTCATTTGATGCACATGTTATTCTGCAGTATTAAAAAAAGAACCATTCTATTTTTATTTAGAATTATCTATTTGGCAATTAAATACTAAAAATAGTATGAAATACATCATTTTTTTTAACTGGGGTGGTCTAATAATTATGGCCGGTAGTGTACCTCTGTGATAACAAGCCGTCCATCAACTACTTATAAAATCTTAAACAGTCACGAGATATTGATATTCATACAAACATAAAAATGAATGGACGGAGTACGAATTAATTACCGCCAAACTCTTTTGACCTGCAGACAAATTGGCTGATCAGTTAACGAATAAAATCAAGAGTAAGTCTCTGTCCGGCGGCGTTAAACCTGATCCAAAGGTGATTAACTTTGAGCCCAGATGAAAGCCAGCTGCAGGATTTTGTATCAAGAGATTTGGTTTTATTACGCTTTGATCTAAGCAGGGAGTGAACTTCTAGTTTTGAGTCCAGAGAACTTGTTAATACTTCCAAATGTCAATCAACTGTCGATGGTGATCAAATTTCTTGAGGTTTGATCGATACATTTGACCTGAGATTAGTCAATCTAAATGCTCTTTTAGTGCAAGAAGCTGACAGAGGAAGTCATATAATCATCCCTGCACCTGCTCCAGCATTTCAGTTAAACCACAAAAAGAAGAATTAATATCATCGGGGTGATGATAAAATATGAGAGTCGGTTAGAAAAGTTCATAGGCTAACCAATATACTCTCATAGACTGTGACCAAATTTATTTTTCAAAATAGTCTCCCTAGCGATCGATACACTTCTTCCATCGGTGTTACAAAGGTTGTATCCCATTGGTGCAGAAGTTTTCATCTCGTTTGTCAAAAAAGTAATCAACAACAGATATGACGCCATTGTAGTGGACTGGACAAATCGGGTACCAATACGTAGTGGACTGACCGTTGGGGTAGTAATTTCAACAGTGACAAGTAGGTTGGTTGTCCAAACCACTACATTTATAAATAAAATAACTCAAAGCACAATGTAACGAAAATAACAACATTGTATTAAGTAAGGTTACAAGAATGATTAATTCGTAAATGCAAGATGTCGCGAAGAAAGTTCTCTCTTAGATATTAAAGAAATTGTCTCAATATTCAATCATGCTAGAAGAGTTCCTGAAAAGGAAACAATATGTTTGTACTGAATAGTAGTGAATATAATTATGCATGTATTGGAATGTACTTATAAGATAGAGAGAAACATTTTTTATGTAGCTAATTGCTGAATGCAATTAGCAGAGTATGTGAATTGGAAGGAATGAACGGCATTCGGACTATATGCTCCGAAAAGCAGCCTTCAACTGGGTAAACACGTGTGGAAATCAGTTTATATATTTCTTAATAAAACGCGGGAAAAAAGAAAGTTTCACGTGCGGTCCTCACGTAAGAGTGTGTGGGTATATGTGTATGAACGTGTGTGCATGGCGATATGTATGTAGGTATGTACGTGCATGTAGAAGTGATTTTACACCATCATTATTGCGAAGTGTTTTATTCATGTTAGGCCACTGATGATAGACAACTTGTGCCAAATCAGGAGGGTGATCACCAGTTTAAAGGCATAGTCATCCATTGAAACCAAGAACTTAGGTATTGTTCTAATGAAACAAAACCTCATTCGTCAGTTTTTCTAGGCAAAATTGATAGTCTTTTGTAAGAACTTAAGCATGTTCGCATAATACTCTTAACTGATGGACAGTATTTGAAGATAGTCAGTAAACAAAATGCATTTTGCATCCAAAAAAACAAAACATTTACATCCACTGAAAGTCATTACCTTCTCTGCCGATGAAATAACCATGGTTTTCTTTGAAGCAGATAAAGTGGGGTGTTTCCACTTCATTGATTGACTGTTTTTTTTTTTTTGTTTTTTTCTGGTTCAAGGCGCTGAACCACAAAATCTTCCTGGGTTAGGAAACGTTGAAAGAAACCAGTTGGATCTATCTCAAAGAACGTCAGATTTTCCAGTGATGTGTACAGTCTAGTGGGTCAGGGGTCTTTTAGAGTGCTTAGGCTGTGTTTATTTGTTGTTGTTTATTGTTCATTGATATTTTGTTCAAATTGACCACAGTATTTTCAGGTAGCAAGTTTACCAAGTTTGCTTAACGATAGATTTTTTTCAAATGTTTTGGTAATGTTCACATGATAGCAGCGAAACGTCAACTAAGAAAATAAATTTAAACCTCCAACAGCGGACACACCCGCTAGAGGTGTCAGTAAATAGTTGACGAATAAAGGAATACAAAGAAAAGCGATCAAAAGTTATTTAGTAACAATAAGTCCTAGATAAATATGACTGCCTACAACATGAAAACAGGTGGCACAAAAAAGTAACATATATATATATATATAAAATGAATTGTTTAAACATTATTTTTATCGATACTCGTATTTAAGTAGATATTCTGCTTTTAATGAAACAGTATTATATATTTATATCTACCGGCCTGATTATTTACGATAAATTTTTATTACGAAAATGTGTGCCATTCGGCAGGATTCGAACCTGCGACCCCTATCTATTTATCGTAAATAATCAGGCCGGTAGGTATAAATATATAATACTGTTTCATTAAAAACAGAATATCTACTTAAATACGAGTATCGATAAAAAATAATGTTCAAACAATTCATTTCAAATTGTCGGTTGCTTATAACCAAGTTACGTTAATATATATATATATATATATATATATATATATATATATATATATATAACACGTTCAAAATTTTGGTTAAAATGTTTGTTTTTGCCTTCTGTAATTTTTAACATTGATTTTTTTAGCATTTTTTCTGTTGAAAACACATTAATTTGAAAATTCTTGTACAAATCAAATAATTTTCCGATTTAAATAAAGTTTTCAGAACCTATTCACAGATGAATGAAATTATTTTTTAAATGTTTTTTTAGAAAATATTTGTAAAAATATTTTTTAAATGTGTTCCCCCACTTACTTAATTTCATTAAATTTCGCGCAGAACCTTCAGGTTTATTGAAATTATTTTTTTGTTGAAAGTAGGAGTCATTGGTGATTGCAAATCACCTACTTTTTCTTTTCAAATTTGTACCATTTAACTGGATTGAAAAATAATGAATCCAATAAAACTATGACATTACTTAATTAGAAAAGCTTTTAATTGTTTTTGTAAATTAGTAATATTAAGGACATTCTTGTTTAAAGAAATAAATTTTTTCTGATGAATAATGAATTTTTACAAGAATTTTTTTTTTACATTTTAATTGTAATAATTTATAATAGTTTAAAATCGTGTAAAATTCTGTATTGGGGTGATTATTGGATGTGATATAATAATTAATTGGAAACGAAATTTACGAGTCCAAGATTGCAAAGATTAATAAACGTAGTTACGCTATTTATTTTACCTTGTTTTTATGTATGGTAGACCTTATTTTCATGTATGGTAGACTGAAATTGCCATTATTACGCAACGGTTAAGTAATTTAAGAGTTTTGTCCTTTCATTTTGTTCTTTTTTTAATTTATATGTTAGGAATCATGTTTCCTTTGTCTTCAAGAGAAAATTGGAATCATTAAATACATGAATAGCGACAAACTTTTAAACCAGAGGCATGAAACCACAGTAAACTGTAAACACATCAAAGAACTAACCTTACAATCATGCTAAAAATACTGTAAAAGCCAAAACTAGGATCCCCTAAAGACGACAAACCTTTATAGTACTAACAACCCTCTTACATCAAATTTTACCTATTACACACCACAAACTATAATCTAATTCAAAGTTTTATAGAAAAAAGTGATTTCTTAAATTCAAAATTAAGGTTAAATATCCAAAATTAGATTAATTATAAAAACTGTGCCTAAATAAAATAATATTCTATAGTTGTACAAATAAGCATTAAGGATATGTTCAATCCAATCCCTTCCCACCCTTCACACCTCCTTACTCTCCCCCTCTAATAAACTCAAAGAATAAAGGCTAGCCAGGTGGCCATAAAAGCATATACACCATTTTCTAATGCTAAATCTGTCTACAAAATTCCCGACACTTTCATTAATCAACTGTATCCCCTACCCACCCTTTCTTCAAAATTCTAACGGACAATTTAGAAGACTTATTCCTTTATCGCTAACCCCCACCAACATCCCATACAACTTACCAAATATAAGAAAAGATGACCTCCATTCCGTTCCACACCACCTGATAAGACATTGTAAGTTCAATGTCGAAACAAATGTACAATTTGTAGTGGATATCTATAAAAAAAAATGTACATTTTCTAAAATATAATTTATAATAAATATTCACAGCTCTATATTATATATCGAGCACTGTTTTAAATTAATGTTTTGGACGTTGTAAATTTTTCCTCGTTCCTTATTCACTCGAATATATATATATATATATATATATATATATATATATATATATATATAAGAAAGAATAAGAACAAGTAAATTAAAACCCACTGTTCAAGCATTTATAATTTTATACAAAGTAGAGCTTAATATTGTAGTTTTTAATTAAATTGCTTAAACCATTGTAATAAAAAATGACTATATATATATATATATATATATATATATATATATATATATATATATATATATATATATATATTCGTCATCCACATACAAGCCTGTTTCGGTGTATCACAGCTCATTAGTGTTGCTAGACATCCACTTGCCTCCTATATATTATTTTTATTGTGATTTTAAACGTTATTATGGTGAATACTTCGTATTTGAAATAGACGTACCGTTTTTTTACGATATGATACGTTTTTCGGCCTATTCGAGAATTCTTTGTAATTTAAAATGTAAAATTTGTTCCTCGGCAGGAATCAAACTTGTACCTTTCTTTGTAGAGAAAAGAACGCATTGATCCAGTGTGCTTTTCCTCCCTGACACGAAAAATGTCACAGCAAGAAAGACAATATTTCCTTCGTTTTTATTTTATTTTATTTTACTTCATTTTTATTTTTTATTTTTTTTTAAGGGAAGCACATCTCCTTCATCCGGGTTATTTTCTTGAAAGCTTCATATCTACTTAGTTTCGTATCCGAAAATTAAATAAAGCAATTTATAAAGAATTAATGAAATTATTTGTCAATCCGATACTTCGTATTTGAAATAGATGCTCCATTTTTCTTTATTAAACGTTGTTTAATGAAGAAAATACATTTTGTGCAAGTTTCATTAAAAATGGCATACAAGGTGCTGTGGTCAAGTGTTTTATACAATTGTTCATGTGATCTTATAATGGCTTTTTTAGTCCATTAATTATATAAAAATTTCTGAATGTTTTTATTTTTTAAGTGCTTTCAGCCATACTTTTAGCCATTATCAATTATGAATTTTATTTTACTTTTAACTGAATATATAATTTATTTTACTCATTTTCGCAGCTTTACATGAATTTCTTTTTCTTATTTCCACTTGCCATCCATACATCATTTGTAATTGATCTGAAGAACATATAAGTGTGTATAAGAGTGCATTAGGTTTGAGCGTATTTAAGTCCGCAAAATGTACAATTTCTCTGCTTGTGGTTACGCCGGTTCACTCTTTGCAAAGAAAACCTACCCCACTTCAGCTGCTACTACTACTTGTTGCTACCATGCTTAAAGTTTCCATAGAAATTTTCAAATTAAACCACCTCATAATTTAATATTAAAATAAATATACCCATACAATTTGAATTGTTTTTAAATAATAAACAGTAAAAATAAAAATGATATAATATTTAAAAAAAAAACAAACAATTAAATCAATTAAAATATTCTATCCAAATTTCCCTCTTCTATATCCTGTACGGAATCTTGGCTCTCCACAACATCCTATCCTTTGCAGTTCTTAGTAACATTTGTCTTTTTACCATCCACCACAATCCGTTCTGCTATTCGCTCGTTAGGCAGATGGCCTGCTGCTCCCTTTAACCATTTTGCCTCGGATGTGTCTTGTCAGTGTCAAATTTTCTAAGCCCTCTTTTCTCATTATATGCCCTATAAATTTCAGCTATCTCTTTCTGATTTTGAGTATAAATATTTTTTCTTCCCATTTTTCTTAAAACTTTTTCATTGCTTGCCCACTCTAGTCACGCCTTTTCTGTATAACTACATCACTGCTGCTTCAAGCCTCCGCTTCATCTGAGAGAAAAATGTCAAGCATTCACTACTTTAGAGACAGATTTAGGTAGCAGTCAGCCCTTTCTTCTTCTTTGTTTCTATGTGTATTGTAACCGGGAACTAAGGAAACGGAAGCACCATTTCAGCCATTGTTCAGCCACGGAAGTACCGTGTTGGCCATATTGTTACGTGCAAATTGATACTGCAGAGAGAAGTAATCAGACTAAACTGTGTTGTCGTTATTATCATGGAACCCCATACCAAGTTGTTTATTGTATTTACTTAGTTTGTGGAAGACAAATTTTATCGGATTTCGATGTGACACTTCCATCCTCTTTGAACTTCTGTACTTCTTCGTTTTAGGCTAAACTTAGTTGTGGGGTGAGATTAATTGGTTTAGCGAGTTTCAAATGCTGACAAGAAAGTACAGTTTGCAACTTTTTTTTTACAGTTCACATTTGATGAAGGAATCTTAAGTTTCTGCCGCTATCACTATAAGATATTTCGTATTTCTATAGAAATGTTAGACTACATTAGATTACTTCAGAGCATGTAAATAACATTTGCAAAAATATATTTATATGACAATGGTTCCTCAATAAAAGGGTAGGCTCAATAAAATGTCTTCCACGGTAGATTAGACAAATGTATATTGACGGCAAAGACAGGCACACTGTTTTAGTTCCCGAACGTGCAGAGTAGAATTAAATCACTGATTTTATCAGGAAGCTTAATGTATTGTAATGTATTGTGATGGTCAGGGTAAAGGTAGGCAGAGGGCTGAGCTTTGGAATGCCTCATCGGTTATAGAGATAATTCCATTCATTCAGTATTAAACGGTTAAGTGAGTTTGGAACCAAATTTTAACTCGGATTTCAGACCAGAAAAAAGTCACAAAACACAAACCGTTTTTACAAGAAAAGGTCAGTTTTTTAGGATATAAGGGACTAAGTTCTGATATAAACCTTTGTTTAAAAGTATAGCGCAAGTAATTCTATTCTTTAAAGAAATAGAAATTAAACTTTTTGAATTACCGATATTACTTTAAAAAAAAAAGTGAGTTGGAGTATATTTACATGCAAACATTAGAATCACTGAAGTTACAATGGTCTAGGTCTTAAATAATGTTATATATTTGTCACGCGTTGCTAGGAAAAACTGATCTTTTGGGAGATTAAAAACCATTCTTTGAGACCAACTTCTTCCATCAAAAACTGATTTCTTATTTTCATAAAACAATCGCAGAATAAACTGAACAAACAATGGAAACAATATCAAAGAATTTTCCGAAAATACTTGGAATGTTACTGAGCCTTCTCAAAGTTATAAAAAATATGGCGATTTTCTAAGACTAGCTTAGATGTGGTACAAGGCAGAAAGTATGTGCCAACCAGTGAGGATTGAACTCAATATTCTGTTGTAACGGATAAGGCACAGAAGTTTTCAGCCTTTTTCTTTAACATCATCACACACTTTCACGTGTAAAAACTTGCCAACAATCAAATAAAATAATTATTCAAAAGCATACCAATATCGTTTGATTAGAGTTTGTTACTAGTTCGTAAATTGACTTTATGATGTAAAAAAATAAGAAAATAGTAACAAATATTACCAAACTATACGGCTGCTTCTACTACGTTATTAACGAACATAGGAAAGTAAACTTGACCATTGAAAAATATATAGAAAATACAAAAATATTCCTTGTTTTATATTTATATCTTATCTAGCAGTTTGGCTCAATTATTCCTTGTATGATGTGCATTGTGGCGCAGTGGATATCGGCTCGGAACGAGAAATCGGGGAGCCGAGTTCGAATTCCAGTTGAATTCCTTGCATTTACTTAAGCGCAAATACCCTTGGGAAAGGTATTAATCCGTCTCTTCCTTCCAGTTATGGGTTAAATAACAGGACAGATTGGGTTCTATAGCCTTGGTCGGCAACCAGTCTATCGCAGAAAGCAATGGCAACCTACTGCGGGATAATCTTCTGCCCAGTCAGTCATGTCTCTTTCGAGACATGATCGCCCAAGCGTGTATCACGTACGGCACTTAACTGACTATTCCTATTTAGCCTCCTGGTTCTTTGCGTATCTCCTTTGAATATTTTTTCTAGGTAGCATATGTTGAAATACATTTTCTATACTGAAATGTTATATCGCCTACCAAAATGTCCAATTGTCCATCATTTTCTGTCAGGTTTTACATTGTCCAACCAACAATTGAAATCGCCCACCGGTGGGAAATATCACCCAGGTTGGGAAACTTTGATCAAGCATGACAAACTTGCTATTACAACACATTGAGTTACCCAGGGTTATAAAAAATATGCAAAAATATAATTTGTCCGGCGTTTCCTTGTTAAAGATTTCTCTTAGATTTTTAATATGTGCTGGGTTGCGGCACCAGAGATGTTAGTGGGTTCATTCATAGATTTGCATTTTTCAACATCATAGCATCATACTCGCCTGACTCTACCGTCGTTAATGATGCAATGGCGGCGCACACCCCAGTAGTAAAAACTACTTTTAATCCTCTTGTTATTTTTCAAATTCAACTAAACATAACGGTAAGTTATAAAAGTGACAGTTTATAATAATTAATCAGCACACCATTCAACAGGAAAGGTTCCTTCAAAATTTTTGTTTGTATGTGTGAGAGAGAAAAGTTCGTAACATTTATCTGGCGATATAATGACGTATATGCATAACATTTATCTGGCGATATAATGACGTATATGCATAAGTGGTTAGTATTCGTGCAATTACTTCAGTTGTTTTCAAATAAAATTAAATGCAAGAGGCAACTCAAAAATTAAAAAATACCTTTTCTTCCACGATGGCTTCCGCTTCGCCAGGTTCACGGCCGACATGCTAACGACCATTACGGGGTACATGTTCCAGGCCCTTGAGGATCCCGGTGAGGATCGTGCTCTGGACATCTCTAAGGCTCGTTGCTCTGGACATCTCCAAGGCTTTTGACAGTGTTTGGCACGCTGGCCTTCTATGCAAGCTACGGGGTTACGGTATTACCGGACGCTTGCTTGATCTGATCCAATCTTTTCTAAATAACCGCATAATGAAGGTCGCCTTGAATGGGCATGCCTCCGCATCCTACTGTACAAACGCTGGTTTTCCCTCAGGTCTCTATCCTCGGCCCGACGCTCTTCCTTATTTTCATAAATGATCTCCCAGACGAGATCATGTGCCAAGTAGGCATCTACGCAGATGACACCACAATTTACTCCCGCATCAGTATGAAATCCGGCGTGGCGGACAAACATAATCTCGCTGCTGATCTTGAGAGGGGTCTACATTCTGTGGTGGATTGGGGTAAGAAGTGGTTTGTAAATTTCAATGCGTCTAAGACCAAGCTGTTGTCTGTCAATAATCACAGGCAAACTCTCCTGCCGCCCATAAGCATGAACCAAGCAAGTCTCCCTGAGAGCAATACACTGCGCCTCCTCGGTCTTAACCTCTCCTCCGATCTCAAGTGGAACCACTACATTGAGTCAATAGCTAAATCCACTGCTAGGAAGGTTGGGTCACTGTGTCTGGCCAGGATGTTTTTCCCCTCTGAATCCATCCTGCATATATACAAATCAACTATTCGTCCGTGCATGGAGTACTGCTGTCATATATGGTCAGGCGCCCCTGCTGTTCATCTCAGTGTTCTTGACAGGCTCCAAAGGAGAATCAGTAATGTGATAGGTACCGACTTAGCGGCTCGACTCCAGCTTTTCTTTGTTCTATAAATACTTGCATGGCTTCTACTCCAATGAACTTAAGTCACTGATGCTTCTGCAACAAGTGTTTACTCGTGCAACCAGACTGGCAACTGGGTCTTACTCATTTACAGTTAGACCAAATGCAGACGACAATTCTACTCCTTCAGCTTCTTCCCGCCTGTGGAACTCGCTTCCATATTCTTGCTTTCCTGACGGCTACAACCTCCAGGAATTTAAGTACAATGTCAATACTCATCGCTTAACCACTTGATTCTAGTTCTTTCTACACCACCTTGTTTATCCTTTCCTTTTTCTCCACCTTTGCAACTGTCATCACACCTGTATTCCCATCCTTCTCTTGCTCCTTTCTAACTGGTTCGTCTTTCTCTTCACTCTCTTCGCTCTCTCCTATCTAATCTGTTTACTCTTATGTAGCCCCCCTAATCTTTTACTCTTATGAAGCCCCCTGCACATCAGTGGCGTTACCGCCTTGCTCGGGGTGACACGATTAAAAAAAAATATGACGCTATATCAACATGGCCGAACGTGAGTTAGTAAGTATAAAGTAACTAATGTTTAACAAAGGAATTAAATTACTAAAGAAACACTGCATTTGTTTAATAGAACAGCCAAAACTGCCTGTGTGTTTAGTCTAAATACTGTGTAGGTTTTGTATTTCAAAGCAATGTAATTCTTATTGTTGTCGATACGAAGAGAGTAGAGATTTAAACAATTTGAATTTAGCTACTTCAAAATGTGAAAAGTATTTCGAGAATTTAGCGTGCCAAATATAATTTTATTCGAATAATTACGATATATATATATATATATATACATATATATATATATATATATATATATATGCGCATCACCCATTCAGTAATGAATTAGAGAACTCTGGCTATTGGGCGTGTATAATGATAATATACACGCTAAAAAGTCTGCCTTCTTCTACCAAGCGTCCATAGCCCAGAGGTAGAATCGCCCACTGACGTCAATTCAGTCGGGTTTCAATACTAAGTTAAAAGAAATCGTAGTCTAACCGTACTGATGAGCTGTAATACAGTGAAACAGATCTGCCTACGGATGACTATATATATATATATATATATATGAATAATGTGAAGAAACTTATCAATTAGTTAAGTTATTTCAGTTATACCAACTTCGAAATTTCGTGAGTGTATTATTGTAATGTCTTCACTCTCTTCAGGGTTATTTGGTTTATATATATATATATATATATATATATATATATATATATATTATTTATTCAGAAATTATAACATGAATATTTTATAATATCACTACAAAAGTAGCTATTTTGTTTCGACACTTCTTGTGTCTTATCAAGTGATGGGGTTTATTTCAAGTTGAAGGGTTTTAAAAGGTTAAAAAACAAGCAGAAACCCTTTAATCAGGGAGATATTGTTGTATAGATAGTGTGGACCAATCTGAATGAAGTAACTTCTAATTTGGAGAATATTTGAGCAAACTCAAATATAATTTTGGAGGGCATTAATATTAATATTTGATTAAATTGAAATCAGCATTATTAATTGACTATTAGATTCACTTTATTATTATTGCGAATTTATACAAAACTCATGGCATCAAACTTGGTAGATACATTATACACCAATCAAATGCGTATGCATGTACAAAACGTCAAACATATACGTATATATGCCAAGCCCCATATTGTTCACATGCAGTTATGCTTGTGTGAGCCCCGGTGGTCGAGCGCGTGTGTGTGTGTGTCTGCACACGTCAATGGGTGTACAAGTATGTCTGCGTTTGTTTAAAATCAGGTTCTTGGAATTTACCTTCCTACTCTTCCACTTCAGATTAAAGAAAACAAAAAAAATATTTTGCTCCCAAACCTTCGGTAGTTGAGCTCTCTTTGTTCATTCCCGGATCTTTCAACTATTCATCTGCTATTCCAAAATGGAGAAGTTTACCCCGGATTATTCCTTGTCTATCTTTATAAAAAATGAACTCCTATTCCTCCCCTTCCTAAATATACCATTTCAACACCCTGTAACCCCGCGACTACCAGCTCTGTCCTTTTCCACTTTGTGACCGTTGTTAACCAAAAACCCCTCTACACTCTAACTCAGGGCCTTCGCCATTTGGAAAAACAATGTCGCTGGCGTGATGTAGAGTCTCTATTAGAGATCCTATGTCGAAATGTACATCCGGCACTTTTGAATTTTGAAAATTTTCTTTAATTTATATATACATATATATATATATATATATATATATATACACATACACAAACATACATATATATATATAGACACGCATACATGGACATACAAATATGAATACATATAAAGGAATAATTACATACATACACACATACATATAAGTTATACACACACCTACAACATATACATACACATCAGTAAGTAAAGGATATACTAATATGTCTACTAGTACAAAAGAACAGATGTACACTTATATACATACATACATAAACTAATACTTAGACATTAATTTGCCTTTTTTTTATGGGTACCTTCATCCTAACGAATTCCTCCCCAGGTACACAATCCCGCACATATCAACACACTAAAACCCGGCAAGCACCCAACCCAAAACCGACCACACCCAACCCAACACCGATTATCGCGCTAAAACTCGTTTTTCCTAAGCCAGTACATACCATCCGGCCAAAGCCCAACACGTTTCCCCATAGCACCGACTGTCAAACCAACACCTAATAACCATGATTCTTAAGGCCCAAGTCCCACACTGTTTCCGAACTTTTTACAAGTCCCCGACCCCATGAAAATCGATGTGGGGTAGAATACCCGACAACCATACAACCGCCGACCAATGTCGGGTCGAACGCTCGGCAAACATATGATAACACATGGTAAACGACACACCCAGCAAGGATCAACTAAAATGTCCTACCCGAACAAAAACATCCATCAAAAAGGTAGTTATAAAGATTTTCCTTAATTTCCTAATATAATCATCCGGATTTTAATTTAAATGCTGAACAATGTTTACAATGAACAGTGAGCTCATTTCTCTGATTTATCAGTTTAACCTTGTCCCTAAATTTGATAATTTTTAATTTTTCGTTAAGACAGCGGTAGCAAGGTGCACAGAGGGAGTTACAAGTTCGGGGCTTTGTCAGGAATTTCCATTTAACAGTGGTTGTTTTGTCTTTTTCCTTTAAAGACTAATAGTATTTGGATAATAAAGTGCTGTATTTATAAGAACTATTATTGAAAGACAATGTGTGCTAATACCGGCTAGTTTTGAACGGGTTTTTAGTAGAACCAATATAAACCTTTATAGTATTAGGATTTTCAATTGTGGAGACAATACAAAGATAAACTATGGAGCTAACTAGACAATTATTATGCAAAGGGCAATCCTTAGGATTTCTACAATTACATCCGCTGGTATTAATTCTTTTGTCCTTGGTGCGATCTTTTTGAGCATTGTAATTTACCGTGCTTTTTGAATTATTATACCTGTTGAGGCTTTATTATTATGCTCTTTAATTATTTTTCTGTTACTTTTTTCACTACCTGTTTTAATAATTTGTATATAAAATATACATACGTGTAAAATAATTTATGTTTGCTGTGTATTTGCATTTATAATTATTTTACGAATATATTGTGAGCTTTAGACAATGCTTTTCTTTTAATATACGATTCTAAATCTATTTTTTACTGTCCAAATACTTGCTTTACCTCACTGCATATATTCAGCGAACGAAGAATGCAGTAGTGTGACATAGAAAAGCAGGTTTCTTCACACTATTTCTGGAAATGTTAAGCAGGTGTTAACGTTGCTAAAATTGTTTTTAATTGACTTTGAAACTAAATTTGATAGTTGAAAACTCTTCCTGCGACAAGACCGTTATGCTTCCACCTTTCCTTAGCAACAGGTGCGTGATGAGAATGACGTCAGAAAAAAGTGACACCGAAAATTACGACAAAAACATAAATATATAAAAGTTAATATCCAGAAAAATGCTTCAGCTCAATAGTTAAGATGCTCACACACACACACACACACACACACACACACCACACATCTATCTATCTATCTATCTATCTATCTATCTATCTATCTATCTATCTAAATCTCTCTCTCTCTCTCTCTCTCTATATATATATATATATATATATATATATATATATAACATAAATTTCATTAACCTGTGATTTTAATTTCTTATTTTACAAGTAGCGCGCTCGTGATGATGCAGTTAACAAACATTAGTCTTACAAATCATCATGAATGAGTTCCTTACTAAGCGTTTAGTATCAGTGAGGGTATATCATAAACTAATCTAAATCTATTAAAGAACTAATCTGTCTATTCTATATTGTCTTGTTAGTTCATTCCCGTTGCTCACTAGAGAAATCCTATCAAGTCAGTGGCCATGAGCCAGATGTAGATGATATATGCTGTGATATTTGTGTGCCTTCTCTAAATTCTGTATTCAACGCCAGGATAAATTTTATCGCGTAGAAGTATGACACAACATAATCTTCTAAACATTCTATTTGGTTTTTATATCTTTATGAACATTAACTGAGAGATTTTAACAGGTTTTCTAGGCTCACAGTAGAAATTACTAGTTTATTCAGGTCATCAATTTTACTGTTAAATAAAATAGAAACAACGATAGAACGATAGCAAGTCAAACACATTTATCCACAAAGAATACACACACACACACACACACACACACACACAGAGAGACACATATATATATATATATATATATATATATATATATATATATATCCGAGTGAATAAATATGTACATGTTCTAAAATATATATATATATATATATATCCGAGTGAATAAATATGTACATGTTCTAAAATAATATATATATATATATATATATATATATATATATATATAGTAACTAAGTTGTTGATCTCGTAGGTTTTTTAACCTATTGGTCATGCATTTACTTTTATAAAGAGTGCTCAATACAAATGTAGAGCGTTATACTGTAATGGTTGCTACAATGTTTTTATAAATTCATAGTATCACTACACAAGCATTTTCGCGTTTCGAAGTCAGCCCATTATGTGGTTGGCTTCATCTTCAGGTGATTTTTTAGAAATGAGAATTATCTAGTTGAAAAGCCCGTTTATTTGTGTTAGATTTGTTTTTTGGGGGGAGGGTGCTGTTAGAGGGGTTGGTCTGTATTTTGAGTTCTGTTGACCTTTTTAAGGTCTTAAGGTTAAGTGTTTGTTGGTGGCTGAGTTCAGGATAGGTTAATCTATTTATCTTGTGAGGGTTTAGGCTGCTGGCACCTTGCGTGTTGTTATTTGGTTTAGGGGTTGGTAGGTGTTGTTTTGTTTTGGGGTTGGTTTCTTCTTAATTTAATTTATGTTATTTTGTATTGGGGTGTGTGCTTTTTTTGTTTTTATTTTTTTTGTTTTTTATCGTGTCGATATTTTATCTGCTATTCTATGCAGCTGTATTATTTTTTGTTGGTATTGTATAGGGTTTGTTTTCTTTTTTCTGTTTATTTATAGGGTTGGTTGTGTGTATTTTGTGTTTTTTTGGGGGGTTTCGTGGGTGGTTTTCTTTTTGTTTACTTAAATTTTAGCGAGAAATATTTGCTAATACTAGGGGGATTGACTTTGGGTGGATGTATAGTGGGTGTTCATTGGGTTTTATGTATGGTTTGTAACTGTTGTTGACTAAATCTAGTGTGATATTGAGGAAGTTAAGCTAAAGGATTCAAAACAGAAACCCAAAGTAAAATGGAAAATCCTAGAAAAAACTAGAACTTGCAACTCACTTAACGACATCTGCCTTTATGTCTAAGTGAAAAACTACACATTCTTCAGTACCATAACAGCAACGATTTATTAAACCGTAGAGACGAATTAGCAGTAATATGCAAACATCGCAAATATTTCTCGCTACGGTTATCATAAAGGGTCCACTTTTCATCAAAAGTGACTATTCAGTCAAGAAAGGGATCATTAGTGTTACGCAGAAAGAGCATCGAGCACACTTCAAAACGCCTATTTTTTAAAATCTTCATTGAGATCTTGAGGAACCCATTTCTCGAGTGTTTTTACTTTGCCAATATTCTGCAAATGGCGTGAGACTGTTGCCGTGCTGACACCAAGCGTCTGAGACATTTCTCTGGCACGTTGACGCGGGTTTTATTCAACAGCTGCTTGCAGTTTTTCGTTGTCAAGGCTAAATGACCATCCTCTACTTTCTTTATCTTCAAGGCTCTCATCACCAGTTCGGAATTTCTGGAAGCTTTTGGCAGAAGTTTGTGAGGTCAGTCAGTTAAGTACCATACGTGATACACGCTTGGACGATCATGTCTCGAAAGAGACATGACTGACTGGGCAGAAGATTATCCCGCAGTAGGTTGTCATTGCTTTCTGCGGTAGACTGGTTGCCGACCAAGGCTATAGAACCCAATCTGTCCTGTTATTTAACCCATAACTGGAAGGAATAATAGACGGATTAATACCTTTCCCAAGGGTATTTGCGCGTAAGTGAATGCAGTGAATTCGGCTGGAATTTGAACTCCCCCCCGATTTCTCTTTTCGAGCCGTCATCCACTGCACCACAACGCACATCCTGCACATCCTGTTTGTGAGGTACTGTGCCCAGTTCTGAACTCATAAAAGAAAAATAAACAGAGATCATCTTTTGTCATGTTCATAATTCAGAGCTTCTATGCTTTAAGAATATTTCTGTCTGAAAATAAGTTAAAAATTATTAAAGAGCACATAGTAATTGTTATGCATACCAAAATTCACCTAATATATATATATATATAATATATACCGTAAACACTCTGTTAAAATGGCTTTTCAAAATTCAACACTTTGAGCGGCTATTATTTTTGTAACACCCTAAGAAGATCAATACGGTCTTTATGGATTGTAGAGGATAAAGAAGATCAACCGGATGATCGCCACTTATTAATGTAGAAGTTATCCACAGAGAAAGCCGAATGTAATTTTAATGGTGAATGGATTCTTGTAGTTTTAGCGTAGTCATCTTTGTAGTGAATTTTTCATCTATTCTAATTTTAAACGGCAGTTGAATAATGATCCGGAGTTGGTTATGTTTGGATCGCCATCGTGTCACTGTCAACGAGAATGGATTTTCATTTCTGTTGGCTGAAACAATGTGGAACATCGATGTTTCAAAAGCTTCTTAAATACGGTGGGAATTAAAAAAAGATGACAAATTCTGTATGATAGACTTCTCCAAATATTCTTCTTATTTATGTATCGTGTTCACTCAGGACGTAGCCGATCAGGGCTCTCCACAATTTCCTGGCTTTTGTAGTTATTAACAAATTTTATCTTTTTGTTATTTCTCCTAAACATTTTCCGCTCACTAGGTATGTTATGCATTGTTTTTAACTGTTTCTCTTGCTTTCAGTCTGTCAAATGAGTATCAGATTTTCCAAGCCCTCCTTTCTCGTCATATACGCTAAATATTTCAATTGTCTCTACCTGATGTTAAGTATCAGTCAAAGTTCCATATGTGGTTCACGCTTGGGCGATCATGTCTCTTTTGGTCCATAACTAACTAGGCAGAAGATTTGTTTCTGCAACAAGTTGACATTTCTTTCTGCAGTAGACTGATTATCAATCAAGGCTATAGAATCCAATCTGTCCTGCTATTCAACCCATAGCTGGAGAGAGAAGAGGTGGATTAAAACTTTTTCCATGGGTATTTGTGTGTAAGTGAAAGCAACAAATTCAACTGGAATTTGAACTCATTTCTCTGATTTCTTATTATCCATTGCACCACAAAGTTAAGTTCATGTTTCCTTTTTGCTTCCATTTACTTTGTTGTTTCTCACATGTTTTGTCCATGGTATTCTCAGCATTCTTGTATAGAACCACATTTGTGTTGCGTCAAGTCCCTTCTTCATTTGTGAAGAGGTTTATGGGAAGACAGATATCACATAACAGTTCAGAAATGTTTTATTTGCTTCTAACGGAATTTTTCTGCTTCTTAATATTCTGCTTAACTTTTGGAATGCATCTTTCCATCTTATATTAAACAACTTTCCAGATATTTATATTTCTGTACTTGTCTGATTTTGATATCTCCGATTTGCAATTTGCATGATGGGCTGCTCCTTTTGCTTAACAACTATGCATTATTTTTTCTCACAACTGATGTTTAATCATTTCTTCTCGCTTTCCTTCAATACCTTCTGCAGGAATTTCCTTCAATACCTTCTGCAGGAATTTCCTTCAATACCTTCTGCAGGAATTTTGTAATTTTCTATTTTCTATTGTCATGAAGAAAAAGAAACGAACACAATGCGATAAAATTTCATTTTCATTTATCTACTAGAAATGAACCTAGGAGAGCAACACTTAAAAATAGAGGATAAGATCTCGGCAAAATTCTACTTCACAATCTTATCCTTCGATATGCTATGGTTGAACGCCCTGTTTTATCCAAATTATGAAACGCATCGGATTTGCAGATCAAATTTAACCTCTCGGCTCATATCTAATTTTCGATCTTCATAAGCGTCAAATTTATATTAGATTGGTTTTGTTAATATTTGGTGCAATATAATCATTTACTTTTATTTCTTCTTTGCTTCTTTACTCTTAGCAAATCTGTCTTATCTATCTATCTATCTATCTATCTATCTATCTATCTATCTATCTATTTCAGTCAGTTCATATCTATCTATCTATCTATCTATCTATCTATCTATCTATCTATCTATCTATCTATCTATCTATGTAAATATATATATAATTTAAAGACTATTCCGTCGTTTTTGGCTTATAGTTAGACTACCCGCACATATGATATAGCTATAATAGAAACGTTTTTGTAGTACCAAAAACACATTTCGGCAGAAGCAGATACAAAGAACTGATGCATATAGTGTGCTACAAAGTCTCTAAACGACACGCTTCAAATTGTCTTTCTCCTAAACTGGTTGCCAACCAAGGCATGTCTTTTCAGTTATACATCCATACCTGGGGAAAGAAGAGATTGATTAATATCAAGCGTATTTGCACGTAAATAAATATAACTAACTCCACTGGAATTCGAACTATGTTTTTCGATTTCTCATTCCGTTATACTTTAAACCACCGCGCAACAACTCTCTTTCTTTCTCTCTCTCTCCCTCCCCCTCTCTCTCTCTCTCTCTCTCTCTCTCTATATATATATATATATATATATATATATATATATATATATCAGTCTATTCATGCCAATCGATACTCATTATCAGATATCTATCTCATTTTATTCATACGTACATGCATAACCAAACCAAACATTCTAGGCCATGTGTACGTATGCGTGAGTGTGTATAGTGCAGGTCTATAACAATTCTGTTGAATATTTGCATCTGTCTAACATCCTCCACAGCGTCGACCTTGTGTCATTAAAATATTCTCCATTCTCTTCACACAGCGGTTGTTACTTTTTTCTTTTGTTCTGTTGCTCTCGGCGTTTTTGTCTCTCGTGGCTGTCATTGTGTGCCGTTCGTCAATAATTCAACGAGTAATTCTGTACCTAAATGGGCAGACACTGTTCGTCTCTGATGTCAAACTCATCAAAGATGACGCCGACAAAGTCGTTCATTATTTATTGACAAAAACATCGCGCCGCTCAGAAAAGGCGTTCCATTTTAAATGCAAATCGAAAGCCCCATATAAATGGCTACCCACGTTTGCACAAGGGCTTCATTTTGCATATTCTGCATTTGGCTGATTATGTCAGATAGATAAGTCAATAAAAATAATAACAGACAGATAAGCCTAGGCAAACAGATAGATAGATAGATAGATAGATAGATAGATAGATAGATAGATAGATAGATAGATACGCAAATTGTCGCAATTTTATACTCATCAGTAGGAAAATATTTTTTCCCTCCTGACAACGGATGGATATACATCATATATAGCTAGAATAACAGACCAAAACATTTTGCAGCTTAGTAGGTCTATTCTACAGGGCGCGATGAGTAAATTGTCGTCTTTTTATATTTCCTATTTCGCACATTCGCATTGTTTGTTTTTTTGAGTGTATCTTTTTTTTTTCTTTTTTTTTTTAACTGCATAGTATAGTAGACTCGGTTGGATATCACCTGTGATAAAAAGAGCACCATGACGCAATTCACTCCACCAGAACTTTAGAAGCGGCCTGTTGTACTACTTGGCATTCTCGCTAGGAGCTTCAATACGAACATTTCAGTGTGTTTGGGTGTCAATCTGAGGCACGTGAAGAGGATTCGGAAATAGTTGAATGCTATATCCTCATGTTCATGGTGTTTGAAGTGATCACTAGTTCTGAAAAATCGTTCTGATCGTTCTGATAAGCAGAGAATTGCCGACTTTGTTGGTGAGGGACTCAGACTTAAAACGGGGGTCTACATCAAGAGCCTTGACGGTCAAGAAGATGACTGCTGGAATACCTTATGTCTGTCAGTAGGACTGTACACCATGCCACACAGGCAGGAGAACCCAGTCATGGCTATCAAATGATTTCTGTTGAACCACATCTCAGCTGCCACAAGTCTCCGCTTTCTCTGTGACAAAACTGTCCATAATTCATTGCCGTATAAGAAAACATGTTATATAGCAGTACAGCACTATTATCTTCATTTTTCACAACATTATTAATCTTACAAAGACTAAATAGTTTTTTTTTCTGTTTTCATGCAGAAAATATTCAACGTTCATTGCCTATATTGCCTAACTTCAGGTTGAAATTTATAAAATAATTTTCATAATAGAGTTTTTCAGAAAATTAAGCTTCTCAAGTCCACGAAGTTGTTATGCATTTTAGCATCAATTGGAGTTTCTTATCAAACCTTTCCGGGAATAAGCCCTCATATCGGGAGGTTTTGAGTAGCATGGAACAACCTCTTAATCGCTGTGGTTCTTTGATCTCCTCTGACCCGGATGGTGGGGGGATAGCACCTGTTAGGGTCCCAGCTATGAGAAAATATTATTCAGGTTTTTGTTTGATGGTTCACACGTACAAAAATGCATTATAGTAAAAATACTAGTCATATATTTCTAAAAAACGAAATGACCAGTAATATATATAGCAAAATAATAATCAATACAGTACTAAAGTATAAGAGTAGATTTTTATGGTAAAATCACTAGCAATACTGTTGTGAATTTTCTTCGCCAAATTGTGGTGTAACTATGGCGTAACTTCACCCAAAAGTTGTAATGACAGCTTTGGCCGGAAGTAAGACGCGGAACACAGGGGGTAGGTTTAAACAGTGTATTAGTAGAAACAAGATATTCAAAGAAGTGTTAAATAATAGTAATAAAGAAATAAGTCCAAGGTACTATTACGCTGTCGACTATTAGTTTTCGTTGACTGATAATACTGACTGCAAAATTGACTGCTCTGTTGAACTGCTCTGTACGGCCAACTTGACTCAATTGAACTGTCGTTAATTAACTGCTCTCAACTCCTCTTCAATGTTCCTTAGACGTCACGGAGGTATATAGCAAGAGGAAGAGTTCATTACTCGCAGGAGGGTACCATAAAAATACGTTTCTCCAAACTATATGTCTAAACATACGTTTACCCTGAAAGTATAAAATTATGTAAAAATATATGTACTTGAAGCCATAAAATTGCGTACAAAATGTTTATATATTGGCTTTAAATAACCCACAGAATTGTTGATATACCACTAAAGAAAAACAACTAACTAGCCTTTCAAACCTTTTATTAGTGGTAGTGTGAAAAGTCAACATCTTGATGATATCATTATTGTATCTTCGACTTAGATGTGCTACTCATTTTTATGATCATTGTTGGAAGTCTTTAACTGATAACTGTATTGTTAATTGGTAAAGCTAGTTAGTGATTGGATAGTGCCAGTGAGCGAGATCAGATGAAGGATTGTATTTTACGATCTAAAGAATTCACTTGCTCGAAGCTATTTCAGTCATTTATTTCCATAATTTATATAGACTTTTAGTCATTGAAACTGAGAAGTTGTTTGTATATAGAAGAGAACTTAGGCCAGAATTTCTCAACGTTGCCTTGAAACAAATGAAAATATTACGGCACAATTAGCAAAAGGATAACTTAAGCCAGTGTTTCTCAACGTTGCCTTGAAACAAATGAAATATCACAGCACAATTAGCAAAATTTTGAAAGGGTGTGCATTTAAATGTTATGAAATAAAACTATAGATTTTAAGACAAAAAATACACGCATGAATATGAGTTTAGTTTATTTCAATGTTTCTATTCAATTATTTCGGCAACTTATTTAGTGTGAAAACTTTGGCCGGTGATTTTTTTAGGATTTCTTCAATGTTTGGTCGAATGTGCAATAAGCAGACATTCATTTCTTCTTCAGTCGAGTGCAGTCTTTCTCATTTCTTATTTTTATTTTAAGGTTAAGAAGCCTAATTCACATAAATAAGATGTAGAAAACAACAATCAAAATGATAAAGCCTTTTTAGCTAATGTGGGATACAAAATTTAATACTTACTAATTTATTCAAATACTAGCGCTGTATCATTATTATTTCTACACACACACACACATAAGTATGTGCACCATGATAATATTTCTACACTCGCATGCCGTGACAGTATTTAGTGGCACACTTGAAAGAATCATGAGGCACACTTGTGTGCCATGGCACAGAGGTTGAGAATCACTTGCTTAGATATTTATGAGCGAGTTTGGCTTAAGGCATGACTTCATTATGAGAATCGAGATCTGACGAGGCTATTTAAGAATATGATTCGAGTTTTGTGTCAGTATTTTAGTTTTGTAGAATCTTACCGAGTTGAACAAAAGTACCCTTAGCGCAACCCGTGTTTTATTTTCTGATCTCCCATGCAAAAATGATTTCAAGTGTTTCATAGAATGAAATATTTTTAAGTGTTTTAAGTTTCTTACATTAAGTTTTATGATGGATTTACGCTCTGTGCACTCACTTTAAACATTCCAATTCCAGATCATATTTTCTGTTTTGGAAAGGTTTATCTTCAATTCTATTTCTTGGGGCACTTATATCATATATGAACGAACATGTCATCAGCATCGCTCTACTTAAAATAGCAGCAACGATCGTAAAACCCCAATAGAACGTAGATACAGATTCATTCCAACACTCGCATTTATAATTAACTGATTCAAAAATGGGTAGACGTTTACGTGATAGGGACGCGACACTTACTCACGAGGCCCTGACGTATAAAGAAATCTTTAAACGTGTTATTATAAATTATTAAATCACTGGGAACATTGATACGAAACATAAAAAAATCTAGAATCATACGGACTGGATGCGGATATATTGATACTGAATTCGTTCGATTAATGCGTTATTGATATTTTAATTCTTAGTGAGTATTTATGTAATTCTCTTTTAACGTACGTAGACATCACATACACATTTGAACACGTATTGACACCCAGGCATGCAGTTACATATATGTATCCACAAACATATTCCTTCTACATTTTATTTCTGTCTCTCTGTCTCTCTCTCATACACACACACAGAGACAAAAAAACACGGCTTACGTACACCTGATGCTGAAACGTTGGTTCTTGTACTATCACCGAAGTTAAGTAACGTCGAGTCTTGTCAGTATTTAGATGGCTAACCGCTTAGGAATTCAAGGTTCTGTAAGCTTCGATGTGCGGGTTATATTATGAATAATTGCTAATCAGAGATTTGAGTTCCAACTCCAGTCAGGTTTGTTAAATTCACTTACACGCTACCCCCCCCCTGGCAAAACTGTAAGTCCATCTCTTCTTCTCCAGCTATGCGTTAATTAGTAAGTTATGTAT
This sequence comes from Ascarosepion bandense, assembly GCA_037127315.1. NCBI lineage: Eukaryota > Metazoa > Mollusca > Cephalopoda > Sepiida > Sepiidae > Ascarosepion > Ascarosepion bandense. The sequence continues at coordinate 4,240,319 of JBBBDQ010001581.1, forward strand.
CATTAAAATCATGATTATCTTGAAAAAATTGCTTATAAAATATTTAGATTTCGGCAATAAATAACCCATAAAGTTTGATATTGTGGTAAGTAATCCATTTATGATTGCTGCTAAACAAAACAAGCAACCAACATACAAGCAATTTCTATTTCCCACTCACAAATATCGAGGTTAACCTCTGTTCAAAAACAATAAAAAGCCAGGTTTGAAAAGAATGATCGAAAGTGACAAGAAATGAATTGCCTTCAATAATGTGTAGCGAATAAAGTCATGATTAAAACAAAGCGAACCACTCCAAAAACCGGTCGGTATTCGAAAAAAATTCTAGTGGTAATTACAGAGAAGTTATAACTTAGTAATTAGTTTTAAACGCCCTAAAAATGCAAAAAAATACTCGTAAAAATGAGAAAAAGCAAGACGTAAAAACAACAAAACAAGTATTATTTATTTATATCAGTTTTTCAGTTTGTGCTCACCCATAATAAATTCTGGTAAGGTCGTCTCGTAATATAAGTTAAATCTGGTGAGAAGACTCATCCTCGTCTTATGCCCCTTTTAAAAACTTAACCGATTAAAGCGAGCAATCAATAAAAATCACCCGAAATTGAACACTCGAGTTTCGTCTTCAATCAGGGCAACTCCAAATCTAATATCTCTGCATATTTAACAAAGATGTGTACGCCTCGGCTAGTATGTTCTAAACACGCCTAACTCACCTGTTTTTCACTGTCGATTGCCGCTTAATTCGGTTCTCTTAATTAAAACTTTAATTTTCTAGAAGCCTTTAAAAAGCGTTTAGACCAGTTCATCATTTATGTTCTTGATAATAATGGTGAAGCTCAAGCTGTGGCGATAGATATCTCGAAATCGTTTAACAGGATTTGGCATGCTGACCTTCTGCGCAAGCTCCAGGGCTACGATATTACCAAACGGATGTTTGATTTAATCGAATCGTTCCTAACAAATAGTGAAATCAAGGTCGCTTCGTACGGGCAAGCTTCTAGATCCTTTCACACGAACGCGGGTGTAACTCAAGGCTCTATTCTGGATTGTACGTTGTTTCAGCTCTTTATCAATGATCTTCCTGAGTAGACGCCACTACAATTTACTCGCGTCTTAATAGAAAATCTGCAAAGGATGACAAAGTAATCCTGGTCGCTGCTTTTGAAACGGACCTCCAACCAGTGATTAACTAAGACAGGATTCGGCTTGTAAATTTTAATGCCTCCAAAACAAAACTGCTCTTCTTTAGCCACCATAGAGAAACTTACCTGCCTGCCATCAGTATGAATGATACAAGCCTCCTTGAGAGCAACACACATCGCCTCCTTAGTCTCACTTTTTCAACCGACCTGAAGTGGAACGACTACATCAAATCTGTAGCTACATTGTTGGACAAGAAAGTTTTAAAATCTACCACTCGTTCGTGGATTGAATATCTGGTCGGGTGCTTTTGCTATTTATCTCGAAGTTCCCAAAGAAATATTTGCAATGTAATCGATTCTGACTGGGCATCTCGACATAAGTTACTTTCCGACTACCACCGTGACCTGGATTTCCTCTGTCTTTACTACAAATATTTTCATGACAACTGCTATTTTTCCTGGTGCACCGACCGCATGAAGTTAAACATGCCAATAAATTGGCATTTAGGCCCCAATCTTTTACTGTTGAAATAGCTACTTTTACCGTTGAAGTAACCACTTTTTCTACTCTAACAATTTTTCTCACACTTCCCGGCTGAGAAATTTTGATAGCTACAAATCTCAAAAAATTAAATGCAACGTTAATTGCCATCTTTTCTCTTCTTGAATTACATTCCTCTTTTATCCTTTTTACAATAGCACCTGTACACAGTCTTTTTTTCTCACTGTAATCCCTTGCACGCTACTAGAGGTCTCACATTGCCTGGGGAGAAATGATTTTAAAAAAATAGTAAGTTTTGTGGAGACTGGATTCCTGAGGCTTCTTTAGCGAAAACTATTGAAATAAAATGGCACATATGTTGTTGAGTAAATGTGGCGAACGCGCGTCAGTACAAACGCAAAAGAGGCCTCGGCTCGCGCGCAGATATGTTTGTCATTACCAGTTACAACCGGGTTTTCATCAGGACAGTTTGGCATATCTAGATATGGGCCTGTCTGCAACTGATCCGGATATTTGTATGATATCCCATACCAATAAAATCCGGGGTGGGGTGTTGATAATCAGCAGTCAGGTGATTATCAAAAGCCCAAGGGACCGATTTCATAAAAACACCGTGTTTTTTATGAAATCGGTCCCTTGGGCTTTTGTGGTTTCGGAGATAGTGTTATTTTTATTGTCCTTTTACTTTCTGACTATTAACCCCGTAGTTGCTGGGAGAACAATCGGTTAAGTGTTTCCCCCAACTTCAACAAACTCTTGCCGTATATTATAATATAAAAATATCTAAATATTGTTTTTGAATTTCCCTTAAAAAACTATGAAATTTTTTGTTTCGACACAATATATTGAATGCATATAATCATCGAAAATGTCATAACGTTTATTTTCTAGTACTTTAGCCTCTTTTTATAAACTTACTCGCAAATACTCTTGGGAAATGCATAAGCCCCTCTAACCCTCCAGCTATGGATTAAATAGTAGAAAGCCTGGAAATATCATAGTTATACTAAAACAGAATTATTAATGCAAAATTCACTCGCAAAAACAGAATTATTCTTACAGTACAAATCTTTTCGGATATAAGGTTTGATAAAATATAAAAAATCAAATCAATAAGTATTTCTATAATTAATAGGTTAACTCATAAGTAGTTTTTGTTTTTTGGAAGTAATTATAATACCGAATGTATCATTCTTATTCCTAATCATACGTGGTAGTTAATAAATTTCGAATATGCTAAAATACTTAAATTTCTGCACGGCAGAGGCACTACCCGCAGGGGATTAAAGAATAAATTTGTTAACCCCACTTATAGTTGGACTGAGAGTGCGTTTACCCCAGATTATATCATTGGAGTTCTAACATGGTGGAGAAACCTAGAAAAATATGTAATGCTTATGGTCAAGAAGTTATAACTGCTCGATAAGTACGAAATTGTTTTGCAAAGTGTTGTTCTCGAGGGACGTCGTTGGAAGATGAAGTCAGATCGGAGATTTCACAAGACTTTGATGATGAAGCTCTGAAGTCATTACTGTAAAGCAATCTTCAGCAAAGTACTCGGGAATTAGTAGAGATGTTAAGTCTATCCCAATCAACTGGGTACTGACACTTCGGAAAGATAGGGAAAGACAGCAGGGTGGGTGTTTGAGTCCCATACAGTATTAGCAAAAAGAACAAAGTGGAACGTTTATCCATAGCAACAAGTCTGTTTTTACGCGGGATAAATACCTTGATCATCAAACATATCATTACAGGGGATAAAAAATTAGTTACAAACAACAAAAGGCAGGGAATTGAATTGAATTGACATCTCCACAACTGCCACTTTACAAAAAGCTGCGTTTCATGGAAGAACTGTAATGTTCTATACATGGTGGGATCGTCTCTGTGTATTATTCATTTACATTTTTTAAAACGCAATTGGCCACTGAATGAACAAATATACGTAAACTTCTGCAATGACCCCAGAAAGGTTTAGTCGAAAAGCGCCCGATGATAGTAGGAAAAATATAATTTTCTTCCATGAAAACGTTTGGATATACGTCATATTATACAGCAAAAATGTGACACCAAAGCATTTTAGAAATTGGTAGGTTTCTTCTACAGAGTGTAATGGGTAAATTGACGCTATTTTGCATTATTAATTTTGCGCATGCGCGTTGTTTTTTATTTTGTCGATTGAACAGTATAGTAGGGTAAGTTGGGCACCATTTGTGGGGAAAAAAGCACCATGATGCAATTCACTCAGACAGAAATTTGAAAACGGCATGCTGTACTGCTTGACATAAAGCTCCAAGATGAACATTTCATAGTGTGTGGGTGTCAATCTGAGGAGATTGCAGAGGTTTTGGAGGAGAGAGTTGGATGATATATCCGGTCAATATGTTTGGAGTGGTCACTAGTGATGGCGAGAGAGTTGGATGATATATCCGGTCAATATGTTTGGAGTGGTCACTAGTGATGGCGAGAGAGTTGGATGATATATCCGGTCAATATGTTTGGAGTGGTCACTAGTGATGGCGAGAGAGTTGGATGATATATCCGGTCAATATGTTTGGAGTGGTCACTAGTGATGGCGAGAGAGTTGGATGATATATCCGGTCAATATGTTTGGAGTGGTCACTAGTGATGGCGACATTATATCTTTATCGATCCTCCCACAGAGCCTCAATCTCAATACGAAAGTCTATATCAAGTACCTTGAGGAAGTAGTGCTACCTTTGGTCAAAAAGGTGGTTACTAGAAGATCCTAATACAGGCAATAGGACTCTGTATCATGCCACACAAGTAGGAGAATCCAGTCATGGCAATTTCTTTTTTTAATTGTATCACCGCGAGCAAGGCGGTAACGCCACTGATGTGCAGGGGGCTACGTAATAGTGAAAAGATCGGAAAAGAGAAAGCCGGAAACCATATCCTAAACAGGGAACAAGGGATGAGCCTCTTAACCTGTTCAATAGACATGGGTGGAGTGTGAACCGGGCGATAGATAGATCTATCTACTCCAATTAAAATTAAATTTCTGCGACCATACACTACATCTGGCCACCTAACTTCCCATTTCCTTATTATGTGTGGGGCGATACTGAGCGAGAGATTAACAAAATATCTTGGAACACCAAGGATGAACAGTATTATAACAGCATTTATCAACTTAAACAAGGAGACCGTCCAGAAGAGCTGCAGAAGTTTCAGAAGTTGCCTGAAGGTCGTGGCTGAATTATTGAAGAAATTTACTCTTTAGTACTTCAAGATATTTTTGTGTAATTTTGGAAAATATATCTGTTAATATCAGTTTTATTTTCATTTTTGAGTTATTTAGACGACAGTTTATCAATCGCATTCTGTATATCTATTAAAATGAGATGTCAGTGTTATTTTCATTATGGCGTCATTTAGCCGACTTATTTATTTCGATCACTGTGGTAGATTATTCTCGTTCCATGAGCAATGCTATTACAGAATGTCTTAGTTTTCTTTCCATTTAACTCATCCCTGTAAGTCTTTGTTCGCCACTGCTGTAGCCAGGTATTGAACACATAACTCTTTGGGGTTAAGTCACTGGATCTAACCAGCACTTTTATCCACTGGGCCATGTGTCCTTGAGGACATCAGTGTCTTAAAAATATAAGACATCCAGAAATTGCATGACTCATGGAATGAGAGTAGTCTACTCCAGTGAACGAAATAAAAGGTTCAGGTCGAATTTCTAATCACCTGAAGAAAGTTGGAACGTACAACGACTGAAACGTCGCAAAATGTCAATAAAAATGAGGACGATGTAAAAAATGTAAATAATTAGAGATTAAATGGCCATACACTTTAAAATTACAGTTATTAAACACAAACAATAGAAACGTTTCCCTATAAATCAATTTGAACAGATGTAATTAAAAGATATACATAATTAAAAAATATCGCAGTCATTCGCAGACAGATCTGTTTTGCAGCTCATCAGTACTGTTAGAAATCCGACTGCTTCTAGCCAGGATTGAAACCCGACCGAATTGATATCAGTCGTCGATTCCATCTCTGAGTTATGGGCGCTCAGTAGAGGAAGGCGGACTTTAGCGTGTTATATACAATGTAAGCACACACCAGTAGCCGAGAGTGTTCAAATTCATTACTGAATGAACGATAAAAATATTTATAATTCTGGCACCTGAAACAAATTTCACGTTGAGCGTGTTCATCTTTCTTCGAAGAGAAACTATATAAAGACATCAAATCAACGCTGAGTCTATTATCTGCCAAATGTTCACAGCGCTAGAATCTTTCTATCACTCACCAAGTTACCGTGTTATAATCAATTCTGCATGAAGCAAAGAATGAATACATTGTCTATCTAAGAATGATGCAGCATATATTTAGAATCTATGAATAGTCATAAAAGGTGGTGGACCTTACGGCATTAGTTCATTCAAACGTTCTTTCTAACGTATCACAAGAGAAGTGAAGAAGAATATCAGGTTTTAACACGATAAATCAGACTTTACAAATTGCTGGAAACAACTTTAATAAGATGCTCCAATATTCTTTCAAAGCGCTTTACGAATCAGAATTGAAATGGAAACAATACTGAACAATGCGTTTCCCTCAAATAACCAAATAGAAAATGTATCAGTTCTGGATTCAATCAACTTTCCCAATAAAACATTTCACAATAAAAGGATTATGTTAGGAAAAAATACAATGCAAAATGAAAGGACGGAAGCAACCAAGAATGAACCTAAGCGGGCAATACAACTACTACTACTACTACTACTACTAATAATAATAATAATAATAACAATAATAATAATAATAATAATAATAACAAAATTATTATGTTGGTCAGAAAGTCTTGAGTCACTTCAGAAGCGGAAAGAAAATTAAAAAAATTATGGAGCTATGGAGCTACACGAATATTTATTCTTCAAAATAATGTCCATCATTCTCGGCGAACTTCTGCCAGTAATCAACCAGTATCCGAATCTGTCCCAGATACCAGTCCGATGGCTTTGAATAAAGAAAATGTAAACAAGCTTCTTGAACTTCATCAAAAGTGTTGAATCGCTGGTCGCGGCGGAAGTTTGCCTTTGAGCGGAACAAGCCATAATCACTCTGAACAGAATCGGGACGAACTAGGGCACGTGGAATAATTTCAGCATTGTTAATCTGTTTGTACTTCAACTTAGTCGACCTTGCAGTGTGCGGCTTTGCATTGTCTTGCTAAAACAAAGCCCAACCTTGATTGACCAAAGCAGGATGTACTTCATTTAGTTTGTCGTACACACAGTCTAACAGCTGGCATTTAGCGTGTAGAACAAGTAGGAAATGCAATACTCCTTAGAAATTCCACCAGAGAGAGATCAAGATTTGTTGCTTTCTTTCCGCTTCCTAAGTGAGTCAGGACTTTCTGGCCAACCTAATAATAATAATAATCGAAAGTTTTATTCTTGCTCCACAGGACCTATGCTTACTTACTAAAAATTACCAAGCAGACAGACTGAAACATTGCAAACAGACTGAAACATTGATCCGAAAAGCAGATTTTGTGATAAATATCCAGAAACAATTCATCTTTTATCCGGTTGCATTATAATGGCACCCATTGAATATAAAAATCGCTTGATAGAGTGGGTCAATATCTGCACTGGGAAATATGCCACTTTTACAGGGAGGAAACTGGTATGAACATCACCTATACCCGCTTAAAGAGATAGGACAAACTGTAACAATTTAATGGGACTTTACACAGCATAATTAAACTAATCTCGCAGCCATAGTGATTAAGGACCACACAAACAGAATGTGCTCTCTTACTGACATAGCAGTCCCTGAAAATTCTAAATTATATTTGAAGATCTTCAAAACATTAACATAGTACAAGGATCTTGAAGAGGAAATCTAAAATATGTGGCACATAAGAACTTCAATAATTCCAACTGTGGTTGTTTTGATTGGAAAAGAGTCCGATGTGATGATGACGATAATAATAGTACGGACTGAAAGATTGTGTTGACCCCAAATGCAGATTCTCTTATAAACATTCAGAAACAATTGAACATCTTGTATTACGTTGCACGATATTGGCATCCAGTGAAGGAAACTAAGAAATTGGTATGAACATCATCCAGACCTTGTTACAGGGACAGAACATATAACAATTTTATAAGGCTTTACCATACATACAGACAGAACAACCAAAGCTAATAATAATATTAGTAGTAGTTGTGGTGGTGGTGGTGGAATAGTGCGATGTGTAAGAAAAGGAAGGTAGAAGCTAAGAAGACGTTGATCACAACAATGGTTTATTTATTGTCAGGTTCCTACAGGTAGGTGATCATGGTCGTTCATGGCATATTTTTAATAGCTATGAATTGCTACGGTTTCTTGATGGCAATAGTGCAGTCATTCCATTATCTTCTCCTCAATTTGAAGTGTGCCCTGCTATTTAACCCATAGCTGAGTAGAGAGCAGGAAGGCATTTGTGTGAACGTGAACCCAGTAAAGTAAACCGGAAATTGAACATTCCAACGCTTTTACGATTATGCTACCTGCACAATCTTAATGATAATAATAATTAATAGCTTTCCGAGTATGTCCGTCTAGTAGGTTCGTTACCTAATCTTTGCAGCAAACACCTGCTGAGGCCCGTTGCCGGTTCCCCAACATCCATATGCCTAATCCCTACTTTATACTGCAACTATGCAGAAAGGACATTAGTTGCAGTTACTGTACAGAGAAAAATTATATAAACTAGCGTGAACAGCCCAGTTTGCTCGAACCTTCAACCATCAAACTCGATGACTTGTGATTTTGTGATAGCAATTCGTTTACTCAGTTCCACTGACAAGTCATTTTCTCGCACCCAAATTCCTTAAAGAGGCTAGCTAGCACGTGGCAAACTTCTAAGTCAAGGAGTCTGCATGAGTTCCCTTGAAGATCTTCCTCTTGCTACCCCATAGCATCGAAATATCCCTCTCGTATAATAAAGCGAATACGAAAAAGAAATCGTCTATCGTTGATTCAATCTATGATGTGGTGCTGAAGTTTGGAGCCAGTGGAGACACGGAACGGAACAACTTAACGGAGACACGGAACGGAACAACTTAACGGAGACACGGAACGGAACAACAGGTTAAATTCGTAGTATAAATTCCGTGCACTTTCCAAGAGCGCGTCTTTTTAAGATTACATTACCAGAAAATCACTAGCTTGATTACGGACCGTAATGAGAATTGAACCTGTGTCGCATGGTCAAAATGCTATTGTTTCTCTACCTTTTTAAGCAATGCCACACATTAGAGCAAATGCCAATATCACAGCACCCTTAGCAAAACGTTTGGAGTGTTTATGTTTAAATATTGTGAAATAGAACCATAGATTTAAAAACACAGACACACACACACTCACAAATATGAAATTAACAAAATCGAAGAATGGTAAAAAGAATTGAAAAATGTTTAATACTTACTCATTTATTCAAATACTAATGGTTAGTCAATTATATCCAAGGATGCCTGTCAACTAGTGCGGCTTGCTCATTCCTGTTGCAGACGGCTTCTCAAGCACATTTGTGTTTTTTTCAACACCCACAGAGCCTATTTGTGATTATACTGCATCTATGCTGAGCAGACCTTAAAGTTTCTGTGAGAGAGCGCGTTATCTTGCTTGAGAAACAAGGTCAGGATGCTCAAAGCCTCGCTCACGATGATTTGTGGTTTCGTGATAGCACAACCATCGAAGGCTGCCAAATATAACTAATATTATAACTAATATTATTAGGGGATTAATATTAATATCTAACGAATGTTATTATGTAACTAATAGCATCATTCAGCCAGTTAAGTGCCATGCTTGATACACTCTTTGGGTAAAAGATTATCCCGCAGTAGGTTACCATTGCTTTCTGCAGTAGACTGGTTACCAGCCAAGGTCGTAGAACCCAATCTGTTCATTTATTTAACCAATAACTGGAGGGAAGAAACGGATTAATACCTTTCCCAAATGTATTAGTGCGTAAGTGAATGCAAGGAATTCAAATGGAATTCGAACTCGGTGCCCTAATTTCTCGTTCCGGGCCGATATCCACTGCACAACAACGCACAATAGCATTATTCGATAACTAATATCATTATGTAACTAATATTAACTTCTTTTGTTTCCGAGCTGGCAAATGTTACACTTCTAGAAATGACATTGAAATATTTTGATGGAAATGAAAAACAGTCAAGTGAAAGCTTAAGTCAGTCGGCAAAAAATGAGTCAAATTCGACCTTTGAATTTCATCGCCTGTGTTTTCTAATTTTCCTTTGACTTTGATGTTTTGTTTATCAATCTCATTAACGCTCATCGAAAATTTACAAGCAAAAGAACACGTGCACGCTTCCACGTATTTAAACTGACAGTTAAAAACCCATCTGCAGTGATGCACATGGAAACAATTGCGGTAGAACTAAACGATAGTCATGTGTAGATTTCAATACAATCATAACACCGTTTGTCTTTTCCCCTTTCTTTTATTTTATTCATTTAACCAGCTCAATAGTTTTCCTGTCTATCGTTATTTTTTCTTCTTTTTATCTTTTCTAAATTTTTCTCTTTCTTCTTTTCTATCTTCTTTTCTTTATTTCCTCTTTTCTTTCTTTCTTTCTTTCTTTCTTTCTTTTCTTTCTTTTTTCTTTCTTTCTTTCTTTCTTTCTTTCCTTCTTTCTTTCTTAGCATTCTTTCTTTCTTTCTTTTTTCGTTCTTTCTTTGCTTTTTCTTTCTTTTTTCTTTCTTTCTATCTTCCGTTTTTGTTTCTTTCTACCGCACCAAATACAAATGTCGTGTAGAATTGGATTTTTTTCAAGTTCTAAATATGAGCGTGCCATTTTAAATAAACGACAATCCAAGAACTGTTGTGTGAGTTTAAATAACATCTCAATTCAGAATTAATTAGTTGATTTGATTTTTTACGGCTTATCAACACATTTGTAGGTTAACTAAAGCTGAAACATTTTATATCAAAAGATTCGATAAGATATCTTGGATTTTAAGAATGATTCTTTTTTGCGAGAGAATATTGCATTGGAGGAATAACAATGATTTTCCAAGCAAAATTCTTACTATTTAACCGATAGTAGGTAGAAGATTGAAGTTTCCAAAGGCTATTTGCTAGTAAGTGAATATAACCAGTTCGAATTTGAACTCGACTCTGCGATTTTATCATTACAAGCCGCTTTCTATTACACCACCTGCACATCCTCTAATATTATTGAAAAATGTTTTGAAAAATACTATTCATGTTATATAGAATACTAGAGGATGTGTGGGGTGCAAGGAAATGATTTAACCGTGCCGACATTTACATTTGGTACGTAGGAGTATCTATCTATCTATCTATCTATCTATCTATCTATCTATCTATCAATCTATCTATCTATCTATCGCAGTTTTTCTATCTCTCTCTCTCTATATATATATATATATATATGTCTGTTTTTCTGCCTGTCCATATAAGTATGCATGCATGTATGTACATATCTATCTATCTATCTGCTCATCTATTACAGTTTTTATAACTCTCTCTCTCTCTCTCTCTATATATATATATATATATGTGTGTGTGTGTGTGTGTGTGTGTGTTAAAGGAGACAACTTTCCCCTAATTATATATTGACTCTGCACACAAAAAGAAACAAGGGGAACAACAACATGGACAATACACTATGTGTAGACAGTAATTTTTTATCCCACCCAATCCTGCAATATCCTTATTTCACTGTGTTTTTTATATTTTGTTGTTCCTAATATTTTGGGGTTACAACAATATACATATATCTGTGTGTGTGTGTGTGTGTGTGTGTGACACACTATTTCTGAAAATAATTTAGATATGTGCGCGTGTGTGTAGTCAATACTGAGCAGCGACCGTCTATTTCATGCTTCAACGCAATCTTCAGACCAATATGTTGGCTCAAAAATCATGAAACAGACAGCTGTTGTTCGATGTTAACCTCAGTGTAAACTTTTATTATTTTATACGCTCTATCCCAGTTATTGAGCAGTTTTACACATAAATATAGCATACCTTAATAGTATAGTATTTTAATTTATATATATATATATATATATATATATATATATATATATATGAAAGAATATTAATAAAAAGTTTTGAATTTAAAAATGTACTTTTTTTTAACAGTATTTGTTTATTTTTATTATATTTTATATTTCAGACCGTCCTCGGTCCTTCATCAGAAACAAGTGATTTTTAAATTTGAATTAGAAACGTATTTCACGATAGCGTCCGAATATTTTTTGTTTACATCACGTGGTGTGTTTGTTCACAACATGCAGCACGTCCGTAGAGAAAGTCTGTTTGTTTTAGATAAAAATTTCTTGGAATATCTGAAAAAAATTTTTACCTATTGAAATATTTGTAAAGATCTTCTGCTCAATTTGACCCAACAATATCGGCGAATCCGGTAATAGCTTTAGATTTCGCTTCAATAATCACAAACTAAATATACGACAAAAAAATGTATACTCCCCAATTGCAGCCCATTTTAATCAACCTGATCATACTTTAGAAAATTGCAAATGTTTACTAATAGACTCCAATTTTAGTTCTACATACACACGCAGAAAGAAAGAAAAATACTGGATTTTAAAATTAAATACACACAAGCTAGGGTTAAATAGGGACTTAGGTGTGTTGAATCTTTACAAATATTTCAATAGGTAAAAATTTTTTTCAGATATTCCAAGAAATTTTTATCTAAAACAAACAGACTTTCTCTACGGACGTGCTGCATGTTGTGAACAAACACACCACGTGATGTAAACAAAAAATATTCGGACGCTATCGTGAAATACGTTTCTAATTCAAATTTAAAAATCACTTGTTTCTGATGAAGGACCGAGGACGGTCTGAAATATAAAATATAATAAAAATAAACAAATACTGTTCAAAAAAAGTACATTTTTAAATTCAAAACTTTTTATTAATATTCTTTCCTATACATATTAAGACAGTATACGTGGATGATCATCACTATATATATATATATATATATATATATATATATATATATATATATGCGTGTGTGTGCTTGTGCGTGTGTGTGTGTGTGTGTATGTCTGTACGAGGGTTAGTAAAAATGTAATGCGGTTTCTTTCATTAAATATGAAATAAGGAACAAAATCACATATATCCTAGATCAAGCCGAATGAGGGCGCGTATTCCAGCTTCATAAAACTTAGATGGCTGCTGATGTGGTCAATTCTTTACAGCATTTTTAGACTTCTTCATCATCACAATAAATTTGCTCTTCTGATTCCCTTCTCTTTGGTTCAATGATAGAAGCACTAAGGGGCAAGCGTTATGTCAGTGATGAAGAAGTAAAATCTACTTTAAGGAATTAACAACATCAGTAAACAGCTGTCATTGATATTAACTTCGACTCAACCTCATTTATATATATATATATATATATATATATATATCGGATGTTTAACCGTACTGATGAGCTGTGATACAGCCAAACAGGACTGTCTGCAGATGACTATTTACGCTATCGCACGCCGATTGAGCACTATGGGGAATGGTATACTTTAAAAACAATAGCTACTCACGCGTCGTTCGTTCAATAATGAATTTGATCATTCATGGATACTGGCGTGTGTTTACGTTGTGTATATAACATGCTAAAATCCACTTTCCTCCACCGAGCGCCAATAGCTTACACATTAGAATTGCTGACTGATGTCAATAATGTCTAGAGTCAATCTGATGTCTTACCGTACTGATGAGCTGTGATACAGCGAAACAAGACTGTTTATATATAGTCATCCGTAGATAGTCCTGTTTCGCTGTATCACAGCTCATTAGTACGGCTAGACATACGAGATAGATAGATAGATAGATAGATAGATAGATAGATAGATAGATAGATAGATAGATATTCCATTTTAAACGTGTTATTGCGCGACCTAGGTTTCTACCATGAGTGGTGTCTTCAGGCGATAGACAATAACTGATTTTAGCGTTTAACGTTTTTCTTTTGAGAATGTAACGGTGTTTTTATTTAACGGTGTTTTTATTTATTTATTTATTTATTTATTTTTGAACGCTCACGTGGCAGGGAATTTTTTTTTGAAAGCGCAATTTTTAAAATTATAAAGAATTATGACATTTTCATCCATGGTTGTATGAACCTAAGAGGTATTCTTTAGTATGGCTGCACTTAAGTCATAATTTCTGTTCTTTCATTCAATAGTTCGTTTTTGTTTGAGAATAGCATAATCTCTAATTTTTCTTTCTGGCACAGTCTACATATTTTGCCACCGTTGTTAGGTTTGGCTGTTTTCACTCTACTCCACGTCATGTCTGGGTCTTTTTCATATTTTGATTTTAATTTTCACGCGTGGCTAGCCAATTTTGTACAGTTTTTTAAGTTTTCTATTTTGAATGTAGATTTGTGATTGAACCACTTGGTTTTAAAAGTGTCTATGCTTGAACCTAAATATATTTTATTTTGGCCATTTAAATCATGTACATTTGCCTTGTAAATGACTTCTTGTGTGTTGCAAAGTCCTTGAAGTGGACATTTTGTATACTGCTATCTAAGTTTCCGGTGTTTTGTTTTTTTATGAAACTATCTAAATTACTAGTGCAACTATAATTTAGCTTGATTGTGCTTCTGTTGAAAATTTTGTTTAGTTCTGATCCTTTTGGAAAGTGTCTATCTAACAGTTTAAAACATATTTGTCCTATTTTTGTCTTTACCTCTAAATTAAATGGTGGGTTGAACCAGATAATGTTTCGTTTTCTATTATCGTTTTCTGTTTGTCTGTTTGGTTGAGAATTATATTGTAAAATATTTTTATGGCCAGATTTTCTAAGTGCATCTTCATAGATATTTTTCTTTTCATCAAATATTGTTTGGTTTGACGAATAATTTGATAGTCTGTGTTCTATTCTTTTGTGAATGTGGCTAATAATACTTTTGGGATAGTTAGATTTTGTATCAATGTACGTTAATTTAGTGTTTGTTTTCTTGTATGGTGAGACATTGCCAGTGTGTAAATTAAATTCCACATCTAAATATTGTACCACATTTCTATTTGTTTCTACTATTATATCAAAATCTAGTTCTTTGAATAATTTGAAAATCTCTTTCCTTATTTTATCATTTTCTCTTTTGTTGTCTGGTGCTACCATTAATCCGTCATCACTATATCATGCGTTATTGGCTATATGAATTATTTTCTTGATTTTATTTAATATATATATATATATATATATATATATATATATATATATATATATATTAATTCAGATACTTTAATTCAAGCGGAAAAAGCAGGAAGGTAAATTCCAAAAACCCGATCCTAATTAATATTTAAAATTTTATTTTAATATTAAAAAATGATACAGGAAGAGAGCTCCATGTAATAAAATATTACAGAGCAAATATAAATTAAAAAAAGGATTAATTCAATGATGTTGGATGATCATTTCGATATGAAAATCCCCACGGGGGATAACACATCACCTCAGCAACAGAAAAATTATTTCAGAAACTGGAGAAAAATCAGTCTAGTTTTCCTTTTTAAATAGATTTGCAAAAAATTAAAAAAGAAAAAGAAAAAAAAAGAAAAAGAAAAAGATACAACAAAATAAAACAAAATAAACAAGAAAAGAAAAAATTGACATCGTCTGGGTTCGCAAAAAAAGAAAAGAGAATTGTAACTTAAAATTAACGGACGGCGTGTTGAATTGATGTAAGGTTAAGCAACACGGAAAAAAAAGTGGGAGATAAGAGAGATAAAGGAAGGAAGGGAGGGAAAAAGAAAAGAAAAGAAAGAAGAAATTTTTTATATATTACAGACGCTGGACATATTCAAAAACCTAACTTCCCAAAAACGTTGAAGTATTAGAAAAAGGCCTTTACTTAAAAAGGCATAATTATTTTTAAAGGTAATAAAAAGATATAGGATTTAAAATAAAATTAAAAAAAAAAATTAGGTCATTTGATTTAAACTAAATAAAGACACCGCTTTAACTGGAAACAACTATTGCTTTTTAGTCTTTCCTGCCAACGTCCAAAGAGTCTGAGCTCCAGGACCATGGAATAGTTTTAAAGCTTTCATTACACCCGAGCAACGCCGGGCAATACTGCTATATATATATATATATATATATATATAGGATGATTGAAGAGTAACTGCCCATTTTAAAATACTTATAATTTATTTATTAGCTATCATTTTTACAAGAAATGAATATCAGAAAATGTTTTTACTCTCAGGTTTTATTTCAAATTTGATACGGCCACCAGATTTCGCTACTAGCTACTCGAGCCGCCCAGGAATTGCGTCAACTGATTTCACCGGGAACTCTTGTGGTAGGGAAGATGTAATGTTTTGTATTATCCTTTTAAGTTCTTCCAGAACATTGTTTTGATGTCGTAAATTGTTCCTTGCACCAACTTAAAAACTCACAGGGTGTTAATTAAGGACTCCCGCCTGGCCAATCATACATAAAATAGAAATTTACTTTTCAATCACCCTGTAAATATGCTTTAACTTGTATTTCAGTATCATATATAAAACAATCTCATAATCTGTCAACCAAGTGCCATGTGTGATAAACGATTGGGTGATCATGTCTCTTTCGATCAATGACCTACTAAGCAAGAGATTTTCCTGCAGTAAGGTTGCCAGTCCTTTCTGCAGTTGATTGGTTTTCAACCAAGACTATAGAATCTAATCCGTACTGCTATTTAACCCATACCAGGATGGAGAAGAGACGGATTAATACCTTTCCCAAAGCTATTTGTGCGTAAATGAATGCAACGAATTCAACTAAAATTCGAAATCGGCTCTCCGATTTCTCGTTTTGCGCTGATATCCATTGCACCACAACGCACATCTCATAATAAGCTTACTAATATATGTGGGCGGGAGCATTGCACATAAATTAGACGACACGTAACTTAACTACTATTAATCATTCTACTGACTACATATGTCTGTATATTTAAAATCCTGTTAACACACACACACACACACACGCATATATATATATGTGTGTGTGTGTATATATATATATATATATATATATATATATATATATATATATATATACAACTGTGTGCTTCTGTTTGAGCTTTGCATTTAACAATATAGGCTGTTTTATGTTCTCTACAAACAAAGAAATATGAGCATGCGAGAACCATGAAGAAATGCGAGAAATTATTTTTTAGATTTAATTAGTGAAGATATTTTCTCTGATGTACATCTGATTGAAGAGATATTATTTTCCCCCTTTTCACTTGACTTCGTACTGTTTGTTTCTGGCCCGATGAATGAGTCACCAGTGTAAAATCCGAATGTTATTCAGGTGTAGGGCAAATGGAATGTAAAATCATAAGATCACATAAAAATTATATAAAAAACCACACCATCTCGTTTGTCATTTTTGAAGAAACTTGCAATATATATATATATATATATATATATATATATATATATATTGCAAGTATTCTTATATATATATATATATATATATATATATATATAAGAAGTTTAGGCAGACGCGTTATTTCATGGTAAGTATGGGCCTATTTCAGGCGACCCATCATCAGCTTCCGTCTTTATTGTACAGAAAATTTTACACGATTCTTGTAAAATCTTACACGAATCGTATAAAATTTGTTGTATAATAAAGACGGAAGCTGATGATGGTTTGTCTGCAATAGTCCTATAATTCTGATTTACCATGAAATAAGGTGTCTGTATAATTTTTTTCTTATATTTGCTCCATATGTATTTATATACATATATATTTAGAGCGTTAGCCTACCACTGTATGTACAGGATACTCCTTTGGATTCTTCTATATCTACACCGCATACTTATATATATATATATATATATATATATATATATATATATTTCGTAATGTGATCATTATTAAGAATATCATGAATCGTTCGACCGTATACGCTCATAAAATAATAATTAGAGATTCTTGATAAAATCCAAAGAAGAAACTTTAATGTTATTGTCTCTGACTTGGCATCTTGGCTTCAGTTACTTTTCACCGACGTAACGTAGCGCCCCTGTACCTTTTCTATAAATATTTGTTGGTAATTGTTCTGATTTATTTTCCGCTATGATACGTAGACTTTATGAATTTCAGCGTAGTATTAGATTGTCGGCAAAGTTTCATCATTTTACAGTTTTTATGTCTACATGTAACCGTATGTTCTATGCTAACATTTTCTTCTTTCGCACTTCTCGCTTGTGAAACTGCCTCCCGGCTTTTGATTTTCTATCAACTTTGATTATTGCCTCTTATTCACTTCTTTCCTTAATAGTACTATTTTATCGTATTCTTTAAAACTAAAAACTCCCTTACGTCTTAGTAAATTTTATTGCTTTGCTTATGGTGAAATGATAATATATATATTATCATTTATATAGTTTTGTGAAACCGCGGTAGGTTTTGGCGATCTTGTGATTTTTTTATGTGTCTTTGCTCTACATTGCTTCCTCTTTGTTATTCCGCTTTGGTTAGTTCTGTATCGAGCACTTTTTCTTTCTTTGTGGTTGGTTCCGTTTGGGTTTTTTTTTTCTTTACTGCGGGGTATTGTATGTATTGTCTGTATTCCGCAGTTTTCTTTTTTCTTCCCCCTCTTGTCCAACGCCTTATAGCGACGGACAATAACGGAATTAGATTCTGTCTGTTATTTGTTGTCCTCAAAGTTTATTTTCGTATAATTTTAGGATTTAGATACTTACAGAGTCGGTCTTGTTATTATATATATATATATATATATAGTATTTAATTGTCATAATATTTAGTGCCAAAATTGCTGTTTTTTCTGTATATTACTGCTAGAAAGGCTTTTTAGGAAAGCAGAATTTTGCTATGAAGTGCTTGATATCGAGATAAGGATAGAGCGTCAATAGAATTAGCAGAAAAAGCAAATTACCATGAATAATAATGCCTACACGAAACTTTAAAGTCAATATTTGATAACACTGCTCAGATAAGTGAAAATTTTCATCAGATTAATTCTAACACACACACACACACTCATTATTCACATTGAGACTGAATAGCTTATATTTGCCAGTATCGTCAATATTATATTTACCAATATTATTATCATGTTTTGGACGTTGTTTCCACCGGCCTTATTCAGACATTTTTAACGATCAGAGAATTTCGAACTGAATTCTTAATTCAATCTCCAGGGGTTATATTCTTCTGATTACGCTATCCATGTTTTTCGCCTTATTTGTTTTAGTTATTGCCCCTCCTCTTTTCACTGTCTCGGTGTACTACCACGCCCAAGAATTGAACTCACAATTACGATGACAGTAAATTTACAAAATTTAATCGATTACAAATTTAATCGATTACGCTGTAGAACAACATCTCTTCGTAGACTAAATGAAGTCTGCAATTCAAAATTCTCTAAAAATTGCTCGAATCAAAACACACCTGAAAATGGTTAGAGGGTGTGTAAGTCGAAACGTAGTGGCAATGACAACAAAAAGGGAATATGTTAAAATATATGTACACACTGCAAGTAAAGTGTCGCAAAACTAAAGACAGCAGTATCCGGCCTACTTCACTTGAAGAAAGCCACTAAATTGGATGACGTAAGTATGACGTAATAAGTAATTTATAAATAGATAAAACAACAAAGTTGTGGTTAAAAGGAGTTGCTGCTACAAAGGAATAGAGAAAAAACTAGAAGTCTAAAGATGGCAGGTCATACAACGTGTTCGCTGAGGAACGCAACCCTACCTTTTGGTCTTGGCTTCCCGAAAGTATCTGTGAAGTGCAGTCCTGACTGTGATAATAAACTACATTCGACAGCAAGGCCCCTGTGAGTGGAGGAGGTTTTGAGCAGCGTGGAACCAAATCTTAATTGCTGTTGTTCCCGGGTCCACAAAGCACTATGAAAGTATAAAATACATTTTTATAGTAAAAACCAGCAGTATATTTTATCTGTGGTTGAAGGTATAAAATTGCGTTAAAATCGATGTCGGTATAGAAGTTAATATGCTACTAAACAAATTCAACCAACAAACAAAACATTCAACATGAAAGAACTCTTTCATAACATTATTGTATATAATATCCTAAAATTTCTTAAATCAAACTTTATTCCAAAATTTAATTCCAACAAACTACAACATAGAACACACATTTCCACCTCTAGTAATCATGTCTACACAAACATGTATATGAATAAAAGTTGAGTATCATTTACCATATATTCAATTGTGAAAGCAAAATAGCATATATTTTTATTACTTCAAAGCTCACGAGGAAATTACATTTCTGAATTAAGTGTCCAGTAAGGAGTTGATATGCCGTTGAGCAAACAAATCGATCAATCAATCTGTAAAGTGGGAGTGGTAACATTACCGTTACTTGAAGTTCGTCTTTATATTTTATTCGTAGAAAAGATTTAGCTTAAATTCTGATATGATGGCATAACAACCATCTTTTGCTCATTGATAATGAGAAATAAAGACAAAGCAAAAAAGAAAAAAAATGAAAGAATTCAGCGACTCAATTACTGCCATATAAAAAAATAATTATTGAAGCTAAGTCCGAACGGAAAAGACGGGAGCAGCTACAGAAAATAGCGGCTCAAATCCTACAAATCACGAATCGAGTTAAACAAAATAGAAGACGAAGTGAGATGTCTAACGAAATCTCTGGCTAATTTATATAGACAAGATGCGGCACAAATACCTTCCACCTAATTTTTAAGACATTAGTGATAATTTTGTCTTGTAATGGAGGCGTTTCTGGGAGGTGTCTGTAGGAGGTTTTTCTGCCACACCCTCTATAACGAAAACAAGATATGCCAATTAGTTTGGTAGATAACAACGAGAAAAATAAGTCAGACCAACCGACTAATCCGTCATCCATTGAAAATCTAATTGCTTCAAATTCCCTCTCACAAATTCAGATTAATCCTTGTAAAAAAGCCTCACGTTAACAGTGTAGCCGTAAAACTGCGGAACCATAATCGGATTTAACACGATGTCATCGAGGAATAGATGCTAAGTTCGAAAGATTATTTTTTTTATTAATATCTGAAAGTTAATACTAGAAACATATGAGCTCTCGATATGGGTCTGTCAGATACTGTAGGCGCCAACAGGTGATCCAATACCGGGATTAAGGATAAATGAGAAACGACTCTTAGTTGCATTAAATCACATTCACCTTTGCTGCGGTCTTGCTTCTGAACTCATTTGTCAATGCATGGTACAGCGTGTACAGAATTAAATAAAGTTTTATCGTAGTCAACAAAGACATCATTACTACCACAATGGACTCTGCACTTCACCTGGCCCAGAGAATATCGCGATTGGGAAGTGAAAGACGGTTTCCCTAGTCAGATTTCCGGCTCTTTCGAACAGAGAGTCTAATTCGTGAACGGAAGAGACAACATGAGGATATTATTCCAATCTCTCAGTAAGATGCTGTTCAACTTACTTGATTCCATACTATTGTTCACCCAATACAAGACTCAAAAGCTAATCAAGCTAGTGGGTTACTGAAGGAAATAGTTGTAATAGAGTAAAGTAGAAAGTAAGAAGTATATAGTCAGCATATGTAGGATAGATAACGACTGAGCCTAGATATGAAAAAGTTAAGATCGTACTGATTGGGTAAGAATCTTTTCTACACTTGCGGGTGAGTGCATATTTTTTAAGGTTTCTTCAACATTCAGACCGGTAGTGAAAATAAATATATTGTTTCGCAAATAAACGGAGCGTCTACTCAAATACGAGTAACCATTAAAAAATGTTTTAGTAATATATATCATCATCATCATTATCATCACTTTACTCCAAGCAAGGTGATAATGCCACTAAGACGCCAAGGGATACTGAGTGTGTAAGAATATGAGAATATTTTAGTAAGGATAGTGAACAATAAATGTGTGTGTGTGTGTGTGTGTGTGTAAGTGTGTGTGTGTGTGTGTTTAGCTGAATATGTGTGTGTGAAAGAGGTTGTATCGTGTGCTTTGAACTCTTGAAGTTTATATTCGAAATACTTGAAAATTCATATACGTATATCCTAATAAGTGAAACTGACAGTCACACAGATTTCTTTTTAAATTGGTTTTATTATATATATATATATATATATATATATATATATATATATATATATATATGAAAATGGTATGAGAGTTATCGGTACAGAAAGAATAAATCGATCCTGCTTTGTTCACGTTTTGCGCTAATGCTTTAGACGAAAGAAAAAAAAATGAAAGAATAATCTATCTCCGTCCAGTTATGCGTTAAATACCAGAGGAGACTGGATTTACAAGTCAGTATACGAGAAGGGAAACTGCGAAATCAAGCCTTAGAAAAATATCTGGAGACTTCGTGGTACCGTTTCTCGGTCACTAGTTCTTCTGGAAAGTGTAAATGGTTGAACGAAAAGCTTCATCACTATATTAAAATCATCTATGTATTTGTAGTCTAGTGGTTCAGTTTTAAACTGAATTATCGTGCCCTCATACTTCGGAATGGACCGAAAGAGAGCGTGGTTGTAAACGTTTGCTTGCTTGTTTTTAAGCACTAGCATCCCTGACGACAGATTGTGCTAGAATGTCTTGTTAAAGCAGGAAATTGAGCAAGATTGCACATTGAGGATATCAACAAGATAGATAGATAGATAGATAGATAGATAGATAGATAGATAGATAGATAGATAGATAGATTATGAGATAAGAAATAGCTTGTAAATTTTAATGCTTCCAAAAGCCTCATAGACAATCGCTTCTCTCCCACATCAGCATGGATCAGAAGAACCTGCAATGTAATAGATCCTGATCTGGCAGCTCGACACCTGTCACTTTCTCACCGATGTGATGTAGTTTCCCCCTGTCTCTTCTACAAATATTTTCACGGCTTCTACTCCAACGAGCTTAGCTCCTTGGTGTTCCATCTGCACGAATTCAGTCGAGCTACTAGACTGACAACTAGGTCCCACCCTTTTATCGTGAAAACAATCAAATGTAACCGCAATATTTACTCTATTAGCTTTTTTTCTCGCACTCCCCGCCCACTGAACTCCCTTCCGTATGCTCGCTTCCCTGATAGCTACAATCTCCAAGAGTTTAAATGCAACGTCAATTGCCATATCTTATTTCCTAGACTCTCATCCTTTCCCTGGCACCTCGTGTATCTTGTTCTTTTTCCTTTCCTCTCTTTTCTCACGCAGCTCTCTTCACACCACTGTTCCCATTTACTGACACTCACTGTGACCTGTTCTTCTTTCTCTCTTGTGTAACCCTCTGCGTACCAGTGGCAGTACTGCCTTGCTTGGGGTGAAACGATTACAAAACAAAAAGATAGATATGCAAAGACTGAGATAGATAGATAGATAGATAGATAGATAGATAGATAGATAGATAGATATGAACAGACTGAGATAGATAGATAGATAGATAGATAGATAGATAGATAGATAGATAGATTTACAAAGACTGATATATTCAGATTAATAGATATAAAAAGACTGCCATATATTTGATCGACTGACACTCTTGCCGTTAAGATTGAAGAACTCATGCATTCCTCAAAAATGTAATTTATATTTTCACATTTAAAGTGGATCTCAAAATTTCCGTTTGGCAATGTAAACTATATTAATTTTAAATAAAAAACAAATTATAGATAGATAGATAGATAGATAGATAGATAGATAGATAGATAGATAGATAGATAGATATTTGCTGTAGAAAATAAATGCATTTTTATAACCAAGCTATAGATTAAATCTCTACATACATAATAGAGTGAGTAGGTGTAAAAATTTAATGAGAGTAAATACATATGAACCACAAGTGGGATCAGGACATTGGTTCTAACGCCCATACTTTTGTAATATTTTGCATTGAGATTTTTACAAAGGCCCGAAATCCATTAATGACGGCAACACATAAAAACAGACAGACCTTTAACTATGATCATTGGTGTATAGATCTTTTATTCATGTATGTAAGGCGGTAGCTAGGTAGGTAGGTAATCATTTCACATTAATGAGAAAGACAAACTATAACTTTACTATTTAATCATCACGAGATATTCTATTTAGAAAATACATACACATGAACGAAATCTCTTTTCTTCCACATACACATGCAAATATATATATATATATATGCGTGTGTGTGTGCATGTATGTATGTATGTATATGATAGAATAAAGAAAATGTGAAAAAAATAGGAAACGTATCTTAACACCTACTTATATACACGGATATTAACCCTTTGTTGCATATTGGCTACAATTGTAACCTTTCTCTAACATTTGTTGTATATTGGTTACAATTGTAACCAATATGCAACAAAGGTTATCGTCCAACATACATCTAAACAGACTAGCGTTTCTATACAAACATACACATACACTATTATACCAAAATATTTTACGTGTAAACATTTTAAATTATCTGCTGCTTTAATACACGTGACATATATCTGACCAATAAGAATTAACACAAAATCATAACATCCCAGTATTGTGCGTCTTTGTTTTTTTTTTCCCGGTCTCTGAAGAAGCTTTAGCAAAAGTCAAACATGTTACATTGAAATACGTTTTTATTTGTTTGTTTTTTTTCTTTTTTTATTCTATCATCTCGTCTGATTCCGTTCTCGAGATTAAACTTGCAGATCTCCTGAAAATTTTCTGGACAGTCTCCTTGATCAAGGTGGCCTAAAACTAGAAGCAAGGATTATGCTGCTATAATCCTTGCTTATAGTTCAACGTTTGTGTTTCAAGGAGTTTTGTTCATCTCTCGTTCAACTACGTCCCACATATAGTAATCAGGAGATTGCAGTCTGAGGAGTTAGGTGGGCAGATGTAAGCGATATATATATATATATATATATATATATATGTGTGTGTGTGTGTGTGTGTGTGCGTGTGTGTGTGTATGTGTGTGTGTGTGTAATATATTATATAGATATATATATATGTGTGTGTGTAATATATTATGTATATATATATATATATATATATATATGTATAAATTAATCTCATCATATATTATAAAAGATTCAAAACAATCATAGTTTCTAATAACCCTACAACAACTTAACTAAATCCTCTACAGAAAACCAATATAGTGTATCAATTTAAATGCCCGTTCAGAGATTGTATCTCTGGTACTAATAATAAATCCACTAAATATATTGGGCTTACTACAACCACGCTCTCCTTTCTGATCAGAGTACAATTAAACAACATTTCTTAGAAAAACATAGTCATGTAGGCAATAACAGACATATTTTAGTCAACAATACAATAATACTCACTTATACACACAGTAAAAAGAACCTTCAAATATTGGAGGCCATCTACATTAAATCCAAACAACCCACACTTAATAAAATCACACATTACATTGCATTTAAATATGTGGTTTTGTTATCATTTCGAGCTCTCACGCGGTGTGACGTCATGGAACCGCATCAAAAATTTACGAACTGCGTTTGATATTTGTGGTAACTGTTAATGTTGCTTAGCAAGGTTTTGTGTAAACACAAGATAAAATCGTCGCTGATTGTGGATGTTTTTATGTTAACGTCCTTGGTGCCTCTCTGAAGATGGCTTATGTGAGCCAAAAGATTAGAACCAACTTAATAAAAAATTATCCAAATATATATATATATATATATATATATATATATATATATATATATATATATATATTAAAAATAAAATACAATATATAACATACAATATATTTTATAAAAAAACATTTCCGGTTTCTCTTTTTATTTTATATATATATATATATATATATATATATATATATATATATATATATATATATATATATATATATATATATATATATATATATATCATTGTATAAAAAAAAGAACAGTTAAGAAAAAGTCTCTTTAATCTAACATGTTTCACTTTAACATTCATTTTTCTTTCGTCTTTAAAAATACTTTTCGTCCTTAAAAAATCTCTGATGAAGCTTGTTAAAGTGAAACATGTTTGATTAAAAACACTTTCTTTTCTATCCATCTGGTCGGATTTGCATCCATATATTCAACAAATAAATAAATATATATATATATATATATATATAGTCAGTTAGTTAAGTGACATACGTGATACACGCTTAAGCGATCATGTCTCGAAAGAGACATGACTGACTGGACAGAAGATTATCCCGCAGTAGGTTGTCATTGCTTTCTGCTGGAGACTGGTTGCCAACCAAGGCTATAGAACCCAATCTTTCCTGCTATTTAACCCATAACTGGAAGGAAGAGACGGATTAATACCTTTCCCAAGGGTATTTGCGCGTAAGTGAATACAATGGATTCAACTGGAATTCGAACACATCTCTCTCTCTCTCTCTCTCTCTCTCTCTATATATATATATATATATATATATATATATATATATATATATATATATATTAAAAAAGGATTAATTCAAAGATGTTGAATAGCCATTTCGATATGAAGATCCCCACGGGGGATAACACATCACCTCAGCAACAGAAAAATCGTTTCAGAAGTGATGTGTTATCCCCCGTGGGGATCTTCATATCGAAATGGCCATTCAACATCTTTGAATTA
This sequence comes from Ascarosepion bandense, assembly GCA_037127315.1. Lineage (NCBI taxonomy): Eukaryota > Metazoa > Mollusca > Cephalopoda > Sepiida > Sepiidae > Ascarosepion > Ascarosepion bandense. The sequence goes on from JBBBDQ010001581.1 coordinate 4,266,606, forward strand.
ATCCTTTTTTAATATATATTTGCTCTGTAATATTTTATTACATGGAGCTCTCTTCCTGTATCATTTTTTAATTTTTAATATTAAAATAAAATTTTTAATATTAATTAGGATCGGGTTTTTGGAATTTACCTTCCTGCTTTTTTCCCTTGGATTGAAGTATCTGAATTAAAATAATATATATATATATATATATATATATACACTAAAATAGTGGTTATCGAAAAGGATAGATAGATAGATAGATAGATAGATAGATAGATAGATAGATAGATAGATAGATAGATTTGGGTGAGTATAATTGTGATTACGAAGGTATTTCGAGTGATCTCTAATGAAAGTGACATTATGCTTCCATTGATATTTTCACAAGGCCTCTGATTCAAGCAGGAGGCCTACATCGTTCCCTGAGGTAGGGCCCCCTGAGTAAGAGGGTAGCTGCTGGAAGACTCTATTGTCTGGCAACAGGGCTCTGCACTATGCACACAAGCAAGAGAACAAAGTTTCTGCGTCCACGTTATTCCTTGCATCTGGCCACCTATCTCCCCAGACTGCTTCCCCTTTGATTATTGTGTGGAGCGCATTTAAGCGAGAGACCAGCAAAATTTGAGAGCAAGGATTATAGCACAATTTCACCTACTCAAACAAAGAGACTATTCACATGACTTACAGGAGATTCCGGACTAGTTGAAGGATTTTATCGAATAAATTTACTTCTTAGTATTTTAAGGTATTTCTGTGTAATTTTTAAAAATATGTACATTAAAATGAGATGCCAGTGTTAGTTTCATTTTTACGTAATTTAGACGACAGTTTATCCATCGCCATCGCACCCTGTTGATAGATAGATAGATAGATAGATAGATAGATAGATAGATAGATAGATAGATAGATAGATAGATATAACCTGTGGGTAAACGTGACTCTTTTGTCGATTAGAGTACGCTGCTTTGTTGACATTGATAAGCGCCACTCTTAGTTAAATCACATGAAATGATATGGGGGCGGGATTTGGCTAAGGGTGGCACTTTTGATTTTGATCCAAATACAAATTTGAAAGATCAAACAAATAGGGATAGGATTTCGATACATGAGATAAAATTATTGGCTGAAGTGTATCGAAGATCGAATTGCCAAATCAATGTCACTATCGATTTCGGATTTTTTGTAGTCAAGCTCTCACCCATATTGAATGTCCTGAGAAGAGAGCACTCTTTACTTTTCGCATCGATCTCTTCGCTATAAATGGGAGTGGGAAGATCAAAATCACTGCTATTGTCGGTCTAACGTTAAGCGATGCTAAATGTCGAGGGAGATGTGGATCGCCAATTCGATCAGCAGAATAATTGAATTTAGAGATCAATTTTCTGCTCACATGTCATTTTTAGCAAGTTGCTTCTACAAATTTTGGGGGCAGGATCCTCACACCAAAACACGAACAAAAAGTTCACGTGACGGTAGAAGGCTCTGTGTTACATGTAGACTACGTTATATATGTCCTTCGTGTACATTTCTAGCTGTTCCGTCTTCAACGTTTAACGTGTGTTGTACTGAATTAAGTGAGAAGTCTTTGGTTAACAATCATAGCGCTAGCAGGTTGATATGATTTTTACATACAGCCACGCGAATGGTAATGGACGCGAGGCTGCACGGCTATATCGGATTTGTGTACATATGCTCATATGAGCGTATACATATGCTTATATGGGCGTTTTTCTCTTGGTTCGTTTTGAGGATCTTGTCTCTACAGTTTCTAAAATAATTTTTGATACACCATATGGTTGACTTTGAAAAACAGTAGCTACCCAAGCATCTACGCATCGTTCATTCAGCAGTGAATTAGAACACTCTCAGTTATTGAGCGTGTGTATAATGATAATGTACACGCTAAAAAGTCTGCCTCCTACTACCTATCGCCCATAGCTCAGAGGTAGAATCGCCGACTGACGCCAATTCGGTCGGGTTTTAATCCTGGGTAAAAAGCAACCGGATGTCTAACCATACTGATGATCTGTGATACAGCGAAACAGATCTGTCTACGGTTATATATTTATATAGACAGAAAGTCTGAGCAAGAGCCAACAACCTACCACGGTTTCGCCCAACGGCTCGTCAGGGAAATTAGCTGGGTTTTTTTTTCTTTCTTTCGAGTGCTTGACTTTTTGTTCATGTAGTTCGTTTGTTTCTTTTTTTACTTCCCCTTCTTTTCCCTCCGAGTTCATTCTCGGTGGGTTGTACAAGACGTTTTAAATTATAGCTTAATTAATATTAGTTTGTTACTATTGGTATTGTTATTACTATAGTTAATATTATATATATATATATATGCTGATGATTTTCAATCGTTTCACTCCACACGCACTTGATGCATTCTTACAAAAACCTGTCACGTTTCGACATCGATGTATAAAACCTGATTTATATGTGTGCAGAACCTTGTATTTAAATTGAAGAATCCATAACGTTGACAGTCTCTGTTTTTTATGCATACCAGCACCTTTCATGTAAAGGTTTTATACCATCTTTAATCAGAAGGCAATTCTGATCTGTATCAGATTTCATTTCCAGACGGAAGGTAGATTAGTCATCCAACTTTTGCTGATGTTTATCGTCGTTTTGCTGAGGTAGGATCCGTGGTAGCACAAACTAGTGATCGATGAAGACTGATATTCGCTCGTATTCACTTGACCACAAAGAACACATTTTAAAGATTGTCGGAGTCGATCCAGATATTAGTACACGTCAAGTGGCCCTCAAAAGTCACACATCTCATAGTACCGCATGGAGTGTAATTTAAGAGCAGCTCCTGTACCCGTAACATTAGCAACATATGCCGAGTTTTTCACCCTCTGACCTATCACTTACAGGAGAACTTTTGTCGATGGTTTATTGCCCATAGACCATTCCAGTTTTTGTCTTCTCTGTCTTGTTTACGGATAAGGCAACATTTTCGAGAGATGGAATAACAAAGGCGGATCAGAATCTCTATGGTTCAATAAGGTTAGACACTAGCATCAGTTTACTATTAATATTTGGATTGGAATTGGAATTGGAAATGCCCATATGTACTTCGAGCACATACAGGGATTTTATTTCGAACACACTTCCAGACTTCCTACAGTATGTACCCCGTCTAGTACGAAGAGGCATGTCGTTCATAGATGATAGGGTTCCAGTCATATTTTAGTCACATTGTTCAAGATGCAATGGCTGAGATCTACCAAAAGAGAAGGATATGTAGAGGAAGACCGGTTCCATGATATGCACGTTCCACTGACCTAAATTCTTTGGACTTTTTATCTGTGGGGCCATTTAAAACAATTAGTTTATTCAACAGACCTTAATAGTGCTGAGACACTTCAACGAGGTGTCATACCAGTCGACCCTGTGTGAAAGTATTTAAACGGGTCAGATAATCAATGGATCGATGGATACACATGGGTGTAGAAGTGGAGGACATTTTGAATATCTATTATAAGTTGTTGTGTTGAATTTTGAACATATGTTTATATGGACATTTTACCGTGTTTTAATGTCAGGAACACGCCCCCGAAGATTGTAAAAGTATTTTTTAGATTGTATCTTGGATAGTAGATTTAAAAGTAGGTACCTCCACTAAATCGCTAAAAACAGCATAGTATGAATAAAAAAGGTCCCAAACTTAAAAAAAAACTTTTTCTCTCAAAATGTTTACATTATTATTAAGAGGAAAGATCAAATTCATTTTTAATTATTTTTTAAATTTTTTGAATCCCTTCTAGCATGTTCAAAATTTTGGTAGAAAATCATTTTTTGATTTGAGTTAGCGGGTAACCAAAACGTTTCGACTGTTTACAATGGAAAACGTAATGATGACATAACTCTTTTTTTTCCAGTGACAAATACATTAATTTGTAAATGCTTGCAAAAATCAAATACATGCAGGAATTTAATGAAAATTTCAGTACTCATTCAGAAATGAATGAAATAATTTTGGAAATTATCATTTTTTAAAAATCTTGGTAAAATTATTTTTGTGCCTCTGTTACCCCTTTCCACTTGAAATTTTAATAAGTTTTAATTTGTTGCGGTCTATAATTTTTTTAGTTAAATGCAGGATTCATTGGGGAATATAAATCCTCTATTTTTTTAAAATTTTGTCTCTGTATCAGAAAATAAAAAATGCAATAAAACTCCGATCTTATTTAATTCGATAAGCTTTTAATTGCATGAATAAATAATAAAAATTCAGAACATTATAGTTTGAAGAAAAAACAAATTTTCGATTACTAATGAAATTTTAATAGAATTGTTTTAATTTTTCTTTTATTATAATAATCTATAAAATTTCAAAACGTTTTTTAAAATCATCAACGATTTGTTGTGGTTAGATTTTTTTTAGTTAAGAATTGATTTTATAGAAAATTCAAAAGTATAAAGATCGTTTTGCATCCATATTTTTAAAATAATTTTTTGTGTGTATATTTGAAGATTTGTTGTTGTTTTTTGGGGGGGGATGGAAATTTCTTTCTGCAAAATAAAACGCCAGAGTTTCCTCTCTTACATGAAAAATAAATTCTACAATTTTGTCACTTATAAACGCCATACACTTTTATCTTTAATCAGCCACCTGTCAACACATTCTTGATATACGGCGGACAGGTCAAAAAGTTCAAATCTGTGATTAAGAAATAAATTTATTCTGAGTTTCACGCTATAAATAAGTAATGCAAATCAGATTAATTTAACATAAAATTTGCTAACCTACCAAAAATAATGTGCCACAGATGTATATTTTCTTTTTGCAAGATTTTTAAATCCGAGAATTAAATTTTGTTTACAAATGTGTCGATAGTTCAAAAATGGCGGCAATATTCAAAAATTCAAAAATAATCTGGATTTTTTATATTCCAATCAATATAGTTTCTGTTTGAAATAAACCAGAGTATTTTGCTTACTGGAAAGAGTATATATATATATATATATATATATATATATATATATATATATATATACTTTTCTAGCTTTATTTGCTCATGGTGAACATATATCTTTATAAACCACAAGTTTTATTTAACAATTCTCCAAAAATGCCAAGCTGGCTGACGATGGGAAATTGGATAATCCGAGGAGACGCCGATCTTATCACTCTTCACATCTAAAACTCCGCAACAAAGACAAAAAAAGCCTTAATCGAAGACTAAATTTATCTATCGGCTATGGTTGATTCCGATTAATTTCCTTTCATTTTCTTCTTTTTTTTTTCAATTTTTTACCAGACGATGGCCAGGTTTATCGACCGTGATGTGCTATTGTAAAAAGCAACAGTTTTAAGATGAAGTAACAGTTATCACCAAATAGAATTCTTTTTATCTAAATATATAATAAAAAACTATTACTTGAACTTGATAATAAATTAAAGACCGTACAGGTATTCTAGTCTTATGGTCATATCACGTTGAATAAATCGGTTTTTGTTCGATCATCGTTGAGCCTGGTCAGTACTTAGATGGGTAACAGCTTGGGATTACCAGGTGCTGTAAGCCTTTATTGACGGTTGTGCGTTGTAGTTCAGTGGATGTCGGCTCGGAAAGAGAAATCGGTGAGCAGATTTCGAATTCCACCCTTGAGAAAGGTATTAATCCGTCTCTTCTCTCCAGTTATGGGTTAAATAACAGGGTAGGACTTGGGACCCTGCCCTTAAACATATCCCAATGAAACTTTCTCCGTCGAGGACGAAGCTGGCTCAACCCACCTAGGGTGCGTGCAGCTTGGGCACACAGGTAATCTGAGACTTAAGGACATTAACGTTGAAACACTGGACATTTGTAACTTTTGATTATTTTTCTTTTTCGCCGTCTTTTTGGGTAACTTCGTCGACTCTCTCGACATTCCCTTTTATTTAGACTTACCTCCACATTCAATTTGAAACATCGATTCCCGTATGATTACCGATGTTAAACACCGTTGAATATGGTCAATACCTAGATGGGTGACTGCTTAAGAATACCAGGTGCTGTAAGCTTGGATGTACAGGTGGTGTAATGGATAATAGCTCGGAATTACTAATCGGAGAATACCTAAGAAATGGTATAAATCCATTTCTTCTCCGCCCCGCTATGGGTTAATTAGTAAGACTTGTATTACCAGATCATTAGTATCCATCCCCAAAGCTCTTACAATCTAAAAACATTTTCTGGCATTAAATAACCTGCAAAGCGTTGATACGCGTTGCAGGTCATTTAAAGCAAGAAAATATTTAATTTTATTAAATAAATAGTTAAATTAATTTTATTTAAAGCCAGAAAAAGCCGTAGAAAACGAATCAATCGAGTCAAATAGGAGATGGTAACTTAATAAGTACAGGTTTGCATTCTGTTTATTAACTAATGGCTCCTGTGAAATTAATACATTACTGAATATAAAGTAGGACATGATTTTAAATTTCATAGTAAAAATATGGCCAATATTAGTTTTTAACATGTTCGAAGTCAACAGTTTAGCTCACTCAAGTCGATAAGCCAATGGTGGTGAATTCTCAAGGACAATAATATTGCTAGAAAACAAGTATTAATTATAGCAGACAATGGTGGACAAAATGTAGTATTTCAAATATCGAAGATTATGTAATTAACATTGCTCGTCGCTGAAAGGTTTTACTAATGCTTCAATAAAGAAGCCAATTCTGATGCAAGGTCAATTTAAAAGAATTCAGGTTGCCCAAATCTACTGAAGCGGAGGAAGCCTACTGTTTTCTCTTGAAGGGCTTCTTTGTTAGTTTTGAGAGGTTGTTGTTGGGGCTTCTGTTGCTCTTGTTGTTGTTGTTGTTGTTGTTGTTGTTGTAGTTTTACTTGTAGTTGTTGTTGGTCGAAAGGATTCTAGAGAGAGAAAGGACGTATATTTTCGGTAACTGCGAATGGGCAGGAAAATAGGGGGCGTTTGAGTTTTTGAGAATAAAAACTGTGGAGACAGGAAGTATTAAAGGCAAGATAATCAGTCTCATCGCATGTCAAGTAAATTGGTCTGCAGCAAAACTTCCGCTAGATTAGTAATGGAAAAGGTTGCAGATCTAACATTACGCAAGCCGAACACTAATTCCGCCATGCATATGATTTGATGAAATACTTACAATTTCTCTATAACGGAGAATATAAGACGACCAGATGATAAGGTGAACGCAAACTTCAAGATAGTTTTGCCCTGAAATTTGATATGTAAAACAGTATTTTTGTGATTAAATCTTTGCCTGTCTGAGCAGGAAAAACTTTATTTGTAGGTAATATCAGGCCCTAAAAGAAGCCCTTATCTTTAATTACTTTTAGGGAGTTCACTCCCAGAATATTTAGTAATTTGATCACTTAGCTTTTCATCGGGGTGAGTGAATGGTGTAATAGATACCGGCTAGGGTTGCGAAATTGAAAAGCCGAGTTTGAATTACAGTCGAATTGGTTACATTCACATACTTGCAAAAAAAACCCTAGGGAAGGGTATAAATCCATCTCTTTTACACGCAATTATGGGTTAAATTTTAGGGTTTAGATCTGGAATAATCTTTTCATCTGCAAAAAGATTTTAATGCAATGTTCACTTGCAAAATGTTTTGGCCATCCAAAATATGTTTAAGCTTTAAATAATTCGTAAATTGTTGATAAGCCGTAAAAAGTTATCTTGTGAGAAACCTCTGGAAAAAATTCGTGAAGAAATTCTCATGTTTTGCCTTGTTCCAAAAATTTCATAATTTCTAGTTTTGATACTCGCTTTGGTACGTCATCTCATTTTGGTCTGAAGTGAACAAATCCAGAAAGTTCTTTTTTGAAGACGCCGCCGCCATTTTCGACTATTCGCAAAAACTTATTCTCGCTTTCCCTCTTATAATTAGCAAAAACAAAAGTAGACAAAAAATATGACATTGTTTGGCAAACAAGCTAAAATTTCCAATCAACTAGTTAATAAATAATAAATTAAATGTGACTGGTAAAAATTAATGTTCTATGATACTAAATAGTCTAGACAAAAACGAATTAAAAAATAAAAAGACGAGGAATAAAAGTTATGAAAGTAAAAATATGTCCACTATCTAAAATCACACTACAAGACACAAAGTATGCCAAAGGTTAGCTTGTAAAATGTGAATGTATGTGTGCGTAGAATGCTTGTCTGATTAATCCGTAGGTTGTGTAGATAGGTTATATCTTTTATAGGGTTTCTTTTCTAGTCTTCGTCCTCTTCCTAACTATGCGATGTTTAACACACACACACACACACACACACACACACATACATATATATATATATATATATATATATATATATATATATATATAGTGACTTACTTAGCATAGATTAGATTTGGCACAAAGCCGAAAGTATGGGGAACCCAATGAGGATCGAAATTACTACCCAGTCGTGAAAATTCTACGAAAAAATTATAGTTAACAATTACACAACGCCGAGGTACCGAAAGAGTCGATTTTCTAAGTGTAGCTTAGATGTTGTCCAAGGCCGAAAGTGTTCAGCACCAAATGAGGATCGAACTCACTACTCATTCGTAACTTGCGACACAGGCTTTCTAACCATTACATCACGTCGACGTGCCAAACAGGGATTTACTAAGTGTAGCTCAGTTGTGACACAAGACCGAAAGTATGGACACACAGTGAGGATCGAGTTGACTGTTCATAACTGATCTAACGAGACAACCTTGTTCTCATTATAAAACCACATGGAAGTGCCTTAATATGTGCATGTGTGTGTGCGTATTAAGCAATTATTGGATATCTAACCCGTCATTATTTCCTATAACTAAAACGTTATATTTACCGGACGCACTTGATAAACACGTTGATAACACCGAGGAACACTTTTTCAGTAACTTTGAATTGCACTGGATATTTTAACTGGTTCTGAAGGAGTTTTAGACGCTGATTTCAAATCTGAAATTAGTTTTTCTCTACAAGCCCTAGTTTGCATGTGATTTGAGGTTAATGAAATTGTACAACTTTACAAATGTAAAGTATGATAAAGCATTTTCACGTCCATAAATAGAGATAGCTTCTAATATTTTGATCATTGGTATTTTGTTTAAGATCAAACATGGCTTCCAAAATAGATATCATTGCAGAAACAAGCCTAATGCCTTTTGCTACATATGTGGATGTTACACATTCAATCGTCAGAGCGTGCTTACAAGGCATATTTTGAAGTTCATCTTGGTGATCAAGACAAGCAATGGGCTCCTCAGGTTGTGTGCCACGATTGTGAGGAAATGCTTCGAGACTGGAGCAAAAGAAAACGCAAAGGCCTGCCTTTTGGAGTTCCAATGATTTGACGCGAACCCACCAACCATGTAACTGACTGTTATTTCTGCATGGTAAACACAACGGGTGTTGGGAGGAAAAACCGACATAAGATTACGTATCCGAACATTCCCTCAGCTATTCAGCCTGCTCCGCACTCTGAAGAAGTTCCTGTTCCAGTTTTCGAAGGCTTGCATTCATTGGACGATAATGACATTGGACATGATACAAGCGAACAAGACAGTTGTGACAGTGAATTGTCAGAAAAGTGTTCACAATTAGAGAACTGTTCTTCAGACACTGAACCTTTCCCCGTCCCCAAGCTTCTTCCCCAGACTGAACTGATTGATTTAGTGCGGGATTTAGGACTTTCAAAGAAAGCAGCAGAGCTTTTGGCATCAAGATTACAAGACAGAAATCTTGTTGATCACTCTGTTAAAGTATCATATTTCAGAAATCGTGACCAGCTTTTTGTGACTTTCTTTTCAGAAGACAGGCATTTTGTTTATTGCCATGACATTCCAGGGCTTCTCAAAGAACTGGGTGTACCTTACTATAGTCCTGCTGAATGGAAACTCTTTTTAGACAGTTCAAAACGCAGTCTAAAGTGTGTTCTTTTACATAATGGCAGTATTTATGGAGCAGTACCTGTCGGTCAATCAGTGCATTTGCGGGAAGACTATGATTATATGAGAGGACTTATTGGACTTATTAAAGTATCATGAGCACAATTGAATCATTTGTGTAGACTTAAAGATGGTCAACTTTCTCCTTGGACAACAGAAAGGTTTCACCAAGTTTCCATGTTTCCTCTGTATGTGGGACAGCCGATCACGAGACAGACACTGGTCCAGAAGGACTGACCTATTCGTGACACCCTTGAAGCAGACATACGTACCCAATTGTAAGCAGAGATAAGATCATCTTTCCTCCTCTTCACATTAAATTACGTTTGATGAAGCAATTTCTCAAGGCACTGGAAACCGAAGGTGAATGTTTCCAACTCATCATCAGCTTTACCAGGGTTATCATTTGAGAAAATCAATGCAGGCGTGTTTGATGGTCCACAGATTCGAATCCTAATTCTTGTTGATTAGTTTGTTGCTAAAATGACTGCTTTAGAAAAGGCAGCATGGTTATCCTTTGTGGTAGTCGCTCAGGACATTTTTGAACAGCCACCTTGATAAATTCCCTGAAGACTTGGGGGCTGTGAGGGACGAACAAGGAGAACGATTCCACGATTCTAAAGGTCATAGAACAATGCTACCAAGGGCGCTGGGACAAACGTATGATGGCTAACTACTGCTAGAGCATTAAACGAGATTGCCCAAATGAAGTGTACAAACGAAAATTCCTACCTGAATAAAAATACACAAACAAATTGATAAGCTATTCCTATAATGTTTTATAAAATTCAAAAATAAATAAAAATGTCAAATTGCATAAAATCTGTAGCTTGCAGACAAAAACCGACTTCAGATTTGAAATCAACACACTCAAATTGACTATAGAAAGATCTTTTTTTGAATGCAACAAAATGAGTGTTCCCCAGTGTAAACGTTTTTTTTTTTTTAACTGAAATTAATGTCTTTTGAAGGATACTATTTCTTAAATAGAATCTCGGTCGCTAGGCTGGTGAACATTAATTTCACAGTTTAAAAAAGTGTGGTTTATGCAATTACGTGTCCCCACTAAATGAGACATTTACACATATGATATTTTCAACTTAAATTTTGTCTTTGTCAATGCTATTAATTCAATAAATATTAAACATTTCAAATATTATACGGTGAAAATCTTAGATCTAATTACGGTAAATATTCTTATTGATTCTTACTCGTATAGTCCATATTCATATTATTGGCCCTTTATTTAAAATAACCCAAACAGTTAATGGAATACAGTTAAATAGAGAGATACAGATTTCTAGATGACTAGAGTATGGTATCCTTTGCGTCTACTAAATATAAAGGTTTTAGTAATAGGAAATAATGACGGGTTAGATATCCAATAATTGCTTAATACGCACACACACATGCACATATTAAGGCACTTCCATGTGGTTTTATAATGAAAACAAGGTTGTCTCACAAGATCAATTATGACGGAGTAGTGAATCCGATCATCACTGGGTGTCCATACTTTCGGCCTTGTGTCACAACTGAACTACACTTAGTAAATCCCTGTTCGGCACTTTGACGTGATGCAATGGCTAGCAAGCCTGTGTTGCAGTTAAATAGAAAAATACAGATTTTCAAATGACGAGAGTATGGTCTCTACTGCTCAGCTTGCCATAATTATCCGTCTCTTATTTTAATAGTCAGTCAGTTATACACGCTTGGACTATCATGTCTCGACAGCGACATGACTGACGGGAGAGAAGATTTTTCCTCGGTAGTTTTCCATTACTTTCTGCAGTAAACTGGCAGCTAACCAAGGCTACAGAACCCAATCTGTCCTGCTATTTACCTCATAGCTGGAGGGAAAATCGATGGATTCATACTTTTCCCAAGTGTATTTGCGCGTATGTGAATGGAACGAATTCAACAAGAATTCGAACTCGGCTCTTCGAATTCTTATTCCGAGCCAATATCCACTGTACCACAACGCACATCCTTTTCATTTTTTTGTCATAAGAGCAGTAATTTTTGTATAGCTATTTGTATTTTGTCCGTAGTCGTGCCATAGAAAACCCCTTGCTGCTAGTCTCTAGTCTAAAATGAACACCATTCACATGATGCACAATTAAAACATGGTCAACTGAGTGCTTCCGGTCAGTCATAAAAAATGGATTCCATTTTTGACTGAATGATGGTTATTCGTAGCGGGTCATAAAGCAACAAGCAAAGGCAGATATTTATTTATTTGTTCTTCCTGTAGTGTCCATCGAGAGTTCGATTTTGCACGCGTCTCAATGGGCGTAAGCAAACCTCAGTAAGTTGTTTCTTTAGATCGATATAATAATAATATTGATATCAACAGAGGCAAAGTAATGACATTTCTTTAAAAAATGATGAAAGGAAGATAATCAGACAACCAGTTTCGAGTTCTGATTGAAGTTGCTCACATATAATCTGTTCTCATTAGAAAAAGTATTACTCAACGATATTTCATGCTTTATTTTAATACGTTCATTTTAAACTGGCTTATTCAAAAGTAAAATATTTTCATCTTAACGCTATTATTGTCTTTCTTCTTTCGTTATCATTGATCACATCACTCTCAAATTATTTTAAGGTATTTTACATAAAAAAGCATAATTTTTTACTATATTTCACTTTGTTCCTAAATATTAATTTTCTGAATCACTCTGATTTTAAACTGGTTTAATATGGAGATTTTGTTATATTGCCAAAACTGAAACTAAGGTGGTTAGCATCGAAACAGGCATTGTCTTTTGATTTGTCAGAAAATTTTTGTAGTCGTATAAAATATTTTATTTTATAACACAGGTAGTTGATTGGTACCTGTCAAAGTTGATAATAAGGATAACAGCTCTCTGCTATATATATTTAATTATGTTTTTTCTAATAAAACACAGGTTGTGTTTGTATTCTGCAACCATTAATTAAACAATGAGAAGGGAAAATTTTAATTTATAGCCTCCGACGTGATTTACACTTGCGTCTTTCGGAATCCATCTAACTAGGACGACACGTTCCAGATTTGGCCTCGGAAATCCATCAGCATAAGAAATAAAAATGTATATTAGTGTGGAAACATTTTTTGTTAAATTTATATCGTTATTATTACCTAATTTTGACCTAATTTTACATAGATATGGAAGGCCGGAGAAGCTTTCCATAATAATGAATTGATGCAGTCAGTAGCAACATTTTAGTAAAAGAAAAACAGAATAATTTTGAACTTTTGTTCCCCTTACTAGGGGTGAAATGATTTTCACTCCAAGCAAGGTAGGAATGCAACTATTACGCAGGAGATCACATGGAGTGAAAGTGAGAGAAAAGAATGAGTATAAGGTGAATTGAGGAAATGACAAAAGAACTGGATTCAGTAAAAAGGATGACGATTGATGTTGAATTTAAATTTTGAAGACTGTAGTTATCAGCAAAGCAAGTAAACTGAATCGAGTTCCACAGCGAGGAAGCGCGTGAAAAGAAACTGTTGAAGAAGAAGTGGTTGTTTCATTTATGTATTACAACAGTAAACGGCTGGAACCTAGATGCCAATCTAGTAACACGCATATTATAAAGAAATAGCTACGAAAATATTTCGGATAAACAATTCTCATTTTGTAATAACAAAAATAAGTCTTCATTGGACTTTCTATATTTGGGACTTCTAAAGCATCAAGGATTATCCCTGCCACGCCCGCTTTAAGTGCTGCCCGGAAGAATTGTATGTGTAGGTAGATATCTATCCGCATGTCAACTCGAACGAAACGCTGAGCGGTTGTTCTTTGTCTCGGGTATCAGGAACTAATCCTAGACCCCTTTCGAATATATAGTATGTTCAGGAGGGTTGTTTAATTGAGGCTCAGGCGCATTACAGTTTAACCCCAATGAATGTAATGTGCTTGAGAGACGGAAATATTTCTGGCCGAACAATCGATATTTTTTTATTATTTTTTTATACCCAAAGCAAGGCGAGAATGCCACTAATACGCAGGTCACAGGGAGTGAAAGTAAAAGAGAAAACAGAGAATAGGGAGGATTGATTAAAGGACAAAAACCGAACAGAACTCAACAGATAATAATTAACATTGCAAATTCCAGACGGAATAATTCTATGTGGTTTGGTTGGGAATTTATTTTCTCTTTTTTTCTTTTCGCAACGTTTTGACTGTATAGTCTCCGATCTTACTCGGGTTACGTACACAAACTACTTCATTTTGAGACGTGGTAACTGTTGATGACACACAACAATGACCCATTTATAAAATGTTTCATTGCTGAGGATGAAGAATTAGATCTTTGACAATCCTAAACGAATATTTATTTAAAATATTTTTTCTTTTTTTTTATATCCAGCATTTCCTATTTCCCTATCATTATCGGATATTTTATCAGAAACAACATTCGTAAGACTGTGAAACCAGTCAACGTATATCAACGAGCTCAGTCTGCAAAAGCATTAATGTTATGGTTTTCCAGATTACAACATTTAATACAGCAGGCACTGAGTACACTCTTGTAAAAGTCAACTGCAATCCTAAACGTGAGACGTCAACAATTATTTGAATTTTACTTTAGAGAATCTAGAATTACACCAGAATCAAAATTATAATAGAATTATTTTGAGAGAAACGTAATGGAAAATATTGTTTAACTCGTTTTATCACACTTGTTTTTATAATCTTTCTACAAAACTTGTAAATAAATTCAGTCAGTCAGTTAAGTGTCATACGAGATAAACCCTTGGGCGATGATGTCGCTTTCGATCTATGACGAAATCAGCAGATTTTCTCGTAGTAGGTTGCCATTTCTTTCTGTGGTAGACTAGTTGCCAATCAAGGCTATAAAATACAATTTGTCATGCTATTTAGCCCATAGATGGAGGGAGAAGAGGTGAATTCAAACATTTGCCAAGGGTATTTGCGCGTAAGTGAATGCAAGGAATTCAACTTGAATTCGAACTCAGCTTTCATTCCAAGCCGATATTCATTCTATTGTACACCCTCTTTCTACAAAATTTGGAAATAAACCGGATATCTCTAAGACTAGGATCTTTACCACAACATCCAAGAAAACCGAAGATATTATTAGAAAGAAAAGTAAATCCACCATTAATTCAAATATCGGAGAGACCTCACAGACTATAAAAGCCCGTATCAAAAAAGATTTACGTTTAGACAACAATTCAAACTTGCTCGTAACACACGGAATAAAACTGTCCATAATTTTGATTTTACAAATGCCACACTAGTTAAAATTAACACAATTCTTTATGTTTAAGGGACTGCCAATAATATTACCAACTACAAAAACACATCAAATATATTTTATTACATCACCAACCTTTTTTTAGTCCATTCTTATGGAAACTAAGGGATGTCTTAGATAAAACAAACGCTACGCTATGTACGTAAAAACGTTCCCTAATAAACATGCAAGAAAAAAACCACAAAGATGATAATTAACACACACACACAAACGCACACACTTCCGAATATACATTATCATCCGACACAGACAAACTAGAATTATTATACATCTAGATACATAAAGCAAATTAGGGTAATGCATCTTTAAGGGAGTACCATAAGCAAGCTTGAAATTCAATATATGTCATTTCGCCGTAGTGCAAACATAACGTGAAATATGTCGGACATAACGTGAGACCGTGAAAAGCGGTTTTTCAGTTGAACTTGAAATCCGTTAATTTCTTGAAATTTCGAATTAACGTCGTCTTTTCTTGAACTCGGAACGCCACAAATTATACTAACGTTTGTTTAACAAGTCAAATGTTCGTGAAACATGATTAACCAATGAAAATCAAACAACATGAAATTTAAAATACCACAGTTTCTTTCTTCTTTTTCTCCATATTTAATTCTAGTGATATATGATGGATTGATAAACTTACCAAGATAAATGTATACATCGTCTATCATTTCCACCATCTTAATAAGGTAATAATAGAGTTTTGTCTTGCATTACAATTCTGCATATGTTTCCATTTTTGTTGAAGAAAAACAGATATACACAATTAACAAGAAACAAATTTGTAGATCAGAAAGAAAATAGCAGAAGGAATGAAAACATTTAAGACATTTACGACAACACAAAACACAAAAACGAAGAAAGCAAAAAGAAACTCTTTTTTCAATTACTTGTCCTATTGTTATTTATTATTTCTTCCTCTTCTGTCAGTTCTTTATGTTCTGTGTTTTTCATTTCAATGGGGTTTACATGTCATTCATTTTTTAAAGTCTTTCAATTCTAGCTTATTTCTCCCTTTTTCTTTTATTTCCTACGTTTTCGTCTTTTTCTTTTTCTTCTATTTTCTCTTCTTTTTCTTCTTCTATCCCTTTTTTTTTCGTCCTTTCCTAAATTTTATCTTCTCTTTTAGTATTTCTTTTAAATTCGTTAATTTTCCCGTGCTATTATTTCTTTCGTTCTTTCTATTATTTCGCTTCTCTTTCTTTTTCAATTTCTCTTTCTTTCTTTTTTTGATTTCCTTTTCCTTTCTTTTTCAACTTTCTTTTCTTTCTTTCTTTCTTTCTTTCTTTCTTTCTTTCTTACCAAACTCGTTTTCTTTCTTTTTTTCTTTAAATTAAATTTAATTTAATTATCCCTTTTTTCTAATTGTCAATATCTCGCTTGATAAATGATTTTCTTTAATCACCATATTATAAACATTAGTTCAAGTTCAGACAATCATTCTCGAAGTGCAAGATGATATATGAAAAATTCAACCCATAATCTGATCCGTATTTACATTATAATCATCGCCCCTCTCCTTTGATTGCATTTTCAGTCTTGCAGATTATAGCATATAGGTTAGAAGAGACGAACAGGCGAAAGAAGGAAAAAAAGCCTACCATATTGAGAGATGGCCTTCCCCATCGATGATTAGAAAAGCAAAATGTACTTTTTGTAGAGGTTTACTTTCTGCAATGGAAAAGCCGATAACTTGGCCCAATGTGAAACTAACCTTAACCCTTCTATCCCCTCTTCTGATTTTGACGTTCCTGGCTACCTTCCCCTTTTCAGGAAGGACTCCAATGTTCATATGCATGGTCTTGGTATGTATGTCAGCGAACACCTTCCCCTAGCTGGGGCGACATCCCTTGAATCCCCGGATCATTCTTTCATGTGCTTCCGTCTCACACTTCTAAGCTCGATTAGCTATCTCTTCTTTCTCTACCGCTCCCCTTCCTCCCCTGACTGTTCGTTACTTGACAGTATCTCTGACAATATTGACAAAGCCATTTCTTCCCATCCCTCTGCCCATATATTCGTGTTTGGTGACTTTAACGCCCACCACACCAAGTGGCTGGAGAACTCTGTCACCGACCCTGCTGGTGTCCACACCATGAATTTCTCAATCACCCAATCCCTTACGCAAGTGGTGGACTTCCCCACGCGTTTCTCCGACAACCCTAACGGAAGGGACACACTGCTAGACCTCTGCTTCACTTCCATCCCAGACTCTTGCACTACCAGACAACTCTGCCCACTTGGTAACTCTGACCACACCGTAGTTTCCGTCAACATTTCATTCCACTCCCACCCAACCCAAGAAACCCAGACAAGTAGAATATCCTACTGCTACCAAAGAGCAGACTGGGATTCGTTCCGAGACTTCCTCTGTAACGTCCCATGGAACAACGTGTTTAGTCTTCCCATCGAAGAATGTGCATCCGAGGTCTCCTCCTGGATTAAGGCTGGCATCGATGCTTCCATCCCTGCCAGGAAATTTCAGCTTAAATCTCATTCGTCTCCATAGTACTCGCCCGCTTGCTCGGCCGCCATTGCCCACCGGAATCATTTCTTCCGACTCTATCGTAGGTACGCGTCGGACCAAAACAAACGCCTTTTCGCTTCAGCTCGTAATAAATGTAAAATGATACTTAACGAAGCTAAGATGTTGCTTGCGGCCAGAATGAAGCAACGCATAGCATCCTCTAAGTTCGGAACCAAAGACTACTGGCGATTCTGTAAAAGAGTACTTAACAAGAGCAAGTCCACAATACCCCCGCTAATAAACAAATTTGAGGTCCTCACTTCCCCAGCGGACAAGGCTGAATGCTTTGCCCGCAGATTCTCGAATAATTCCAGACTGGACTCGTCTGGAGTTTCTACACCTGACTTCCCACCTAGAACTGAGGCTCAACTGAATGATGTCCATATTACACCCTCGCTTGTCTCTAAGATAATCTCAAAACTTGACCCTCGCAAACCGAGCGGAGGGGACGGAATCCCAATCATAGTCTTAAAGACATGTGCCCCCGAATTTTCCTCTGTCCTTTCTAAGCTCTACAACTTCTGCTTATCTGATTTCTGCTTTCCTGCCTGTTGGAAATCTTCCTCTGTAGTTCCTATATTTAAAAACACTGGAGAACCCTCGGACCCCGCAAATTACCGACCTATTAGCCTTTTTCCGATCTTTAGCAAAGTGTTCGAAGCCATTATCAACGCCGAGGTGGTTCAGCATCTCACAGCACACAGGCTCCTCTGTGACAAGCAGTATGGTTTCCGCTTCACCAGGTCTACTGCTGATATGCTAACGACCATCACTAAGTACATATATCAAGCACTCGACAGGAATGGTGAAGCCCGAACCATTGCCTTGGATATCTCTAAAGTGTTCGACAGAGTTTGGCACGCTGGCCTTCTATGCAAACTGCGGAGCTATGGTATAACTGGATATTTGTTTGAACTAATCCAGTCATTCCTCTCTAACCGCACAATGAAGGTGGTATTAAACGGACATGCCTCCCAGAACTAACATACGAACGCAGGTGTCCCTCAAGGCTCTATCCTAGGTCCTACGCTCTTTCTTATATACATTAATGATCTCCCTGATTCCATAAGATCCCAAGTAGGTATGTACGCCGATAACACCACAGTTTACTCTCGCATCGACCAAAAATCTGGTGTAGGCGACAAAGCTTACCTTGCAGCAGAGCATGAAAAGGACCTCCAATCCGTAGTGAACTTGGGGTAAGGAAATGGCTCGTAAATTTTAATGCTTCTAAAACGAAGCTACTATCAATTAACCATCATAGACAATCGCACCTACCTCCCATTAGCATGGACCAGGCTTGCCTCCCAGAGAGTAAAACACTACGCCTCCTTGGTCTCACACTTTCAGCGGACCTCAAATGGAATGACTATATCGAATCCGGTGCTATGAAAGTCGGTTCTCTGTGCAGGGCCCGGAAGTTTTTCCGTCTGAATCTATCTTGCACATATATAAATCTACCATCCGCCCGTGCATTGAATACTGCTGCTATATCTGGTCGGGTGCCCCTGCTATTCTCCTCGGGCTTCTCGACAAGGTACAGCGGAGGGTCTGTAATGTGATCGATACCAACTTGGCAGACCGCCTGCAGTCTCTCTTTCACCGGCGCGACGTGGCTTCCCTGTGTCTCTTCTATAAATATTTTCACGGCTTCTGCTCCAATAAACTTAGATCATTGCTGCCCCCTAGATACGAATTTGCACGATAAACTAGATTAGCAACTAGATCCCACCCTTTTACAGTGAAACCGATAAAATGCAACAGCAACTTCTACTCCAATAGTTTCTTTTCTCGCACTTCCCGACTGTGGAATTACCTTCCACATGATTGCTTCTTAATCTTAGCAAGAGTATTTATACGAGGCACAGTCAAAAATTATCCGCATTCTTGCCTAAAAATATGGTATGTCAAAAGTGCAAATACTTTTTGCTTACCCTCATATTATAAGAAATAAATTCATTGCTATTTGCTTTAGGCCGACTTTAGTTTTATCATTCGTCGTTCTACATATTATTATTGTTATTATTATTAGGACCTTGAATAAGAAACATATCTCTGAATTTATTGCCCATCGTTAGCCACGACATTTTCCCATCTTTCTGGCAGCTTTTAAATTCCACATTTTCAACGACACATCCTTAAGGCTAATCGCAAGTCAACGCATTTTTTTTCATCTTTAAAAGAATGAATGTGCAGTTCAGCCAGACCATGTGACATCGATTAGAACACGTGATAATCGGATGGGGCCGTGTCTGGGGAATACGGTGGGTGGGGTAGAATTTTTATTTAAACGTTTTTCTAAGTAGGTTTTCACCCATTTTGAAACATGTCGCCTAATGTTGCCATGCTGCAAAATCACGTTGTCGTGTCTCTGCTCGTATAGCGGACGTTTTTTTTTTTTTTTCAATGCTCGGATCAAACGCATCAATTGCAGTTGATAGCAATCTCTCGTGATAGTTTCGGTCGGTTTGTGCTGCTCATAAAAAACTGCACTCAGCTGTTTCCGTCAAATGCAGTGCAGAAGCCTCGAACCACGGATATTCGGCTTTGCCACCGATGTTGATACATGGCCAGGTTTACCACACGATCTTCTACGCTTAAGCTTATCACAATTTATCCACTTTTCATCGCTGGTCACGATACAATGCAAAAAAACATTTCTTTTTCTGTTGTTGAAGCATCTGTTCACGCGAAACAAAACACCGTTTGACGACTATTGGATTCAAATGGTACGGCACACAATGCCCTTGCTTTTTAATTATTTCTAATGCTTTCAAAAGTTTTGAAACTGTTGTTTGATTAACTTCTAATGATTCTGTAAGTTCAGGTTGCGCCAGACATGAACCTTCATGAAGTAATGCCTTCAATTTTTCTTTAAACTTTTTCGGTGTGGCGGAGCGTTCTTTATCTTCAACATCACAATTAGCATTTTTGAAGCGTCTAAATCAATTTCTGCATGTTGTTGTCAATAGGGTATGGTCGTCGTAAGTTTTAACAATACTTCTGTGTACTTCATTTGCAGATTTCTTATGAATAAAGTAGTGCTGTAAAATTCCTCGCATATACGTTCTCTTTGACATGTTTCACGTTATGTCCGACATGTTTCACGTTATGTTTGCACTTCGGCGAAATGACATATACTGAATTTCAAGCTTGCTTATATTACTTCCTTAAAGATGCGTAAGTTCTGGGAACGTCACCGGTTAGAAAACAGCGAGAATTTATCCAATGTCCTAATACTATTAGTATTATGTCAACAGTATCAAAATAAGTTTCTTCTTTGACACTTGCCTTAGGCCTACTTTCTTCTTATCATTTGTCGATCTAATTATTATTATTATTATTATTATACGAACAATATCATAACAATTTTTATTTTTATTATTATTGTTATTATTACTATTAATATTGTTGTCATTTTTAGTATAATTTTATTTTTGCTATGGTCGCACTGCCTACCAAGTTTGCGGAAAGACGTCATTGTTGTTCGAAGGTTAACGGCCAAAACAGACGCAGAAATACGTGCTATAATCCTAATGAAGCTGGAACAGAATCAAAAACTGACACTACCAGACATATCGGACGAATGTCGGAAAATATTATATCTTAATGAGATACGGAGGAGATTGAGAAAAAAAAACAATGGGCATACTTGCTTCCTCGAGAGCTAAAATCTCCAAGATCATGCTCCTTTCTCCATCCGCTCTCATCAGTATTCTCATCCTTCTCTTACCCACTTCCTGGCATCCCCTATAACCTGGCACTCTTTCTCATAACTTTCCTCCCTATGCACCAGTGGCAGTAAATTGCCTTGCTTGGTGCGATATGATTATAAAACAAATTATATATATAAATGCAAAAAAAAATGTGATAAAATAAAAATTAATTCATGTTTCATAAGTGAAAGGCTACATCTTGGAGACGACCGTCCCTTTAACAATTTAAAGTGTTACAAGCGTTGTAAAGTAGAATATAAAAAGTCACATTAAGCAAGGAAAACATCTCAGAAAAAAAACATTCACAGCGTTGAAACGGTAAAAGAATTAGAGAAAACCAAGGGAAATTTGTGGATGTGAAAATTAATAATACGAATGTCAAAATGCAACTTGATACTGGTAGTGATCTTTCAATAATCAATTAAGCCACGTGGAAAGCAAACGGAAAACCTATATTAAAAAGAAATTTCGAAAATCGCGGATGATAAATTATGTTATTGGTGAAATGACTTGCAACGTTTCATTTCCTAACATGCGTGTAAAAGTTAAGACTTATGTGTTAAAAATGCTACAAACTTATTCAGTACTGACTGGATGGAATTATTCGAGTTATGGAATTTGCCTACAAATATTTATTGCCAAAATATAAATGGACTAGAGATCAGTTTTAAAAAAATAACGTGAAAATTTAAAGGAAGAATTGATAACGTTTTCCTGATGTTCTGTCGGATGAGTTGGGCCGGTGTTCCAAAGTCAAAACAAAATTTCCGGTGAAAAAGGGGTCGACATCAGTATTTAAAAAGAAACATAGTGTACCGTTTGCAGCCTTAGACAAAAGAAATTTAAATGTGTGAAACTAAAAAAATTAACCATTCAAAATGGACAGCACCAGCAGTGTTTTAAAGAAAAAAATCGTGCTTCTGCTGATTTTTCGACCAAATAAATAAATGTTAAATAAATGTTTAGAAACACATTAGAAATCCAGAATAAATTTTTGCGAAATTAATTATAATTTTTTTTCAGAACTGAATATTTCTGATACGTATTTGCAAATACAAGTTGAAGAAGAATGTTCAAACTTAACAACGATAAATACGCACAAGGGATTATATAAGTTTAACTGATTTCATTTTGAGATAAAAGTGGCTCAAAGATGAAATTTCTTATGAGAATTTATGTATACTGGACAAAAAAAAGATCAAAATATTTAAAAATTAATAAACGCCTGCAGAGGTTGTGCTCTGGCAGCAAATTACCTATTATAAAGACTGCATATAAATTGTGACGGTCCAATAAACAGATTTCTTTATCTGGTGGTAGTAGATAGCTTTACTAAGTATCCTGAAATTTATAAATGAAAAATACCAGATTCCATAGTTACATTGAACATTTACATGAACTAGTAGCAAGATATGGCTTTGCGGGTATCACAATCTCGGATAACGTTGCACAATTCTTTGCCTATAAATTTAAAGAATTTTGCAAAATGTACTCGGTTGAGCATAATATCCCGAAGTATCACTCAAAATCAAAGGTACAAGCCGAACAATTTATGGGTATTTTAAGAGAGTTTTGAAAAAAAAAGCAAGTAATGAACCAGCGAGTGTAGAAGCACTGTAAAAATTCTTGAGAGTATACCGGATAACGCCCAATCTCAATACACCGGCAGTCATGTCACCGGCAGAAGTAATATTCACAAGAAAAATTAACTCAGTGTTGGACAAACTGTTACCAGGACACAAGAGAATAAGAACGGATAACAAAAAAACACTAAAATTTTCAAAATTGGCGAAGAAGTGTTTTTTAGGGTATATAAACATAGAAAAGACAGTATAATAAGGTCACAAATTAGAAAATTAACTTATATGGTGAAAGGAAAACCCAGGAATACAGAAGATATTGTAATCAGTTAAATAAAAAATTTACTAAACAAAGGTACCCAAGAAAAAAAGAACCTATGCAAGTTCTTTACGACATCTTTGACATAACGAAGATCCACACAAACTCGAAAGAGTCAGCCGAAGAGACAAACAGATTAGCTCCCTACCTTCTGACAGAATTCGACTCAGTCGAGTTTTCGTCTAGGGAGAGAGATTCTGCTGAGAAGAAAAGACGGGCTGAGTGCCCGATCCCGCGTTTGTGACGGTTGGTTCAATTTTGACTGTTCATCCAAGTGTCAGCTCACGGGTTCCCCACGTACAGACCGGACGCTCTGTCTTCGGGTGAAGAGGAAAACAGCCGAGAAAACTTGACAAGAGCCCGATTCCGATTATGCGGTTTCTGGGGAATTGTTATCTTAAGCGTATGCGCTTGAACAGACAAGGCAGACCCTGCTTATGCGAGAGCTGGAGAATCGTGTACGAGCTCGGAAAACTTATGCTAAATACTGACCTTGTACCGCTTCCTGTCGAAGCGGGGAGGACTTAGGTTAATACGCACAGTTACGCTCAAACTAAAGTTTATCGGACAATATATTTTCAGGAGAAGAAGGACTCAAACGAGGCTATGTCTATAGGCAGAAAATTCATTATACATGTCGTCTTTTCGCGCTATCTTCTTGTCTAGCATCGCCTTCTCTTTCTATATTTTTTACTTCTTAAATTAACTATTACTAACTTTCTTCGTCAACGTCTCCTTCTCACTTTTATGATTATCGCCGTCCTTCGTCGTCCTTTCTGTTTTCTTTGTTACAATTAATGGCTTTCCAAGATATTTATCGTTAAAAAATGTTTTTAAATGTCAAAAATGAAAGAAAAAAGAGGAAATGAAAAAAATAATAGAAAAAAGATCTGTAAATGTATACGAAGAAGAAAAAGGAGGAGTAGAAGGAGGAGCAAGAGCAACGAAGAAGAAGGTTGAGGAGGGAGAGTAAGAAGAAGAAATAGAAGAAGAAGAAGGATGAGAAGAAGAAGTAGGTGGAAGAAGAAGAAGAAATGGGGAAATAAGAAAAAAATGGAGAATTTGTTAATTTCACTTCTTGCCGTATCGGTGAGGATGTTCCAAAATAATTATATCGAGCAAACAAGCAAAGATTTTCGGGAAAAAATTAATTTCAGGTTCGGACTGATGATTGACCTCAGTTCAGTGTATAGCCAGCGGCAAAGATCAAAAGCATCTTTTCATTCGCACAAAAGCGGCCATATTTTATGGATGAAGAGAATAGGAATGTGGGAGAAAACTTGGCAATGGATGGAACAAAGCCAATTTAAGGATTCCTCAACTTTTGCCGCAGACTTACTGACTACCGTTTTTATTTGTTTCTCGTTTGCTATTTTTCCATTTTAAGCCCCTACCATATTAGCCATGGACAAAATTATGCATACACATACACGTACACATATATATGTATGCATCTGTGTGTGGGGGGTGTATGTGTGTGGCTTACTGCCATATCACATTGAATACACCGGTTCTCGCTCAATAACCGAAGTTAAGCTACATTGAGCCTGGTCAGTACTTAGATGGGTGACCGCTTGGGAATACCAAGTGCTGTAAGCGTTTAGTGACGGATGTGCGTTGTGGTGCAGTGGATATCGGCTCGGAAAGAGAAATCGGTGAGCTGAGTTCGAATTCCAGTTGAATACCCTGCATTCACTTAAGCACTGGTACCCTTGGGAAAGGTATTAATCCGTCCCTTCCCTCCAGTTATGGGTTAAATAACAAGGGTAGGACTTGGGGACCCTGCCCTTAAAAACAAATCCCAATGAATCTTGATACTCGAAAAGAAAAAAGTATTACTTGACACAAAACTTATATAAAAACAACAATAAAATTGTTGAAAGTAAAAAAAGGTATTACCAGCAATAAATAAATAAAATTTAGTTGGCAATAAATGACCCGCCGAGGTTGATATGCCATAAAAACAAAACAACCAACCAAAATTTTGTGTGTGTGTGTATGTGTATGTGTATGTGTGTGTGTGTGTGTGTGTGTGTGATTATCTCACATTGAGTGCTGGTGTTAATAAAACAGTACTCGATGTAATACAACAGAGTTATTAAGTATATCTCAATAAATGTACATATTATCCATCACCGATAGCAAAACTCGTGGTTTCATACACAATGTAAATTTAAGTGCTGACTGACTGTTACGTAGTTTAAAATTTTATAAAAATATCTGGTTATCGCAATGTTGGCGCAGTTATATACTATACTCGGATTACAGTTTTTTTTATTTAAAAAATATATTTGGCATTTAAAATAAACCGATTTGTATATATGTGCAGAAAAAAAAGAAAAATTGCAGAGGTGAATATTAACCTTTTATGTTAAAACATAAAGGGAGATTACTTTTTTTCTCTAAAAATAATTTGAATTAATTATTGATTATCAATTATTAATTAATCTGGAGCAACATTTTTGAGCATATATATATATAAATATATATATATATATATGTGTGTGTGTGTGAGTGTGTGTGTGTGTGTGTGTGTAAAAAGTGTATGTATATAATTATAAATATAAATATATATGCAATTTGTTATATATATTATATTATTTATATATTATATATGCGGGTTACTTATTTGAAAGAGTTCAATATCAGTGATAGAGCTGATATATACTCGAACAGCACTACACTATCCACATACGTTTGGCATCTAAAAGACAAATATTTCACCAACAATAAGCTGGAAAATATTGAAAAAAGCACCTGCCTACAACAACATTACAAAAAAATTCCTACTTTGCTTACATGCAAAAGTAGCAATTATATCTCATACCCCACAAAAATACTTACTAAACATAAGATCAGAAATAATTTCCAAATGCAGACATGAAAATAAATACCTATTATCACAATTTACACCAAACGGGTAAAAAAAAGGAACCGCTGATAACATAATCCTATCAATTATTCTCTAGTTCAAACTACCATCATAATAATTGCATTTATTGTTATTATCATTCCTCCACAATTACTAATCACTACTACAGCTTTACAATAATTATTTGCTACCACAACTGTTATTATCATCAAACATTACTATATTTTAGTCCGCAATCATCATTAACGCAAATTACTCCTCTTTTCCGCAGTAAAATTAATACCACCACATAAAAACTAACCAGCATTACAAACTAGAATTTCTACTATTTAAATATGTGCAACTACAAAAAAAACAAGCTAATAACCAACTTTAAAATAAAAAATACCAATACAGCCTTAACTAATTAAAAATAATAGCAATTTTTACCTATCATAGTTTCACACAGTCGACATCATACGTACGAGAAATCGACAACCGTCAACGCGTTGACATCGCTACACTATTTGAATACACCAACCGAATGCGTATGTATGTGCGCAACGGCACACATATACATATATATGTCAAGCCCCATACGGTTTGTATATAGTAATGTTTGTATCTGCTCCGGTGGGCGGACACGCGTGTGTGTGTGCTTTTGCGCACGTCAATAGGTGTACAAATGTGTATATATGTCTGCGTCTGTGACGGAGACAAATTTTCATCCCAATTTTTCTCCCAACTCTACAAAAATACATAAATATACGCAGCCCTATATATAGCCATTTTTTTAATTAATTAGTTGGTCTGATGATCGCAAGAGTGTGAAACCCAGGGTCACAAACTCACATCTATCTATCTATCTATCTATCTATCTATCTATCTATCTCCAACAAGATTTCCTTAACATAAATTTTTAATAGGTAAATCCATATAGAGAGCTCGATGGGTATTAACCAGAGCGATATGAAGTTTATAAAGGAAAACTCAACACGTCATATTAGTTATAAACTATAGTTCATTTCAATGAGCTTAAACAGCTCATCTCATCAGAGCCTTTTACAATATTTCTTCCATCTGGCATAAAAATTTTTATGCCATATATATATATATATATATATATATATATATATATATATATATATATACATGTATCCATCAATTCACTTCTCTTGCTTCATAAGCTAACATTTATTTCGTGTTATTTTTCAATAAGATATAAATTACAGCTTTTCATTTTCCGTTGTAAGATTCGTCTCTTGCTACAGTATCCCAGGTAATGATAGGTGAATTACCACCATTCTTTAATTGCCCCCCCCACACACACACACATACACGCGCGCGCGCACACATATATATTACTCTTCAGCATGAATTGAGTTCGTTCGGTGACTGACGTGCGTATACATAACTTACATATAACACGCTAAAATTTCCCTTCTCTGATTCCATATGCCTATGGCTTAGGGATTAGCGACTCCGACTGACACCACATCGGTCGAGTTTCGATCCCGGTCAGAAGCAAAAGAAGATGTCTAATCACACTAATGAGCTGTGATGTATGTGGATGACGTGTATATATATATATATATATATATATATATATAGTGAAATGGATGGATTGTTTTCTGAATTACGCAAAAATGAAAAAATGTCACTGCATCTCATTCTAACAGATATACTTACCAAAATTGCACAAGCAAATCTTGAAATGCTAAAGAGTACATTTATTCAATAAAATCGACATTGCTTTCCTGCAACTCTTCTGGGTGGTCTTCTTGTTTAAGTTGGGAACACTGCTGCTATAATCCTTGTGTTCAGTTCATTTATGGTAATACAAAAATACGCACATAGTTTTTTAAATTAGCGTTAATTTTTAAAATAATAGTAAGAGTAGTTATTTTCTTAAATTGTATTAAAATTATGATGTAGATTTTTTTTGTACCGTAAATATTTGTCCAGTATATTTGAAATTAAATTTCATAGTTAATTTTTTCCATGTTTTTCTCAGAGAACAGTTAGGTGGCTTGAGACGCTATTACGATAAATGGAGTCGACATTTATTTCTCGTGATACTGTATTTCCTTTTATTGTATCTCTTTGTCCTTCCTTTTTCTCTTCTTGCTTTCCATTCGGTTTTTTCTGTTTCCCCTTTTTTCTTTTTTCTCTTTTCTCTTTTTTTCTTTCTCTTTTTTACATTAATCAATCGTCTATCTTTTCTTTATTCTTGCTTTCCTCTTTCTTTGGGGTTCTTTTCGAATGAGCGAGGAATTTTCGTAAATACCCGTTACAAATGTCTATTCTAATATGAACATGTGAGGGTCTAAGTAAAATAAAAGAAAAAAAAAGAAACTTTTAGGGGGGATATTTTGAGGGCCAACTGTTGTACCGTTTGGGTCTGACGATCCGCGAGAATAACATCAGGACGCGGTGAAATATGTATTACCCATTGTAATAGTCTAAAATCTTTTCTAAATTATATTACTCTGTTAAATTAAATAAATGAATTTAACATTGAGTTCTTTTGAGTTCGTCTCTATCAGAATTTACCTAGATTGTATACTAATTGTGCTACTACATTATATATATATATATATATATATATATATATATATATATACTTTTATGGGTTAAAGTGCTCAATATCAGGGATAGAATGTATGTAAATATAAATATAAAAGTAAAAATCTGAGGTCATCCAAATTAGAATAAATTCATCCAAACCAACAAGTAAGTAAATAAACTTAGTAAGTAATTTGCAAATTAACAAACCACGAACGCACACATAAACATGAATAAATGTAATAACAACCAGCAGTAAAATAATCAATAATACATTTTTTTAAATTTAACAAACAACCCTATGCATAGCCAAAATTAGGTATCATTGGGCCCACAATTATTCCCACTCAATAGCCTCTAGAATAATCCCAAACATAACTGTTATCACCCACCAAAATAACCGTTAGAATACAATAAACTGCCCACAATGCATCATTAACCCGGATATATATAAATAATCGAGCAAAAAGACAACACATATGGTCTGGCGTTCTTCGTTGTCGACTTTCTCTTGGCTACATCATTTTTTTATTTTTTCTTCTACGCTATCAATGATTTTATCATAACCATCATCATCGTCATTGTCATGATCATGTTAATTTCTTTACCTATTTGATAAGCTTAGTTCCGTCAAACTCACCAGTTCCGTCAAAAGTATTATCAACTCGAAACAATCAAATTTGGACATTTATATTTTCACAGGTCAGAAATATGAACTAAAAAGCTTATGTAAATCACATACGAATTTTATAACTCCAGATTAAAGTAAATATGACTCCAGATTAGAGCACATATGATTCCAAAAATTGTTGACACGAGTCTTAGTAAATCAATTTTTTACTTACAGTAGGATTACGGGTACAAGTGCTAATAGCAGGATTTCACTTACACCATAACACCGTGGGGTGCTATTTGTTATAACTATTACCCCCCTTTACGTCTTATGGAGGAAAATATAGAATAATGCCATGAATGTCCAGATTATTGTTCAGCCCGTTCTATTGACATCCTTTTCACATGGTGGCGATATGCTGTTCCAGCGGGAACACGTTTGCTACTCTGCAAGATCGACAATCTCTTTGATTAGCACGATCGTCAGAGCTAATCATGTATGGGACATGATGGCATGACGCCTGACTCATTCAGTTATCCCACCTGTAAATATCGAAAATTGTGTTAACAAGTGCTATTGGTGTGCAGAATAAAGTATCACTTGATAGTACTCGCCATCTGCACGATGATATGCATGCGAAAATAATAGGCCTGTGTTAAAGCACATAGAGGCTATGCAATGTATTAATATGGGATCTGATTACAGGTGAGCCACACCTTATTTTGGAATACGTGTACGTATTGATGTGTATGTTATTATTTCCAATTTTCTGTACTTTTACTGATTAAACGTAAACACATATTCAAGCTGTTGATAAGAAAAATATATTGATAAGTAAATATAAACATGTTCCTCTCTATCTGTGTGTGGTCAGTCTGTCAGTTTAAATCTATCTCTGTCACATAGCTATTAAATTATTTCATCATAAAACTATATATGTAATAGATATGTGCGTGTGTGTCCGCACGCGTGAGCTGCAGTGACAATAACATTTTCATATCCACAATGACACATATAAGTTTATGAAAATATTCATATAAAATCATCGCAACATCTCACTACATTTCCATGATTTAATCGGAAATGTCTCCTACAAACTTATCCTCACAAGCATACACATATAAAATTATATAAACTAACGTGTAGAAGGCTACTTGGCATTTGTTGATGCATACACCCGCAGATACGACGAGTTTATATAAGACATTGCTAGAAAAGTCAAATTGGTTGATGATACTTTGCTGTACGACACAAACATCAAAGAGGCATTCTGTCATACCTTTGATTTTCTAATGAGATGCGCACAAAATGGGATTGTACTCAACAAAGACAAATTCTAATTTTGTAAAGACACAGTTCAGTTTGAGGGGCGCAGATAACGTCTTCAGGAGTATCCCCTTCTGAATCTATGCTTAATGCCATTCTAAATTTCCCTGTTCCCAAAACTATCACGGGTGAAAGATCTTGATTTGGTCTGGTAAACTAACTTGACTGAGCATATTCCTTAAGCCCCATTATGCTACCCTTTCGAGAGCTGGTCAAAAAGAATTCAAAATTCACATGGGACCAGACCCTGGAAAAAATCTTTCAGGAATCAAAGCAAGTTATTGTTAAGCTAGTAAGGCAAGGTGTCTCAACATTTGACATCAACAGAGTTACCTGCTTAGCTCCTGACTGGAGTAAAGATGGGATGGGATTTTTACTTCTTCAAAAGCACTGCACATATACACTCGATAGTGCCCCAGTCTCTTGTCCTGAAGGCTGGCACCTTATGTTTGCTGGAAGCAGATTTTGTACGATGCCGAACAAAGATATGCAGCTATAGAAGGCGAAGCATCTGCCATCAGCTGGGCACTTGAAAAGTGCCGGATGTTTATACTGGGTTGCCCAAACGTTATACTGGTGACTAACCACGAGCCACTCAAAGGACCTTTTGGTGATAGAGATCTCAACAAAATCCACTACCCACGCCTATTCCGGCTCAAGGAGAAAAGCTTGAGATATCGTTTCACCATGCAACACTGCCCCGGAAAATGGCATAGGGCCTCTGATGCTATTTCCCGCAATCCTGTCACTACGATACAGAGCCTGCTTGATACATTCCCAATAGAGCCCACCCCTACGGACGTCAATGAATCAGATGAGACTTGTGCAGCAGTAACATCTACAACCCTCACATCCATATCTCAATTAGATAGTAACCCTGCTATAACTTCCCCTGACCACATTCGCCATGCGGGTCAGAAGGACACACAGCACACCTTGTCATGCAGGACCATAGACAAAGGTTTTCCAAACAGTCGTCAAGCAACGCCGCTTACAATCCGAGAATATTGGGAAGTTCGTAACCACTTCAGCAATGACAATGGCCTAATTCTCCTGGACAGGAGAGTAGTTATACCAACCTCCCAACGCAGAAACATACTAAGGTGCTTACATTCGGGTCATCAAGGAGTAGAGGGCATGAAAGCACTTGCTAGTGAGTCAGTCTACTGACCTGGAATGAATGCCTCAATTCGAAATCATAGGAATAGTTGCATTACCTGTTCAATAAATGCCTCTAGTCTACCACGTGAACCAATCCACATGACACCTTCACCAGAGTGGCCTTTCCAACAAATAGTGATGGACTTGTTTTATGTTGGATCCTTCACATATCTTGATTGCGCAGACAGACTCACCGGATGGCCCATTTTGTACCGCATCAAGCCAGAACAAGCAGCTGCATCTAGATCTGCAGGGAAGTCTTCCAAACATATGGTGCACCTGAGGAACTCAGTACACACGGTGGGCCACCATTTTCAGCTTACTCATTCAAACAGTTCCTAGCAAACCGTGATCTTAAACAAAGGATTTCGTCTGTGGCCTATCCCCAGTCTAATGGGCGAGCAGAGTTAAGACTGCAAAAAGACTCATACAGGACTGCACAAGACATCAAGGTTTCTTGGACAATGATATGGTAGCACGAGCGATCTTGCAGTACAGAAACACCCCTATCCAAGGCATTGGCTTGTCACCAGAACAACTCCTGCTTCATAGGCGTCTTCGGGATTTTATACCATCACACCCACGTTTATATCGGCCACACTCTGAGTGGATAGCTGCAGCCCAAAGGCGTGAAAAGGCATTATCTAAACGCAATGCAGACCTTATTGACAGGTACAATCGTACTGCATATAACTTATCCCCACTTTGTGAGGGAGACACAGTTTCAATTCAAAATCCAAATAGCCATCGATGAGACATAAGTGGGCGAATAGTAGAAACACTACACAACCGCCAATATAGGATTAGAGTTGCAGTATCAGGTAGGATAACGCTAGATTTCTGAGGAAACTTGAGGCACCTGCAGTCAAAACCCCTATCCCAAGTCCTTGGCCTATGTCCCCTGGAGCAACGATCACAGATATATGTAGGCCACATCAATCTGATGAGACATCTGGAAATGGCAGCATTACATTGCAAAGTCACCTGGAATCCCAAGGCCCTACTCCGTCACAGTTATCACGAACTAGGATCCCAAGGGCTCTGTCCCGACTACTCCCATATAATCGCCCAGGCGATAAAGAACTGATTCCCCCAACAGCGGCCACTACGCTCCCGCAGTGGGGAGTTGAGGGAGATGTAGAAGTCAAATAACTTACCTTTCAACATGGTGGTTTTCTTTTTTCTCCCTGTAGGTGAAGGTGAACATTCAAGATTGTGTAACTCACCTTCCTGACGTGTCCAACTAGCATCCAGTTGGCAGACAAAAATAAACAGGGTTGTAACTGAATACATGTCCCTATGTGGCCCAAAGACAAATGGTGGATATTGTGCTGAATATTTATGGAGCTCAATGTACACACTGAAATTATCAGCCAATCACTGCTTACAGAATAGACTTGCCTGTAACAGAATGGAATCTCCCAGGTTATTATTTAAACCACCTACCAATTTGCCCTGGTGGTTTTTGTGTCAGTTGACTCAACTTCTATTCTAGTTGATTACTGGCTGGTTGTTCTATAAGATTCCTACATAACGTTACTGTCCAACATACACCTAAGCAGACAAGCGTTTCTCTACAAACATACATATACATTATTATACACTTTACCAGCCCAAATATTTCACGCGCATACATTTAAAAATAAAAATAAACTATTGCTTTAAGACACATGACACATGACCAATAAGAATTAAACCCTAAGTCATAACATACCAGTATACTGTCGCTTTGTTATTGTTTTTTTCATTCTTCCCTCAATTTCTGAAAAAGATTTAATAAAAGTGAAGTATGTTAGATTGAGATACGTTTCCTATTTTGTTCTTTCATTTTGTTCTAGGTAGTTCCACTAATTCGCTGAAAAACAGCATAGTATGAAGAAAAAAGTCTTCAAACTGAATAAAAACGAAGTTTTCCAGTTAAAATGTTTATGTTATTATTAAGAAAAAAGATCAAAGTACTTTCTCGATATTTTTTAAAAAATTTTAATCCTTTCTAACACGTTCGAAATTATGGTGAAAAATCATGTTTTTCTTTTGTTTTTTCTGTTTTTTTTTTTTGTTTTTTGTTTTTTTGTTTTTTTGTCAGCGGATAACAAAATTGTTACCAGAGTTTACTATGGATAATGTTATATCACACAACTCATTTTTTCTCCGGTGAAAAACACATTAATTTAGAAATTCTTGCAAAAATCAAATAATTAATTTGAATGAAACTTTCAGGATTTATATAAAAATGAATTTAAAAAATTTTAAAATTATTATTTATAGAAAATCTTAGTAAAAATATGTTTTTACATCTGTTACCCCCAACCACCACCACTCCACGTAGATTCCTAAAATATCCAGAAATTAAATTTTGTATCAAAAATTTCTTTTATTAGTCAAACATAGGACTCATTGGGGAATATAAATCATCTGTTTTCTATTTTTTTTTTAAGTTGGCCGTTTTTTCGAAAGTCTGTTCTGAATAGAAAAATAAAAAAAATCAATTACATTACGACATTATTTAATTAGATAAGTTTTTAATTACTTTCATATATATATATATATATATATATATATATATATATATATATATAAAGGACATTATATTTTGTTATATAATCATTTCACCCCAAGCCAGGTAATAATGCTATAGTTGCACAGGAGTTACAATGTGGGGAGACGGATGACAGAAAAGAAAACATTTTAGATGATGCTGTAGAAATGTATAGGTGGTAGTTACGGAGATAGAAGATGGCAATTGACGCTCCATTTAAACTTTTGGTAATTGTAGCCATCAGAGAAGCAAGCAGGGGGAGGGAGTTCTACAGGTGAGACGTGCGAGAAAAGAAACTGAGGGAATAGAATTGGCGGTTACATTTGTCTATTTTGATGGTAAAACAGTGGGGCCTAGTTACCAGTCTAGTTGCACGGGTAAGTTGATGAGAGCTAGGTACAAGGGAATATAGCTCGCCAGAGCAGAAGCCGTGAAAATACTTATAGAAAAGACAGAGGGAGGCCACATTCCATCAGTAAGAAAGTGGCTGAAGGCCAGCAACCTAATCGGGACTAATTACATTGCATATGAACATCAGGAAAAAACTGAACAGATATGGCAACAGTATTCCATGCACGAACGAATGACAGATATATAAATGTGCCAGATGGATTCTGAAAAAACAAATTCCTGGCTAGGCATATCTAGCCAATCTTCTTAGCAATAGATGCAGCTATTGATTCAATGTCTAGATGCAGCTATTGATTCACTTGAGATCGGTTGAGAGAGTGAAGGCGAGGAGGTGCAGTGTATTGTTTCGGGGGACTAGTGTGATTCTTATTAATGGAAGGTAAGAAAGCTTCCATATGAGTGTTAAAAGAGAGCAGTTTTATTTTGGAAGCATTAAAATTTACAAGCTATTTCTAACCCCAATCTATCAAAGATTGGAGGTCCTTTCCAAGATCAGAATCTAGATCAACTTTGTGAGCCCAATCACATTTCTTATTGAGACAGGAGTAACTGGTAGTGCTATCTGCATAGATGCCAAACTGAGAACTGATTACATCAGGAAGATCATTGAAGAATATCAGGAAGAACTCACGATATAGGATAGAGATTTGAGGGACACCTGAATTCACATAAAAGGGCTTGAGAATATACCCATCCATCATTTTACGATTTGACAGGAACGATTGAATTAAATCGAATAATCGTCCAGTTATAACATAGCCCTGTAACTTCCACAGAAAGCCAGCAAGGCAAACCCTATCAAATGCTTTCGAGATATCTAGGGCAACGGCCCGGGTTTCGTCGTTCTTATCAAAGGCCTGATATATGTACGCGGTGATGGTCGTTATGCACATCAGTAGTAAACCTGGCGAAGCAGAAGTCATACTGCTTGTCAGAAAATAAATTATTGGATGTAAGATGCTGAATCATTTCAGAGTTGATAATAGCTTTAAACACTTTGCCAAAAATCGGTAAAAGTCTGAGAGTTAGTGAGGTCGGAGGGCTCTCCAGAGTTTTGCAAGTCAGGAACTACAAAGGAGAATTTCCAACAAGCAACAAGATATAGCAAAGTAATAGTTATAGAGTTTTGAGCAGACAGAAGAGAGTTCAGGGTCACAGTTCTTAAGGACGATGACTGGAATACCATCATATCCAAATGTTTTATGGAAGTCAAGCTTAGCAATAATCTTAGAGTCTAGAGAGAAGGTTGTGTATATGTCACTTAGCTGGGCCTCAGTTCTAGGAGGAAAGTTGGTACTCCAGATGAGTCAAGTGTGTAATTATGGAAAAAATTTACGAGCTAAGTACTCAGCCTTGTCAACCGTAGATGTGATAACCTCAAATTATTGAACAGTGGAAGGATCGAAGGTTGCTTAGCACACTTATGCAGAGCCGCTAGTAGTCCTTAAAGCCCAATTTGTAGAAGGCTATACGCTGCTTCATTCTATTAGCAAACAACTGCTTAGCAACATTTAGTACTCGCTGGCATTCATTGCTAGCAGAGATAAAAAGGCGCCTGTTATGGTCTTACGCGTTATTCTGGTAATGCTGGAAGAAGTGTTTCCTGCGAGCAATGGCAGCCAAGCAAACAGAAGAGAACCAAGGGAAAGAATGAGGCTTGTGTCGGAACTTCCTAGACTGGATGAAAGCATCGATTCCGGCTTTCCACCAAGAGGAGACCGCAGATACAGTCCTCAACAGGAAGACTAAAAACTTTGTTCTCACAAGGGAAGTCTCGGAACCCTTCCCTGTTCGCTCTTTGATATTCTACTAACAGAAAGTTTCTGAAAGGAGGTGGAGTGGAATGATCAGAATTGCCAAGAGAACAGAGCTGAATGGCATAGCAAGAGTTATGGATAGAAGTGAAGTATTGAGCAGAGTCTATTAGGGTTATTGGTGAAACGCATAGGAAAATCCACTACTTGCGTGGAAGATTGAGTGATTGAAAAGTTCATAGTATAGACACCAGCAAGATCTGTAACAGAGTTTTCCAGCCACTTGGTGTGGTAGACATTAAAATCATCGAACACAAATATATTATTGTCTATTTTGATTGAGATGCTGTCTTGTACGGAACATTCAAGAGAGGAAGTGGAGCGGTTGAAAAAGAAAAGAAATCTAACCGACCTTAAGAGAGAGAGAGACTGTGGCATATGTTAGAATGGTCTGAAGATTCAAGAGAAATTACCCAGTTAGATGGAAATGTTCGCTGGCATAAACAACAAGTCCATGCATATGGACATTGGAGTCCTTCCTAAGGAGGGGAAGCTAACCAGGGATATAGAAATCAGAGGAAGGAATAGAGGGGTCAAGGTTAGTTTCACAGAGAGCTAAGATATCAGGCTAGTCTGAAGAAAAAAAATCGATGGATAATGAAATTTTAAAAGAATTGTTTTTTCTTTCTTAATTATAATCTAATCTAAACTTATTTATAAATAGAACTTTGTCTGTGTGTGTGTGTCTGTGTGCGTGTGTTCGTTACCTATAGACTCCGAAACGGCTGAACTAATTATCTTGAAAATTTACACAGTTGTACTATAAGCATCTGCGAGCGTTCTTAGATAGGTTTTAAGTCGAGTTACCCCCGATAAATATCGAAATTCGATAATCGAAAAAATCGGATTATAGACGGAGTGGTCCGATTTTAATCAAATTTGATACACTCATAGACAAAGACATAAGAAACGATATTCAGAAGTTTCAAGGTTGCAGTTCTTACAATAGTGCAGAAAATCGTTATATATATATATATATATATATATATATATATATATATGTAAGGCGAGATGTTTTTGTGTGTGTCTCTTTATCTGCCTGTTTGTCTGTATTTTTTCTGTCCTTTTAATTTAATTTTTGCTTCGGGTTTGGCTCTAAGTAAGTAAAATTGTAGTTCTTAGTCTCAGCCATGATGCCATTTACTCAGAGGACGTATTTAGCCTTCAAAATTCAGTTTTTCATTAAAAAAACTTATTTGATATCGATACCAGGAAATCAAAATTTGACTTACATCCATTCATTTTTCTTTCAGTCTACGGTTTCGC
Source organism: Ascarosepion bandense (assembly GCA_037127315.1). Classification (NCBI taxonomy): domain Eukaryota; kingdom Metazoa; phylum Mollusca; class Cephalopoda; order Sepiida; family Sepiidae; genus Ascarosepion; species Ascarosepion bandense. Next base: position 4,304,469 of record JBBBDQ010001581.1, read on the forward strand.
TTTAAACAACTATTGCTTTTTAGTCTTTTGTGCCAACGTCCAAAGACCCTGGATTAGTTTTAAAGCTTTCATTACACCCGAGCAAAGCCGGGCTATACTGCTAGTAATTTATAACTTTTCAAAAATATTTTTAATTCTTCAAAGTCTTGCTATGGTTATGAAGTTATTAAGTGAAGGCTATAGCTACTAATCGAAACCTGAAAAGTTTGATACAAATCTTTAAGCCAAAAGATTTGAAGATAATTTTTAATTTTTAATTGTTTTTTCTATGTATAAATATTTTTTTATGTATGGTATTTTCTGTGTTACATTAAAAGGTCACGTGTTACACAGTTCCATCCCTTTAGAAGAAAGCAGTTTGGACAATTATGTCGAAATGGTCAACCATACTTAGCTTATCGCAACATCTGCTTGTCATCAATCATTTCCCACATCAATTACTTAACAACTCCGTGATTGAGAAATTCTTCTATTCTAAATTTCATGCTATAAACAAGTAATACTTGCGTAAATCAAATTAATTTAAGTTTAAATTTGCTAATTTTTAAGAAATATTGTGTCACAGATGTAAATTTTATTTTTGCAAGATTTTTAAAACCAAGAATTAAATTTTGTTTGTAAACTTGTCAAACTGTCAAAAAAGACGTAAAAATGATGAATTTTGACAACTTGAAAAAAGTTGAGATTCTAATCAATGTGATTTCTATTTGAAATACACCAGAGTATTTTGCTCACTGGAAATAGTAAATTTAACCATTTGACCTATAATTAAATATTCATGAAATATTTTTTTATTAATCAAAATTTAATTTAAAACTAAGGTATCGCGAATTATCATGAAAAAGTAGCGGTATCTACTTTATTCTGACTCATATGTGCGTGTGCGTGTGACCGTGTATGTCTATGTTTGTGTGTGTGTGAGAGAGAAACAGACAGACATCAGACAGACTACAGAAGGGTGCGTTTGCGTATGAGCGGTGTATTTTGTTTCATTTCCCACGTAAATTTCAATCCGGCTGAATTTGTGTGAATATTTCGGCATTTGTAAGAGTTCGGTAGAAAGATAAATGAATTTTGGAGAAGCGCTTTATGCGTGAATGGGCAACCGAAGCTCAGGGCCTCAAATATATCTTACTGAGATAGACAGAAGTGGGGGAAGTGGAAGTGGAAGCAGAATTGCACAGTTTCCTAAGTACGGTGTTCATTTCAGTGCTTCTTACACTTCAATAAACGCTCCGTCCATTCGACTGCGTTTGTACCACCGAAATATGATCATTTACATTGAAATTAACAAAATGAATTTCTGCTAACAATTTCTGCCTCTTTCATCCGCCTTTCTTTAACTTTAAGAAACCTTTTCTTTTATCATTCGAAATCTATCTACCTATCTATTTTTGCCAACACATCTATCTATCTATCTATCTATCTATCTATCTATCTATCTATCTATCTATCTATCTATCTATCACAGTCTTTTCATATCTGTCTATTTTTCTATTGCAGTCTGTTCATATGCATCTATTCATACACACACACATATATATATGCGTATATATATATATATATATATATATATATATATTACGGAAATTAACGAAGATTAAATAATGTTTAAACAAATTATTTCATATATATATATATATATATATATATATATATATATATATATAAAAGTACATTGATATTTATCCATCCATTCATTTGTGCGTTCCTTTGTATGCATATTGCTTTCTCTCACTCTCCGACACACACTCACAAGCACATACTCTCTCTCTCTTTTTCTCTCACTCTCTCTCTCTCTCTTTATCTATCTATCTGCATATATATATATATATATATATATATATATATATATATATATATATATATATTAGTTTGGATAGACGGGCTTTGTAAACGTTTGTTTAGTTTCGCGTAATGTTAACATGTTCACAAAGGTGTAAGATTTGGGTGAAGATAAAGTCAAATAGCTTGAAAAGTTCGAGGTCGTTCGGTGCAACAAAAGTAAAATAGCATTCCAATATGGCTGCCGTCCCGCATGCGCAATCTCTCATTTTGTGGCTCACCGCTTTCATATATGTATGTCGGTAATCATTTCAAATCTACGGCAAATCAATGCATTATATATATATATATATATATATATATATATATATATATATGTGCATAAAGGATGTATAGATATATATATATATATCCTCTCTTCTTCGTTAACTTTTTTCTTTAACTCGCTTCTCTTCTTCTATTTCCTTTTCCTTCGCAGTTTACTTAACGTATCACAGTTTTTCTTCCTATTTTTTTTATTTTCCCGTATCCTCACTATGATCTTGTTGTTGTTGTTGTTGTTGTTCTTCTTCTTCTTCTTCTTCTTTTTCTTCTTCTTCTTCATCGCTTTGATTTAGTTTGATGTTGCATGAAAAGAAAGGTGGAGTACTCATCATTCGAAGTGACATTCGGAATACAAGGATTATCCAACCACACAGGAACGGACGATCATCTTTGTGCAGACGAGCGTGAACCTTTTTACGGACCCATCTACCTACCTGCATGAACACACACACACACACACACACACACACACACACACACACACACATATATATATATATATATATATATATATATATATATATATATATATATATTGAAACAAAAATAGTTTTTTGCGTTATCAACCAGGGTCCCAAAAATAATGAAATATATTTTTTAATCCTGATTTAGAATGCCGCAGATCAAGATACTTATGCAAACTGCTATTTCCTCCCCAACTGCAATATTGGCGCAATGCAATCCTCTCTCACAACTGTTAACCATTTTGCCCTTAACGGTTTATAAATATACGAGTAACTGAATGACAAACTAGAAAAACTATGTGACGCGTTATTCCCTTGTTTTCTGTTTAGGATTGGGTTTTCAATTTCTTCTAAAATCTAGTCATTCTTTCCCACTCCCAGTAACCCCTAACCCGTTGCGTCTTTGTAGTTTTCTCGCCTTGCTTGGGGTGAAATGATTTGAACAAATCTGCAATATTCTACTCGTTTATGCTAGTTTATCCAGAGCTAAGGCGAAAGATGTTATGGTTTAATAGTTTCCTAAGAACACAGAAGCAATTGAAGAAAAACTGTCTTATGTTGAATTTAAAGTCAGTTTGCCGATCTACTTTAGATGCGGTTAACGGTTAATGAACATCACCTCCGAGATTAATCATAGCCAGTAACAAAAAGAAAAAAATAATAATCGGATTTTCTTTGACAACGCAGAAGAAATAAAGTGAGTTTTTCTACTGAAATATGTGGTGATACCGAGCAAAAGCGAGGGACCGGGTGTTTGCTCTATAGCGACCAGAAGGCAAATGACCAAAAGTCGTCCTTGCGCATCCGGTTCGCGCAGATGTTCCGGTTGAAAAATAAAAATTAATCAGATATCAAATTTCCATTTTGCGAATTTTATTTACCAGCCAATGGGAAACCCAGAATAAAATACAAGTGGGAAATCCCAAACGAGCTGCTGTAATCCAAAAAGTCGGAATAAAAAGCTGAGACAGAAAGCACCCAGCAGACAGACCGACGGAGATAGATGAGCGTGATTAGTATCTCACTTGACCAAGTCAAACGGCTACTACGTTCACCTCCCTTCACCTCTCCTTACCTTCTCCCCTGTCTCAAATCTACTTACTGACCTAAGGAGCGACTACATCAAAGACATTCCTCGCTTACACACTTCCCACATTACTAAGCATTTATTTTCTTTCAGCTTATTATTTGCCATGAACATTTTAACCTCCGTTGGACCTATAATTCATGTATCACTCCAATTGTAAAACATTAATTGATATTTATGTATATAAATGTTATTTTTCAACTCAAATTACTGTTCTTGATTTTATAATCATTTTATGACTTATAGTGGGCTATCTACCGCAAGGCCAATTTCCGTTAACCTGCAACAGTATACAATTACACTTCACTAGAAAGGACTACCACTACAACTAGAAAAGGAATAAATAAACTAGCCACTATAAATATAATTATGACGTCTTCTGTGTGCAGTGTCTTTTCAGGACATAGACGATCATAGTCTTCCAATACTTCCTATCCCTTGTAGCTCTTAACACTCTTTCTCTTGTTACTCCTTTCAAACCCTGTTGTGTTATCATTTGCTCAGGCCGATTAAATATGACATGCTTTGCTTTCTCCTATCTCTCTTTCCTTCTATCTGTCAAATGAGTATCAGATTTTTCAAGCCCTCCTTCCTCCTTAACTGTTCCAAAAGCTTCAGCTGTCTTTTCTTCGTGTTGATTATAAGTTTCTTTTTCGTTCCTATCCTCTCTAAAACTCGTCGTTTCTCACATGTTCCTCAGCATTCTTTTGCATAACCACATTTCGATTGCTTCAAGTCTTTTCTTCAATTTTGATGAGATTATCCATCATTCATTGCCATATTGAAGGACAGAAATCCCATAATAATCCAGTACTCTTTCTTTGTTTTCAATAAAAAAATTTTTCTGTTTCTCAAAACTCTGCTTAGATTTTGGAATGTTTCCATGGTCATGCGAATACGCCTTAGGATTTCTGTGTTGAACTTTCCGTCCTCTGTTAGAACAGTGTTTGGAATTAGTGGGTTTTGAGGTAAAAAAAAAAAAGAAGTGAAATTCTATTTAACGAATTCAGTATAAAAGCCGGGACTTCTGATGTCTACTTGCAACTAATGCCTTCGGGAACCTAATGAACTTATTTACACCCTTTGACTTCTATCTTAAAAACAATAACTCGTCACTTTTTTAACTAGAATTTGTTTTCAACGAATATTGAAATCCTCACTGTATTTAATATTATCAAAGTTATCGGTCAAGATTTACAAACTTTACGTTTCATTCAATTTCGCAGACCAATCGATGAAATTTGAATAAATTGATTTCTTTGGAAAAATACAATAACAAAAGACCCTACTTCGCGGTGTGATAATTTCTTTAATTTGATTTAATTTTACAGGACTACATAATAAACAATTATTTTTTTTTTCTTTTCAAAAGCCAAAAAAATTCTTTAAATTTCTTACGCTTGAGTTTGCAACATACAACAGGTCATGCATAAATATTTATTTCTTGAGCTAAATTCCAACTTTGTGAAGCGTTTGGCCTTGTGATTTTTTTATTTTTCTCGCAAACGCAAGGCGAACTGGAAACTGGGTCCTTGCATATAAAATCTTAAAGAAAAGATACGCAAAAAACAATATTGAATTTTTATTTTAAAAAGTACTTGTTATTTTAATTTTAATCATTAAATTGTTTTTGAAATAATGAGAGTATTTTGTATGTCAAATAATAAAACTTGTAATTTTCAAAAACATTAATTAAAATTTATTATACTAAGCTACGAACCCTAATAAACCAGTTGTACTTTGTAACCCTTGTTTTGTTGTAGTTGTTGCTGTTGTTGCTGTTGTTGCTCTGATGAATGATTCGGTTACGTCAACCTTTTATCCTTAAACACATGGCCTAGTGGATAAAAGCATTGGTTGAAGTAATCCAGTGACTTGAACCAAAGAGTTGTGGGTTCAATACCTGGCCACAGCAGAGGTAGAAAAAAATAGAGAGTCGTGTTACTAAAGAGGGATAATTGAAACTAAGATATACAGAAAAGGCATGACACGGGGAACGATAACAATTTATTACGGTGGACGAAATAAAGAGTCCGGTTCAAAATTCCAGCATATATCACCTGAAGAAGGCCGGATTGTACAATAGCTGAAACGTCGTGAATATGACAATAAAGATGAGGGAAACAACCAGGACAATGTAAATAGTGTAAATAGCTGGTCGAACATATGTGGATATGTAGATAGACACAAATATATATGGTTATATATCTTATAAATATGTATGACTATATCATGTAAATATAAACTGATTATTTTGTTAGTGTTTTACTAATAAGATTTTTTTTTAATCATATCACTCCGAGCAAGGCGGTAACGCCACTGATGTGCAGGGGGCTACGTAAGAGTGAAAAGAATTGGAAAAGAGAAAGCCGGAAACCACATCCTAAACAGGGAACAAGGGATGAGCCTCTTCACCTGTATAATAGACGTGGGTGGAGTGTGAACCGGGCGATAGTTTAGTCTATCTACTCCAATTGAGAAAAAAACAAGTGAGAAGAATTGGAAAAGAGAAAACCGGAAACCGCATCCTAAACAGGAAACAAGGGATGAGCCTCTACACCTGTACAATAGACGTGGGTGGAGTGTGAACCGGGCGATAGTTTAGTCTATCTACTCCAATTGAAAAAAAAAGAAAAAGAAAAAATAAGAAAAAGAAAAGTGAAAAGATTGGAAAAGAGAAAGCCGGAAACCACATCCTAAACAGGGAACAAGGGATGAGCCTCTTCACCTGTATAATAGACGTGGGTGGAGTGTGAACCGGGCGATAGTTTAGTCTATCTACTCCAATTGAGAAAAAAAAGTGAGAAGAATTGGAAAAGAGAAAACCGGAAACCGCATCCTAAACAGGAAACAAGGGATGAGCCTCTACACCTGTACAATAGACGTGGGTGGAGTGTGAACCGGGCGATAGTTTAGTCTATCTACTCCAATTGAGAAAAAAAGTGAGAAGAATTGGAAAAGAGAAAACCGGAAACCGCATCCTAAACAGGAAACAAGGGATGAGCCTCTACACCTGTACAATAGACGTGGGTGGAGTGTGAACCGGGCGATAGTTTAGTCTATCTACTCCAATTGAAAAAAAAAGAAAAAGAAAAAATAAGAAAAAGAAAAGTGAAAAGATTGGAAAAGAGAAAGCCGGAAACCACATCCTAAACAGGGAACAAGGGATGAGCCTCTTCACCTGTACAATAGACGTGGGTGGAGTGTGAACCGGGCGATAGTTTAGTCTATCTACTTTAATTGAGAAAAAAACAAGTGAGAAGAATTGGAAAAGAGAAAACCGGAAACTGCATCCTAGTGAAGAAATAAATGAAAACGTTAGTTTGGTAGAAGTAAGCGAAAGAAAAGGACTGATCATCAACTGCAAAAAAAAAAAAAAGAAACAGAAAGTTTGGTCATCAGCAAGAAAAAAATGCGAGTTAAAAATTGGAGATATAAGAATAAAGAAGGTGCAATAACTGAAATCTCTAGAAAGCGTTTTAAAAGTGACACCGAGATCCAATCATGCATTGGACAAGCGAAAGAGGTATTCTGAAAGCGAAATAAACTGCAAGGAAATGAAAAGACTTCGTAAGAAACAATGAAAAAAGATCGCTAGGTAGAAGCCATCCTCTTACATGACAGTGAATGTTGGGCAATCTTCTCACGGCTGAGGAACAAAATAGAGGCAAGAATTGTGTTTCTACAAATGGGTACTGAAAATTCCATGGATGCAGTTAATAAGCAACAAGCAAATTTTAAATAAAATGAAAACAGAAAGAACACTTATACTTATAAACATGAAAAAGAGCCCAAAATTCCTTGAACGCATAACGAGGAAAGAAGGCTTGGAAAACTCAATTCTCACGTGGCAGACTGAGGGCAAAAGAGATAGGTTAAGGCAGCAAGTAACTTACCTGGCGAGTTCATGTGGACTGAGGGCTGAATCGAGAGAAAAATACTAAACGCCACACGAGATGGGATGTTGTGGAGAGTCATGATTACCTATGTTCGAAAGGGACGCACCATACAGAAGAAGAAAATTAAAATATTTCAAGATAGTAAGGGAAAATTAAGCGAAGGCTGTTATATATCCTTACGAAACTGAGCAAAAGAGAAAAGTTAATGGCCATTCATAAAATCCCACAGACTACGAAGGATGTAAGGTGATTTTCTAAGCGCAGCTTAGATGTGGCACGAGGCCGAAAGTATGGGACACCCAGTGAGGATCGAACTGACTACTTAGTTGTAATAGGTTCTAAGGAGACAAGCTTGCTAACCATTACACCATGTCGAGTTCCTCGCGGGAAGGATGGTTTTGTGAATAGAAGGGATAACGAAAGCTACCCGTCCTTGCGAGCTACAGAATGTAACTGAGAGCGGGTGCGAAGATCTAAATTTATATGAAGGGGACAATGGGTGTCAGTAATCATTGGGGAATTTAGAATTTCTCAAAGAAGCTGAAAAAACCACAATGCTGTAACTATTCATGCCACTAGCAATATAGAATAAACATTCGAAGAGACTTGTAGGCATTTGGTCTCTAAAAGAAGATAATAGACTTTATTGGTGGGAATGCAAGAAAGAAAATGAAAACAAAACAAAAATTGAGAAAAATTATTTCTTTGAGGATCCGATTTGACATTAAGGAATCTTGATTTCACTGGATGCAATTAATTGAATTGGCTTCTATGTTGACACATCCTTTGATGCCACCTTCGTGTCAAAATGATTTTCAGATGAGGCAACATCTGATCGCATAATTCCGTTGATAATCTTTTTTTCTGGGGACAGATTTTTGCCTGCCTTTCTGGATTTCACTTTTAGTTTTCCGAAATTTGGCTTTGAGAATTTTGATAGCGGGTCACATAGGATGCGTCCCCTTCGACTATCGATGAAGACTATTAAGGACAATATATGAACGAATTAGAAATCATAAAGAGAAAAAGAACGAAAAGGAACGAAGGAAAAAGGGGAAAAAAAGTGAGATGAACAGAAAGAGAAACTAGAAAAATAGATAACGAGGGAAAAGAAAGAGAGAAAGAATGAGAGTCGAAAGCAAGAAAAGAGAGAAAAATGAAAGTCGAATACAAAACAAACGAGAAACAGAAAGAAAAAAAAATGGATGAAAAAAAGAAGAGAAAAAATAATTGAATCAAGAAATTTAATAAAAAAATAAAAATATAAAGAACGAAGACAAGGAAACTGAGGAAGAAATATAGACAGCTGTAAATTCAATTCTGACGTTCAAATTCAATAAAATGTCGGTTGAGAATTTAAGAATGCGATTCAAGGAAGAAAGAAAGATATGTTCAGTAAGAAAGAAACTATTCTATAGACACAATATAAAACTTACGGCATAACAGAAGATTTTCATGAGCAAAGGCCTGATCTGAAAATCGAATCTCAGACTTATGCCAAAGATTAAAGACAATCATTTTTCGATTGAATTAGAAAATATTTTTAACGTTTTATATATATATATATATTTGCTTTGCAACGCTACCTCTTTATCGGCGGTTTTTAGCGAAACATTTTTATCGGATTATCAAAAAACAAATCTCTTGTACAAGATTCTTAACTGTATTACTTGTTTTCTATTATTTTGTGGCCGCTGATTTTTCGCTGAGATAAGCAAACTTTTATTTTATACTGTATAAAATGAGGGCTGAATATGCGATCAAGTCACTAACATTGTCCAAAAGTATTTCAGGATTTTTCGTTATTGCTTTTACTAAGACATATATTGTATATCGGTTCAATATTAAATATATATATATGTTCCTTATTTTTCATGTGCAAATGTAAAAGGATGTCTACCTATGTTTTATAGATGATGCAAAAGCGTTTGATAAAGTGTGATACAAAGAACTGTTGGAACTGCAAGGTAACCTTAACATATGTGGGAAGGATATTAGAATCATCCTGAACGTATACTGACAGCAAACAACCTGCATGCGGATAGAAAATGAATTCAGTAAACATAGAAAAAGATTGAAAAAAAGAGGGTGTAAGACATGGATGTTCCTTCTCACCGGACCTATTTAATCGATATTTAATCGATATTTAATCGATATAGGGAAGTTTCTTATTCATGAACATTATTATTGTTATTCAACATATTCTCTTTTGTAAATGATGAATATTTTTCAAGTCTGAAGCTAAGAGCCTTTCTCATCAAGGAAGTATATTAAACAATTACCCATGCATTGCGCTGATATGCGTTGCGGTGCAGTGGATATCGTCTCGGAACAAGAAATCGGAGAGCCGAGTTCGAATTCCACTCGAATTCGTTGTATTCACTTACGCGGAAATACTCTTCGGAAAGGTATTAAACCCTCACGTATCCCTCCAGCAATAAATAGTAAGACACATTGGTTGGCGACCAGTCTACAGCAGAAAGAAATGGCAACCTACTGCGGGAAAATCTTCTACCCAGTCAATCATGACTCTTTCGAGACATGGTCGTTTAAGCGTGTATCACTTGTGGCACTTAACTGACTGACCCATGTACACCATTTTTATAATCGAAACATTTGCTATTAACTACTGAACCCTCTTCATTCTTGAAGCTCAGAACCATAAAAATCTTTCAATTCTCCGTTCTTAGAAAATTAATCTAATGCATTTTCCATTTTTTCTATGACCTTGTACCAGATTCATCCACACTTTATGGTGTGAATCGAATATTAACCTGTATTTATTTTAAATAATTGTATTTAATATTTGACTTGTGCTCAAGCATGTATAATTTGCGTTTTTATGGTGATCGTGAATATATATATATATTTATATATATATGTGTGTGTGTGTGTGTGTGTGTGTGTGTGTGTGTGTGTAAATATTGTGAATAGTTATAAACAGAAGATGTTTTTTGTGTTTGTGTGCCTATAAACGGTAGTTTTAATTATATTCCTGTAAGCATCAAAGGTTCTTTAAAATAATAACCAGGCGAGCGTTCGTTAAATGAAAATGACATCACATCCGGTAGACATGTTTATCTTTGAAATTTCTTCATAACGATCATTTAATGAGAATTATTATGTTTTATTTTTCTTTTCAAATTCGGTGTAGTTTCTGATCAGAACTTCCTGTAAAGACTTTCAGTAAGAAAAGAAGGAAAGGACGAAAGTTGAAAGGGCGTAGGGCAGGGTGGGTAGGAGAGAAAAGAATGCAAAAGTGAGATGAGCAGAAGCTGATAGGGAAAAAGAGAGAATAAAAAAGAGAAAAAGAGATAGGAAGAAAAGTTCCAAAATAATTCAAAATATATAAATATTTATTAAAATAAGAGTGCAGAAAGAAAGAAAGAAAGAATTCATCAAACGCTTCAAAGGATTTCAAATATATTCCCAGCTATAAGAACACACACACACACACACACACACACACAAACACACACACACACACACACGTATATATATATATATATATATATATATATATATATATATATATATGTATGTATGTATTTGCCCTGCTACCCCACTAGAGCCAGTTGTGACACAAGGTCGGTTTTTAAGGTGTGGATTCCGAGCGTAGACGCCGGACTATATATATATATATATATATATATATATATATATATATATATATATATATATATAAATGCAAACTTATCACTATACTCGTTTCGAAAAACCCTTCGCGTATATACACGGAAAGAAAAATGGTTGGAAAAAAAGAAAGAGCTAAGCACATGTACATCAGCCAAACCAGTACGTAACCCAAAGAAAAAACTCGAGACGAGTAATCAATAACAAAAAAGCGCTCAATACATAAGCAGAGCAGAATAAGTAAATTAACCTATATATATATATATATATATATATGGATCATAAAGGATTTATATTTTTGTTTATCAAACGATTCTCAGAAACAGAAACTAATCAAGTCTCCATCCAGTGTGTGTGTGTGTGTGTGTGTGTGTGTGTGTGTGTGTGTGTGAATTTGAATCCCACTTTATTTCTTATTAATAAACGTTATTTTTAGTTGATACACTTGTTTGAATTGCTATCATTCTTTTTCTATTTTTTTTCTTTTTTTCTTAAACAGTGAAATTACTCACAACCGGCCTAGATTGAGAAATCTTACGAAATAAAAATTGTGTCTCCGCCAGGAATCGAACTGGCATCTATTTTTCCATCAGGGTGTACCTTTTGGGTGCCAAAGTGTACCTCTACTAATGTAAAAACCTCTATGTACATATGCGGGTTAAATAGTAAGACAGGCTGGGGTATTTAGCGTTGTTTAGCAACCAGTCTAGTCGATAGATAAGTTGATTCAAAAAACTTATTTAGACTTAGCTAAGCACATACTATATGAAGTTAATGAATGCATCGTAGAGTTCATAGTGACTATGCGAACCTTCATTGCTAGATAGACTCATTTTCTCATAACTGACGATTTTGCAAAATCTGACAAAATGATCAAGCATCTGAAATTTGAAGGAAATCTCATCTTGCTCAGATTAAGAACATTTTACATCTTCTTCAGCTATATATATATATATATATATATATATATATATATATATATATATATATATATATATATTAATTCAGATACTTTAATCCAAGCGGAAAAAGCAGGAAGGTAAATTCCAAAAACCCGATCCTAATTAATATTAAAAATTTTATTTTAATATTAAAAAATGATACAGGAAGAGAGCTCCATGTAATAAAATATTACAGAGCAAATATAAATTAGACTGATTTTTCTCCAGTTTCTGAAAGGATTTTTCTGTTGCTGAGGTGATGTGTTATCCCCCGTGGGGATTTTCATATTGAAATGATCAACCAACATCATTGAATTAATCCTTTTTTAATTTATATATATATATATATATATATATATATATATATACTCACATGCAGAATTGAATATTCAAACAACAACCCATATATAATACATGTTTTGCTAAAATGTCTGACAAAACACATTTATTATTTATTTTATTTTATTTTATTTTTGCTAATTCTACAAATATTTCTATGGTAACTCCTCTGATTAGTTTTTCTTTTCCCCTGGTGCTACAAGATTGGCACCTAGGTCACACCTTTTTACCGTTGAAATAGTTAAATTTAACCGTCTCTTCTACTCGCAATCCCTGCCTGTGGAAATCTCTTTCATTTATTTGCTTCCCTGATGGCTACAATTTCCACAAATTTAAATGCAACGTCAATTACTATCTTCTATCTTTTTGGATACCATTCATCTTTTATGATTTTTTTAATATCCTCTTTTCTCTCACTGTAATCACCTCTGTACTAGTGGCAGTCTCGCCTTGCTTGGGGTGAAGTGATTAAAAAAAGAAAAAGAAAAAAAAGATTTTGTTTTCTCAAACTTCAGTCAGTCAGTTAAGTGTCATACGTGATACACGCTTAGGCGATCATGTCTCTTTCGATTCGTGACTAAGTCAGTAAAAGATTCTTCTGCAGGAGATTACCATTTCTTTCTGTAGTAGACTGGTTGCCAACCAAAGGTACCGAACTGAATCTGTCCTCCTATAACTGTAATTTGTAAACTAATAATCTGATTGGGTCCAAATTTTGTCACGTGCTATTTGAAGGTTAGTAGTTCAAAAGAATCAAATAGATGTTTTATTAGTGGCGCCATTTTATGTTAGTCCGGTGACTTATTGAGTGATGTGTTAGCTATTTTCAAGTTAGGTTAGTTTTTGTTGTTAGTATCTGCTTTAATTTCATAAAAAAACTTTTTAACGTATTAACCAAAAGCGCTCGCGCTAACAATCACTACAAGACACTTGTACTCATGAAAGAAACATTGTAAAAACGCTAAAAAAAAAAAAACTGAATATAATATTTTCATTGGACATCACACTCAATGAAACATGTATAATAAAAGGATTGTTTTCTAAATATACAATATATACATAACTCTTTGTAGTCGCGTGGTTAAATCATATCAAATAAACGGTGGCTTCTCCTCAAAGTGTGGCGTAGGTTCAAATTCTGACGGAGATCGTATTTTCTTTACGTTTTCTCGAATATGCAAGTCAGGAGACGAAATAAAATACTGTTTGAAATAGAGGGAACGTTTATATAAAAATAACGTTTAAAGTAATAATACATACTAGTTTTAGAGGTTGTCACTGCTTATAAGTTTAAATTGTGGATTTAACTTCACGACTATTGAACAATTTTTTGTTAGTCGCGTATTTGACAAATCCTAATATTAATTATTATTTTTATAACAATAACAATAATAACAATACTAATTTACTTGAATAAATTAGAGAATGTAAGTAAATTGCAAGTTTGCAAAAGAAAAATAATTGCTAATTTTTTCAAACAGAATTACTTCTGACATCGTAAAATGTGACGATGGACCATAATAAAAAAAATCTTTGAGACTAAAAAATGATGTAATAATTGTTTATAATGTACTTATGTCCCGCCGTCGAAGATTAAAAAAAATTAAAAAAAGCTTTCAGTTTTTTTTTTTGTTTTTTTTTTTTTTGTTAATATAGTAAAACTAAAAATTGTAAGTTTGTGTTTTATTATCTATGGCGTAATTTTTTTCTTTGTGAGAAGAAATAATTTTCAACTAAGAAATTAAAGAAAGTTTTTTAATATTTGAGATCGAATCATTGATCATTCAAGTAAGAAAACGTATACTATTTATAAAAATGATATATATTTTACAGTAATTCTGTTTTCGTTTTATACTTCCTGTTCAACGTTTTCTTTCATTTATCATTGCGTGTTTGTGTGTACGTCGTCTGGCATTCCTATGTTTAATCTTTTGTGTCTCTGTGTTCGTTTATATCTCTTTTTAGAGCGTGACACACGTAGGTACTACGGTATTAAAATATAGGTGATTTCTCCTTTCTATAAACCTTGTTTTTTAGTGTATAAACCTGTTTGCTTTGCTACTTCTTGTTTTTGATTTCATTTTATTTTTTATATTTTATTTAATCATTTCACCCCAAACAAGGTGAGACCACCACGAGTGCATAGTGAAAGAAAGAAGAAAAAAGAAGACAGGATACAGAGAGTATTGAAGAAAGGATAAAAGATGGGTGGGAATGAAAGATATAAATGATGGGTATTAACGTGCGTTTAAACTTTTGGTGATTGTAGCTATCAGGGATGCAAGTAAACAGAAAGGGACTTCTTCAAGTGGAAAGTGCGAGAAAAGAACCTATTCAAGTAGAAGTGTCGGTTACATTTAACTATTTTAACGGTCAAAAGGTGGGACCTAGACGCCAATCTAGTCAATCAGTTAAGGGTCATACGTCAAAAAACGCTTCGGCGATCATGTTTCGAAAGAGATATGACTGACTGGGCAGAAGATTAAACCGCAGTAGTTTACCATGACTTTCTGTGGTAGACCGGTTGCCAATCAAAGCTATAGAATCCTCTGTGTCCTTCTGTTTAACCAGCAGTTGAAGGGAGAATGACTGGTTAATACGTTTCTCAAAAGTATATATTCGAGTGAAACTTAGCTCTTCATTCCGAGCCGATATCCACTGCACCTCAACGTAAATCATGCCAATATAGTAGCATACTTAAACTCACGTGAACGGGGCGGCGGCATATAAAATCTAGTCAGTGCTGTTGTCATGAAAATACAGCAAAGACAAGGAAGCCACAGCACGTCAGTAAGAGAGTGAGCGATGACGAGATGTCAAGTCAGTTTCGATTACATTAACAGATCCTTCTTTGGATGTGTTTGTTTTATTAAACAGCGATATTAATAATAACCGGCCGAAATTTAAAAGTCCTACTAAAGAATAATTACAACCCCAAAGAATCCATTACTTAATCCGAAACATGCCACTACTCGTTCGGTCACGGGGCCAAAATGACAGAGCAAAGTCAAAATAACCTGTTGAAGAAAACTTGTTTTTCTCGCCGGGACGCCAATGAATCTGTAATGTGCTGGCTTCAGTTTCGTAGCCGTTATTTTTAATGGCTGAACGTGTTTGAGCTGTTACCACTGTTTTTTATTTAGTTTTTTGAAAATAGTGAAATTAATAATAACCTGCCCAAATTGAGAAGGGTTATTGAAGAAAAAACACGTATACCCAATGAAAATGATGTTTATAGTAATAAAAAGTAATGACAGATAAATAATCATTTCACACACACATATATATATATATATATATATATATACAGCATCGAGACCTCTGATCAGGAGATGTTGAGAAGCGTGGAACCACATCTTAGTTGCTGTTATTTCCTGGTCGATCTTGACATGAGGTAGTAGCACATGTTAGGGCCCTAAAATACTATGAAAGTATAAAAATTTATTTTTATAGTAAAATACGAGCAAAACATTTTTGAAAAAAATACACCTATACACACACACACATATATATATTTTACAAGCAAATATTTGACT
Organism: Ascarosepion bandense; assembly: GCA_037127315.1. Taxonomy (NCBI): domain Eukaryota; kingdom Metazoa; phylum Mollusca; class Cephalopoda; order Sepiida; family Sepiidae; genus Ascarosepion; species Ascarosepion bandense. The sequence continues at coordinate 4,320,477 of JBBBDQ010001581.1, forward strand.
CTCGATAAAAAAATATCTATCTTTGGAAACCTGATCTACAAATTGACTTCTTACAAAAAATACATATTCTAGTCATATCAACCTATCCTAAAAATCCTGTTGCCATTGAATAAACTATTGCGATTGATATACCGTAAAACAAAATATACCAAACGAAACAAGACCAAACGAAAAGAGACAAAGCAGAAACGTGAGAAGAAGATAAACTGTGTTTCGAAAAATTGATTTCTATACTGATCAGTGGGGCTAGTAGCAATAATATATCTGTCTCAGCTATGAGAAAATTCATAAAGTGTGGGTAAATATGAGGCTAAACGAATACAAAAACTGCCCACATCTTCATTAAAGCTAACAGGCAAAAAACATAATTTTCGTCTCGGAAGTGAGGGTCCAAGCATGACTGAGGGCCCCGTGAAGTGCTTCGTAACCCTCACGATAAAAAGCTAAATACAACTGAGTATTAAATGCGGACATATTTTTCTCGGATTATTTTATTCTGAGGTCTTTTTTTTTTTTTTTTTTTTGCTCATGTCAAGTCTGAATATATATATATACATATATATATGCTATGACTGTATATATATATATATATATATATATATATATATATATATATATATATATATATATATATATATATATATATATATATATATATATATATATATATATATATATATAGATAGATAGATAGATAGATAGCATGAGCCATAGCTCAGAGGTAGAATCGCCGACTGACACCAATTCGATCGGGTTTCAATCCTGGGTTAAAGGCAATCGGAATCTAACCGTATTGATGAACTGTGATACAGCGAAAAGATCTGTCTGCGGATGACTCTTTACGCTCTCACACCCTGATTGAGCGCTCTGGAAGAATGGTAGAATTTTAAAAACAGTAGCTACTCTGGCATGTACGCACCGCTCATTCACTAATGAATTAGAGCACTCTGGATATTGAGCGGGTATAATGACAATATACACGCTAAAAAGTCTGCATTCTTCTACCGAACGCCCATATCTCAGAGGTAGAATCGCCTACTAACGCCAATTCAGTCGATCCTGGGTTAAAGGTAATCGGAGTCTAACCGTACTGATGAGCTGTGATACAGCGAAACGGATCTGTCTGCGGGTGACTATATATATAACTCACTAATTTTTACCCTTAATATTGAATGCGTTTAAATGTTTCAAATTTTTAGCACGAAAAAGATAAAAATTGCTACAAAATATTGTTGATTTATTTAAGATGGAATGGTCTATTCTGGCATGTCTCTAATTTGTATATAGATACATTGTATTTATTTTCAATTTTCTAGTTGAATCATTCACCTATATTGCATATAATTCCGTATTGTGTTTTAGTATATATATATATATATATATATATATATGCGTTTTTTGAATTAAAAGAAATTCAGTGCTTGTCTTTAACCAGAGCTTTAATATAAATTAGACATGTTAGATTAAGACACATTTTCTAATTTGTTCTTTATTTATTCTCATATATATATATATATATATATATATATATGAATAAATAAAGAAGACGTTATTACTGAGCGCTATTTCAGGGGTGTTTGTAATATTATGTGAATTACTTCAATGAAACATCGTGATTATTGTTGACTAGTTTTCCTTTCAGCTTTAACACCCCGTTGTATTTTGTCTGAATTTCCTTCATATTACTTCATTTAATTTTCTGCATGTTTTTGTTTTCTTTTCCGGCCAATGCAATGCCAAAGAGCAACTCAGGGTAGAGAGTTACTGAATGAAGTTTTTATAAGAAAGTAGATGGATGGAGAGTACAAGTAGTACATAATATGAAAAATATGTAGGAGAGACGACGCTTAACTTTCGAGGTAAAGCGGTTTAGATTGTTGTAAGTTCCTCCACTCATTTTTTAATAATTAACTTTTAAATAAATAAAAAATGAAAAATTTTCATGAAACTTTTATTTTAATTTTAATTGAAAGTTAAATGATTAAATTTACTATTTCCAGTAAGCAAAATACTCTGGTGTATTTCAAAAAGATATTTTATGGACTGGAACCTAAAATTTTGAGATTTAAAAAAAATCAATTTTAGGCCGTTTTTGAGCGATCGACACTTTTTAAACAAAATTCTCGGTTTTAAAAATCTTGCAAAAATAAAATATATATCTGTGACAATATTTTTGGAAAATTAGCAAATTTGATGGTAAATTAAGCTGATTTACACAAGTATTACTTATTTATAGCGTGAAATTTCTTAAACAGTTCAACTTTCTGACCTTTTCATCGTATGTGGTGACATATTTATAGATGCGAGATAAGGTAAAAGTGTATGGCGATCACAAGTGACATCAATGTACAAATTTTTTTCCGAGAAAGTGAAGAAACTCTGAAACACATGATCTTTTAATTTACACATAGAAATTACTATACAAAAAAAACTTCAAATACACAAAAAAAAAAAAAATTAAATTAATTTAAAAATAGTGAGGCACAACGATTTGTATTAATCTTCTTAATTTTCGATTAGTAAATAGAATCTTCGCTTAATTTACTTGAAGGGATGGCGCAACAGATGTAAAAAGAAATGTTTTTTTCCATATTTTTTTAAAATAATAATTTCAAAAATAACTTCATTCATTTGTGAATAAGTCCTGAAATAATCTGGCAAATCTTTGATTTTTGCAAGAATTTCCAAATTAATGTATTTGTCAGTGGAAAATAAAAATGTGTTTTGTAACATTACGTTTTCCTTTCTTAAATCTCGTAATTAAAATCCAAACAAGATTTTTACTAAAAGTTCAGACGTATTAAAAGAGATTAAAACTTTTAAAAAATAAATAAAAAATACTTTGATCTTTCCTCTTAATAATACAATAAATATTTTGATGGAAAAGTTCGTTTTTATAAAGTTTGGGGCCTTTTTTATTCATACTGTGCTTCTTTTTCAGCGATTGAATGAAGGTACCTAGATTGTCGTGATCGTTGAAGTATCCTCTGTGAATGAGTTCCAAAATACAATAGTGGGTAGTTGCCATCTTAAGCTGTCTAATTTCTTCAGTGAATCATTTTCATTTGTTTTTCTCTTTCTTTTTCTCTTTCCCTTTATTTCTATCTCTTCTTTCTCTCTTCACTCTCTCTTTTTATATCTATCTATCTATCTATCTATCTATCTATCTATCTATCTATCTATCTATCTAGTGTGTGTGTGTTTGTGTGTGTGTGTGCTTTCCCAAGGGAGATGCCTGACCGGTTATTTCCATGGAATGACAATCTGGCAGTTACGATAAAAAGCATTGAAAATTAAGATGAAACACAAGTCAAAAGTAAATCATCACTGGCTAAGATTACTACAAATCTACATTGTATACTGTTGAAACTCCAGCCAATAGTTTCCTTTATTTTTTAAACTGCAATGGAGTCTTTGAAAAACAATTGTATCATTTGTCTTGTAATTGTCAGACAGCTGGAAGTAATTTTTACAAAGAAAACACTCTTTGTTAAGAACTATTGGTTTTTAGGTTCTACTCTTAACATTTTGCAGGGAAACTTAAAAGCAATGGGGCCGGTCAAAAAAAAAAAAAATACATCTAAAAAAAGCAAATTTGTTGATTTTCGAAAATAGGAAATAAATATTCTTTTATTCGAATGAAATATTCTTTTTAAATCTGAGAACGCCCGTTGCTGTGTTGCGATAAAGGAGTGTTTTATCGTCTGGTAATGAAAGCTGAATGTGAAAGAAATTCGCACACCCAATTATATAAATATATACATGCAATTGCATATCGACACATGCTTATGCTGCTACAAACAAACATAGATTAAAATGATATTGATACTCATGAGAGTGGGAAATGACTTGCGATTATTTTCAGATGTGAAGAGCTTACAAGTCCTGAAATTATCCATTCCAGAGCTGTATATAGACACTTGTGTGCAAATTAATTGAAACAAAATGAATAATATCTTCGCGGGATATTTTACACTTTCCCTAACTACGTATACGTCGTCTCTTAGCGTTGTTTTTCTCCTCCGACCGCATTTTCCTTTACGTTTTGGATCCAGTTTGTTTCTTCACCTTGATGACACGACTGACAGCTGAGAAGCTGACACCAACAACATACGCAATCTCTCTGTAAGGCTTGCCAGTGTGTTCTTGCAGCGTTACAATTTTCGTACGCTTCCTTGGAGTAACGTCCATCGCAGACAATGACAGTAGAACAAGTAATCGACAGTCAAGACTGGGTGTGATAAAAATCTGATGCAATCATGGATGACGCAATATTTTTCAAGCCCAAACAAATTTCATCGTACATCCCGAAAATAGATTCATTTTACTGCACACCACTGCAAATGACTTAATCTGAGTAAAAATATAAATCGATTATACAATGTAATTCCAGTGGGTCTAAAACTGACCGTATCGTGAAAGAAAAGAAACTAAAGTAGTTGCACAAGTTATTACTTTTAGATTTAAACTTTTGAATTCTGTATGGATTAGTTTTCTTATTTTATCTGTTTTTAAATGTGTAGAATGTTATAATATCGTAAGTCCATCATCCCTATATAACCCTATGTCATGAGTGTTTATGTCAGTGTGCGTGGTGAGATTGTATAGAGCAAATAAACAAATGAGGTCGGAAGACTTCGCAGAGTCTAACGCACCCATTGTAATGTTAAATTGGTTATCAGATTTATTTTTTATCCATTGTTCTTGATTGTGGATAAGAACGGATGTCTTGCTGGCCATTATAACATATCAAACACTCTTTATAAAAGTAAATGCTTGAACAGTGGGTTTTAATCTATGTGTTCTTTCATTTTCTTATTATATATATATATATATATATATATATATATATACACTGTAATGAATTAATACTGTAATATTTCATTGCAATGATTTAGCAAACATTTTTCAGAAATTTAATGTTTCAGAAATTAGTTCTTCTTCGGGTGATATTTTAAAACGAATGATGAAAATGTTTTTTGGCAAAATACACAACGAAATCATAGTTATTTAGAAAGTTAAGGAGTGGGGAAATTGAAACAATATGTTTATAGGTGTGACTGGGTTACTCAGTCAAAAGTGAAAATTCGATTGAACTATAAAGGTGAAGTATATATATATATATATATATATATATGTGTGTGTGTGTGTGTGTGTGTGTGTGTGTGTGTGTGTGTGTGTGTGTGTGTGTGTGCATCGTGGGTTAATGGATATCAGCACCGAATGAAAATTCGGTATAACCGAGTTGGAATTCTAGTTGAATTCGTTGCATTCACTTACGGGCAAACACGTTTGGGAAAGGTATTAATTCATTTCTTCTCCCTCCAACTATTGGTTGAAGAACAGGACAGATTGGCTTATATATCCTTAGCTGGGAAACAGTCTACCACAGAAAGAAATGGCAACGTGCTGTAAGAATATCTTCTGCTTGGTCAGTTATGTATCGAAAAGACATGATCGCTCAAGCGTATATCATGTATGTCACTTAACAGACTGATACACACACACACACACGCACGCACACACACACACACACACACACACACACACACACACACACACACACACATATATATATATATATATATTATTAATTATAACACGAGGACATGTAAAATTACTACAAAACACTACATTTTGTTTCGACATTGAAAGAACAATGTCTCATCAGGTTATTAACAATGATGGTAATAGACGGTTTTATTTAAAAAGTTTTTTGATTATATGAAAACAACACTTCCCTTTATTTTCTGTATAGAATTTTTCGTACAAGGTAAAAATATTTAATTAAGAAAAAAGAAAAAAGAAAGAGTGACAAAATGAGAAGAAAATAAGATGAGAAATCAGGAAAAGAAAAAGAGAGAAGAAAAGGAAAGATACAGAAGAAATAGAAAGTGAAGAGAAAAATGAGAAAATGTATAAAAGAGAAGAGCCAATGAAAACCGTTAAAAGAGGGGAATTCAAATTTAGGGCGAAATGGACTGCGGACAGATATTGACGTTGCGACTCAAATCTTTAAAAAAATGATGAAATCTCATACACAAACAGAAATGTTATATATAGAACATAAAATAAGTATATTTAAAATAGTTTTGTATCTCTCTCTCTCTCTCTCTCTCTATATATATATATATATATATATATATATATATATATATATAAATTCAACCACAGTTTTGATTTTAAAATGCTACAATCATAAAAAAGAAAATAACTCACTTATAATAAAAATCTTCGAGAGTGCTGGCATTGAATATTACCCAAATATTAATCTATGCCTAGGCCTTTTCCCTATTTTTAACAGAATTTTCCCCATTTTTAACAGGATTACTACTCTCCCAAACAAACGTACGCAGCAGCATCAAAAAATCTAAAGAAAATAGTTGAATCCATCAACACAGCAATAAAAACAATATCTCCACACGTGCCAGTATTTGACGTAATTTTCAGTTAACAGTATAAAATTCTTTCAGCTGCTAAGAACATTTTGTTTTGTTATTATTTGTTACTTAGTTTTTAATAAATTCATTTCGTTTTTGCCTTGAAAAAGTCCATATTGGATGAAAGGCGTTGGCAACAGATACAGTTTACCCAACATTTACATTTATAAATCTTGCCTTTTCTACAGGTTAACACTGAGAGATTTTTAAAATATATATATATATATATATATATATATATATATATATATATATATATATATACGGAAAATCTTCTGCTCACCGCCCAAGCGTGTATCACGTATGGCACTTAACTGACTGACTCCTAACTGCTCTGTTCAATCGAAGAGCATCATTCAGCAAAAGCAGGAAATTATTACTTTCATGTGCCGTGTCCCTTTAGAACGTGGACGATCATCTCTCCACAACATCTTATCCTTTGGAGCTATTAGCAATATTCCGCTTCCTATTCTGTCAGCAGTTTACATGAGCTCGTTAGGTAGGTTTTGTGCTACTTTCATCTGTCCGTCTTGCTTCTTTCAGTATGTTCCCTGAATGTTAACTTCTCTAAGACTTTCTTTATTGGAACCGACCGTAGACGGGATCATCGATTCAATGCGAGCGACTCTTTCCTTAACCGTCAGAACTGCATACAGTTTTGAATTCAGAGTCTTTCTTCTCCTAGGCCGGTTACCACTCAACGCTATACAACCCAGACTGTCCTACTATTTATCCAGAGATCGAGTATATGAGTATCGATTAAAAATCACATTTAAATAAATAAATTTAAAATATGTCAGATTTAATCCATTTTGTAAAAAATGTCTTTGTTTACGTTAGGATACCAAACTGAGCAGATATGTACATATATGTATATATGTATCTCTGGCCATTATCTATCTATCTATCTATCTATCTATCTATCTCAATATGTTGCCATCTCGGAGATGGATAAATATTTCTAATTTATTTGCTTACACGTCATATTTTAATGGATACTCTCATTTGAACAGATGCTTTTATCATTATTAAATAGTATATTAACTTATTTATATCTAAAGGCCTGGATATTCGAAAACTCTTGTTAGAAATGCGCAGGATTCGAACCTGCACCTCCGTCATTAGATCTGGCGTGCTTTCCTTAGATCTTTTACCACGTAGGACCCCTTGATCAGACAAAACCCAAATACTGCTTTTGAACACACATTTCTCCCGATTCTCGAAACATACATATTTGCCCAGTTTTATTCATTATATGATACCAAATATATTTTATACCTCAAAATCAAAAATTAAAATTATTGTACCATTTTTTGTTAGTCACTTTGATGCATGATTTCCATGTAAGAGGAAAAGATAAGCCCTATTTAAATGTACTATTTTTGAAGAAAAGTATGATAAATAATAGAATTATTTTAACATGGTACGCAGGAGATGGTGACAGATACCACTGTTTTACAAGTTTAAACAGATAGTGATAGATACTATTGTTTTAAAAAATAGACATGCACCCTTTTGCAACTACTTTTATTGTTGCAAAGAATAGGAGTAGATAGGTTCGCCTATCGTTCGTTTCAAAATCTTCCTCGGTCTTTTGAACAGGAGTCGAGGTTTATCCCTTGTTTCCTGTTCAGAATTGTGTTTCCGGTTTTTCTAAAAATTTATCATTCTCTTTTACGCCTAGTAGCTCCTTTGCGCCTTAGTGGCATTACTGCCTTGTTTGGCTTGAATTGATTAAAAAATAAATAATAAATAAAGAACAAAGATTATGACTATTCTTCGAATTGTTTACGTTCTTTCGTTAATATCGAATTCTTCTTTTATACATCGTGTCCTGTCAGGACGAAGCCGATCATGGCCCTCCACATTTTACTGTCCCTTGTAGTTCTTGATAAGTTTTGTCGTGTTATTTCTCCCAAACCCCATCCTGCCATCAACTTATTTCCATGTAAGAAGAAAAGATAAGCCCTATTTAAATGTACTGTTTTTGAAGAAAAGTATGATAGATAATTAAAAATATAAAGTCGCGACAATTCTTGGATATTCTAACTGTCGGAGAAGCAAGTAAGCATAATGGAATTCCACAAGAGGGAAGTGCAAGAAAGAAGCTGCTGGAGTAGAATTTGCGTTTACATTTTATTGGTTTCACAGTAAAAGGGTGGGACCTAGTTTCTAATTTTGTGGCTCGAGTAAATTCATATATAGGGGGTACAAGTGAGCTAAGTTCATCGGAGCAGAAGTCCGTGAAAATATTTGAAGAAGAGACACAGGGAAGCCACATTACACCGGTGAGAAAGTGACTGTATCTGAGCTGCAAGTCGGGATCAATCACATTATAGATTCTCCGTTGGATTTTGTCAGGGAGCCCTAGGGGGATAACCGGAGCACCAGACCAGATATGGCAGCAGTATTCAATGCATGAGTGGATGGTAGATTTATATATGTGCAGGATTATTTCAGACGGGAATAACTTCCTGGCCATACACAGAGAACCGACTTTCTTAGCAGCATATTTAGCTATGTATTAATTTAAAAGTAGTAAACTTCCTTGATGTAACACTAGTCGTAGTAAGTGATACTTATCAACCATACATAAAACCTAACGAATATCTATTATACGTCCATCCAAAGTCTAATCATCCCCAAGTATAATCAAACATATACTCTCCTCCATAGCATATAGAATTAGTAAAAACTCTTCTCGTGAAAAAATATTTTATAAATATAATGGTTTTTATAATAATGCCCTAAAAATAGTAGCTATAAGAACCTGGATATCAAATACGTAAAAAATATAACTATAACAAGAAAAATAAAAATAGAAAATTCATTTGGTATACACACCCTTTCAACCAAATGGTTAACACCAAGTTAGGGCTGAAGTTCCTCAATTTAATTAAGAAACATTTCCCTAATAATAACCCTTTATGTAACTTTTTAAAAAATACCTTTAAATTAAGTTATAGTTGTACAAATAATTTAGAAAATATCATTAAAAATCATAATAATATTTTAAATCAGCACGAAAACCAAAGTAATAATATCAAAATAATAATGACAACAATACAAATTTATGTAATTGTCGAAATCCTAATAATTACCTACTGGAAAATAGGTGTCTAACAAATGAAACCCAACTATTAAAATAATAATAATTACCTACTGGAAAATAGGTGTCTAACAAATGAAACCCAACTATTAAAATAGTTTTCATCGGATCTAGTAAGAAGACTTTTAAACAGCTTTGTTATATGAACTTAACTTCCTTCAAAAACATCCCTTTCTGCGTATTTTTGGAAGTTAAAGGATACAAACAAAGCCCCTGATGTAAAATGGAAAATTCTGTAAAAAGAATCTGTAAGCCGTTCTACGAGACCTCCCCTTTATGCCTGAGTGAAAAACTGCATATTTTAAAGGTGAACAATTGAACCGTAAAGATCAAATGGCCGTTTTATGTAAACATCGAAAAAATTTTCGTTAAGATTTAATTAATCATATAACTATAACCCAACATCATTAAAAAAAAATTATTTTACTAAATTAAATGAACCACAAAATACTTAATTGATGTTCTTAAAACCTAAGTATACAATAATCATTTAATCCTAATTCTAACCTACACATTCCAGCCCCTTTTCTCATGAGGTAGTAGTAAAAAAAAGTATTCAATGAAAAAAACTAAAATCCAACTTCCTGTTAAAAATTATTCTCTACCTATTTAAAAAATCTATGGTCCCACTCTGTACCTTATCCAGACAAAATTAAAAATCTAACATATCGCGACACCAGGCCATCCTGCCTTTTTTCACGACCCAAACCTTAAAACTCGATGGTTACATAATCCTCATTTTTGACTGAACAATATTGACACCCCTAAAGCATTTTCTCCAACTCCCACTCCCTAATTTTCTAAATAACCATGAATTCACCTTATATTTTCAAATTAAATCATTTTCACCATTTATTTAAACATATCACCTGAAGAAGAACAGCATTGTTCTGAAACATGAAAATTTTTGTGTAATGGTATAATGCTTTTATAAACCATTATAATAACAAAATTACTATATATATATATATATATATATATATATATATATATATAAACATGTTCCGTTAAAAACGACCGACGAGGAAGATTTTAATAATGTTTATTCAAGTTTTCCAATATTCTTACATGTTTCCATTTTGCTGGAGATAAGGAATGGACTGTGAAGTGGCTGAAAGCGCTTGGAAAGTCGAGAATTAAGAAGCATTTTTACATCCAACTTCCATCACTTACTTCCAACAAAAAGGGAAATATTTCAGAATACTGGAAAGATTAAATCAAAAATTAATAAAATCTTCCTTGTCGCTCGTTTTTAACGAAACATGTTTAAATGAAAGATTGCTGCCCAACTACACACACACACACACACACACACACACACACACACACACATATATATATATATATATATACATCCGCAGACAAATCTGTTTCGCTGTATCACAGCTCATCAATACGGTTAGACGCCGATTGCTTTTTACCCATGATTGAAACCCGACCGAATTGGCGTCAGTCGGCGAGTCTACCTCTGAGCTACGAGCGCTCGGTAGAAGGAGACAGATTATTTAGAGTGTATATTATCATTATACACGCCTAATAGCTGAGAGTGTTCTAATCCATTGCTGAATGAACGATGCGTAGATGCCGGAGTAGCTACTGCTTTTCAAAGTCTACCATTCTTCCAGAGTGAACGGACTTGTCAACGAGACTCCAACACTTCATGATCAACCACACTTATCGGAAGTACTGAATACAGAAGAATTTTGCTCATAATGTGGAAACGATCCTCCTTAGGTTTTGAATTCAGAATTTTTTTCTCCGATGCTGGTTGCCAACAAAGGCTAATGGTCCCAGTTTTCCATGCTATTTTACCCATAGCTAGTGGGAGACGAAATGATGCATTCATACATTTCACAGTGATATTTGCTCTTAAGTAAATGTCACGAACTCTTCCTGAATTTGAACTCGACTCCGGTTTTTCAATGCAAGCAACTATCTATTACAGCACCTGCACATTTCTTTTTCCATCTCTTCTATACATATGCAAATAACCATATATATTTCAAGCTTATTCACTTTTGTCTATACTAGATACATGTTCACACATGCTTACATAGATATATATGCGCATAGTTACTTAAAGACTTCTATTCATATGTGTGTGTGTGTGTGTGTGTGTGTGTGTGTGTGTGTGTGTGTGTGTGTGTGTGTGTGTGTGTGTGTTTGCGCGAAAAACGTCGAGCAGTAGAGAAAACTTCTCGTAAATAAATGAATTCCAAATTACTGGAGAAAGCGAATTTGTGAACGCCAAAAGAGTAAATAAGCAGTGTAACATCCGGGCCAGCAAACCACGTGACCATCTGACCTTTAACACGTTTGCTTTGGCCGCGGGAAAACCTAGAAATGCAAGCATTATAAAAAAATAAAAACAACCTAAGCAAAAAAAAAAACAAAAAAAAAAGTAAATAAATAAATAAAAAAAAAAGAAAGAAAATCAAAAAAATAAAGGAGTGGGAAGAAAGGACTTCTCATTTGAAGGAAGTATGGGATAATAGGGCGGGAAAGGTTGTTGACAGAAACAATGAAACTGAAGAATTTGGCACAGAGCAGGATTTTGTGAACTCGCCCAATGTTGTGTCTCTGGTCAAAGGTCAACAGAAGTAAGGAGAGAGGTAAAAACTGCAGAAAGGAAGCGAATGTCGATGGTTGACCAAAAGGAGTTGGTGTGAAGTCGGTGGGGGAAAGAAAGAAAGAAAGAAAGAAAGAAAGAAAGAAAGAAAGAAAATGGTGGCTAGAAAAAAGAAAGAGAAAAATAGAAAGGTAATTAAAAAAAAAGAAACCGAGATTTTAAATATCACGGAAAAAAACTAAAAATAAAGAAAAAATAATTTAAGGAATGAAAGGAAAAAAAGAAAAGAAAATTGCAGAAAAAAGAAGAAAGAGTAGAAAACAAAAAAATAATGGTGAAAACAGTAAAGAAAGAAAAAATGAAAGGAAGAACGAAAGAAAAAGAAAAGGTGAGAGGAAAACATGAAAGCTAAAAATAAACGCTGAAAGAATACGAAACTAATGATGCTGAAATGTAAAAAAATAATGAGAAAATGGTAAACAAAGAAAGTCTGGTGAAAGGTCCAAAGATCTGTAAAAGGGGAAAGGAAATTTATTTGGCTACACATAAAGAAATTATCGTTCGGGACAGAAATTCCTATCGGTCATTTTCCGGTGAAGAGACATCCAACCGACACCAATGAACATCTGAATTCTTCTTCGTATTTATTCCATGTCGTTAAAGTCGGAAGTGAATGCTAACTTTCTTGTTTCTTGGCAAAATTTTGTAGACTTTCCAGAGAACAAAAGCGAAACTCCAGAGTAATTGTGTTTGCTTGTTTGCCTGGAGATTGAACGAATCTTTTCGTTCCAAGAATAGGAAAGGAAAAGTGAGATGGAATTTGTAATAAACTACGAGTTGGGATAAAAATTAGTTTCGCCTTTTTGTGGTAGACGGGATGTGACTGTACAGGTAGACAGATAATTAAGTCGCTACACAAGCACACATACAGGCGTGTAAGCACGGGAAAAATATGCTTATAATCATAAACACAAGTATATATATATATATATATATATATGTGTGTGTGTGTGTGTGTGTGTGTGTGTGTGTGTGTGTGTGTGTGTGTGATTATAAACATGAATGTCAATAAATATGGATATATACACGCAAGTACACGCACACACACACACACACACACACACACACACACACACACACATATATATATATATATATATATATATATATATATATATATATATATAAGTTGCATATGCTTGTTATATTGATTGATAAAATATTCTATTTTGAAAGATAATATTCTTGCGAACATTATCAGAGATAGCAAGCGAAAATGCTATAATGTTAGCTTATTCCAGCTTGCATCATTTGGCAGAGCAGCATTGATTCCTATGTCATTACACAAAAAATACACAAATACAGATACTAGTATATATATATACGGATATCGCCCTCCGGTGGCATTAGAAGAGTTTAATTTTGACGAGTTTCATTTAAAAAAATTACAGTTAATTTTGATAATTTTAATATTAAAAATTTTAATTGTATCATAAAAAATGTTTATCTGTCTGGTCGAAAAATGTCCATTGCAGTTCAAGACACGTGTAGTCACGGCATATAAAAGTAAATGTTGATTGAGTAGGAACAGTAATCAATTAGGAATTGTGCTACTGACTTCAATAAAAGTACGTATTTATGGGGTGCTGAAATTTAAATCAATCATTCAATCCGGGTGGAAAAACAATTTATTGTTAAGGGGAAAAATTCTTGTAGACTACTGATATGGAATTGGAATAGTTTCAATGGTATTCAAATATCCTGACTATCGTAGGAAAAATAAATCAGCGAGCATGAATGTGACAGTCGCACCCATCATTACCGTAGTACTTGGAAGAGAAAATTGCAATAAATGTGGAAGAATTTGAAATTAAAGAATTGAAATCATCCGAAACAAAAGCATCAAAATAAGTGAGAAGAATATGAGTGTTGGGAAGGTTTGCTGTCACTTCACCCAAATAGTGTTCAACTAAGAAGAAGAAAAAAAGAGAACAAACAGAAGAAAAAGAAGAAGAAAAATTAAATTCCTGTTGGTTTTTCGGCATAGAGTTAATGACTTCTAAACTGTCTTACTAAAAATGACTACATCCTTCAAATACCGACTGAGCAAAGTATAAAAAAAAGGCAAGAAAGGCTCTGGGTGAGGGGAGGCAGGTTTTGGAGAAAACAAGGAAATTTGAAAAATGTGGGTGCAGTCGTTTAAGCCTAATGCAACACTTTGATTCGTTCGGCTTTTGATGCTTTGAAATTTAAGGATCCGGCTCCAAAACGGAAAGAAAGCAATTACCTCTTTGTTAAGATTTTCTTCATTAAAATCCACATCAACATCTATCTATCTATCTATCTATCTATCTATCTATCTATCTATCTATCTATCTATCTATCTCAGCCCCTCAAAAACCTATC